>AP025049.1:13441730-13467483 GCA_036186865.1 Eustoma russellianum
AATATTATAAGAATTATTATTAGAAATTCTGATATTCTAAAATTAATGATTTTTGTCAAATCCAAAGGGGATAGAGGTAGTTTCTTAAAGATGGAGTGGGTAAATGATATATTCTTAGATATTAAAGGTGATATCGAGAATTATGTCAAAATCGAAGGAAGTATTGATGATTATCCTGTTTAAAATTTTTGTCACTCCTAATAGAAGCACATAAAAATTTCTAAAATATTCACCATGTACGAATAATTATTTTTATCCAATCAAAGTTATAGGTATATATGATGCACTTGTAATAACTAATCACAACTTTTTTTTGTTGACATGCAAAATTTATTAAGCATCGTTTTATTACGTTACTAGTTACTTCTTACTTATCGTAACATCTCCCGAAACACATCTATCTTCACTCCTAACATGTATACATAATTTCGCTCCTAACGCTTACCAAGTATTCTGTTGAACTTTGAACCTGATAACTACTATATCTTATCGAGCGGATCTCCTGACTCCTTTGGCTAGACGGTAACAAAGGACCCCATGCCACGTGGCAGCAGGGGTGTTGACGCTAGGTGCAGGTGACCCTCACTCAGCCTCACCACCTCTCCTACTGCCACGTGGCGGGCGGTCACAAGGGATGAGGGGGCTGGCCTCAGGGGATCCGGATCCATATCTTATATAGTACGCGCGTCAAGTTTGCTCTTCCTCTCCTCATGTCCGTTTTCTCTTCTAGTTGTCAGCATGGCTCTCTCATGATCATGAATACAAGTTTTTCTGAACGTGTATCTTTATAAGGAAATTCACCATAATTTTCTTATAAATTCAGACATGATAATTTTATTTAGTTATGCAGATGAAGTGGGGATGCATCACCATTAACGGATCCATCGAAAGCAAGAAAAATGCTACAAAACTGTAATTTTTTCTTTCATGTGTAAAAAATGATTTTCTTTTTTAGGGAAAAAAAGGGACGGTTAAGTGAGGAATTCTGTTTCTTAAGCATTTAATAGGTTGCAAAGTTGGGTGAAAAATAACTTGGAGCAAAAGGTCATTTCTTGGCTCTCAAGTCTCCCACCGTCACAGTCATAAGGAGTATTGTGCAGAATGTAAATCAAAAATCCAACGACCTATTAGGTTGGGTGAGTACTTACACAGTGACTAATGCGCACAGTGTGAATGTTCACTATTGCTTCGGCCCATTTTGCGGGGTGATAGAATAACGTACTCCTTTATGCACACTACCTCGATAATGGAATTAAACGTGTAAAAGGATATGCTACAGGTATGGTTTTGTCTTGTGATGGCCATTCCACCATAAATCTGTGATGTGGTATCTAATTATGCTGCTTTAAACTGATGCTTAATTAGCATAAGATTTTGGACTTTTTTTAAATTACAACTTAAAAATTTACTCTTTTGCATAGACATGTTCTGAGAAAACAAATAGTTGTATTTAAGGATATCATACGTGTTAATGTTAAGCTAGACACGGTTGAGAGAAAACATTTTTCTTTATTCATTCTGTTTGATATACATGCCTATTTATACTGTACAAATTGTTCCTAATTATGGTATACATGATTTGCACTAATGATAATTCCTGATTTTCTTCTATAGTATCATCCTAACTATGGTAAACGAATATTCTACAATCTGACTTTATGATACAAATATAGGCATTTATGGGTATTTATGTCGTAATCTTAACATTCCCCCTCAAGTTGAACCGTGGGATCACCAATGTTCAACTTGCATAATATATCGATGAAGATTCGTCCATTCACTGCTTTTGTCAGAATATCGGCAAGTTGGTCTTCTGAACGTACGTGAGGTAGTGCAATAATCCCTTCGTCAAGTTTTTCTCGAATAAAATGTCTGTCCACTTCAACATGTTTAGTACGATCGTGTTGCACCGGATTTTCTGAAATACTAATGGCCGCCTTGTTGTCACACCTTAATTCTGTTGGTCCAGTTATTGGAATGCCGAGCTCAAGGATAAGTTTACGAACCCAAAGTACTTCCGTAATGCCTTTCACAATGCCGCGAAATTCTGCTTCTGCGCTTGATAATGCTACAACCTTTTGTTTTTTACTTTTCCAAGTAACCACATTTCCTCCGACCAGAGTAATGTACCCTGAAGTAGAGCGACGATCAACCTGATTCCCTGCCCAGTCAGCGTCAGTGTATGCCTCAATGTTGAGATGTCCATTATTCCTGAAAAATAGTCCAGTTCCTGGGGTCCCCTTTAAGTATCGTAAAATTCTGATCACAACTTCAAAATGATGTTTTTGTGGGTTATGCATAAATTGACTCACAACTCCTACAGCATATGCGATGTCTGGCCTGGTGTGCGACAAATATATCAGCTTGCCCACTAGTCGCTGGTACTGTTCCCGATCTGTTCTTGGTACATCCTTCTTAAATTCCAGCTTATGGTTCTGAATCATTGGAGTTTCCACGGGCTTGGCGTCGAGCATCCCAACTTCAGCTAGTAGATCAAGAACATACTTTCGCTGACATATGTATATTCCTTCTTGTGATCGCAGCACCTCGATTCCCAGAGAATATTTGAGTCCTCCTAAGTCCTTCATCTCGAACTGGGTAAACAGGTGTTTCCTGAGACGAGAGATTTCGTTAGTATCACTTCCAGTAATAATCATATCATCAACATATATTATAAGACAAGTAACATGACTTCCCTGTTTTTTTATGAACAATGTATGGTCGGCATTGCTTTGTCTGTACCCATCTTTCTTCATGACTGAAGTGAACCGGCCAAACCATGCTCGTGGCGATTGTTTGAGTCCGTACAACGCCTTTTTTAACTTGCACACTTGTCCAGATTTGAAGTCATCATTGAAACCGGGTGGAGGCTCCATGTAGACTTCTTCACTTAAGTCGCCGTGTAAGAAAGCATTTTTCACGTCGAATTGGTGTAGTGGCCAATCTTTTGCAGCTGCGATTGAGAACAGAACCCTGATAGTATCAATTCTTGCAACCGGAGAGAATGTTTCTGAGTAATCTACTCCATAGGTCTGTGTAAATCCCTTGGCCACAAGTCGCGCTTTGTTTCTTTCAATGGTCCCATCTGCTTTGTACTTAATCGTGAAAACCCACTTACACCCCACAGGTCGTTTTCCTTCAGGTAACGTGCACACTTCCCATGTTCCATTCTTTGTGAGAGCATCCATTTCTACCATCATAGCTTCTTTCCACTGTTGGTTAGTCCATGCCTCTTCTACAGTCCGGGGAATTTCTTCGGAGAATATCGTGGTCAAAAATGTCTTTGCGGTACCACTTAATTTCCTTTCCTGTATCAGATATCTTGATGCTCGGGCTACCTTAGATGGAGAGTACCGTTCAGGTGGGACTCCTCTGGTCCTTCTTGGTGGTAGAGTCCGCCCCTGTCCTTCTGAAATAATATTAGTATTGTCCAACTCAAATTGTCCTGGGTTAATTGTGGGTGTGTTAAGTAAGTGGTTATCAACAGTCATAAGAGTGTTATCGATAGGGATAGTAGATTTATCAAGGGAAGTATCAAGGGAAGTAGGAACAATATCAATAGGATTGCAAAATTGATATGTACCTTCACTTTGCTGTTGAGGTGCATTCATCTCCGGGATCTCCTTGTCGAGTACTGGTACAGTGGCTGTACTATCGTCAGATGCTATAGCACAGTCGGAGCCATCTACTTGCCGTGTTGGCTCAGTCAATAGCCAGTGTGGGTCTGACAACCAATCGAGTGGGTCATCATCATTACTTGTCATCTCCCCCTGACACCGAGATTGGGTGGCAAAGAAGGTTTCGGTTTCGACAAATACGCAGTTCATAGTAGTATGAATGCGGTGGGTACGAGGATTATAGCAACAGTAACCTTTTTGGGTAGGTGAATAACCAACAAAGACACATTTCTCGGCGCAGGGGTCAAGTTTAGTTCGGTGACCTTTGGGGACATAGACATAGACAGTGCAGCCAAAAATTTTAGGAGGAAGGGTTAAAACCGAGGGAATATCAGTTTGGGCTGATAGGACCTGTAAGGGGGTTTGGTAGTGGAGTATCGTGGTGGGTAGGCGATTACTAAGGTAAACAGCAGTGGATACTGCCTCCGGCCAAAAACCCCGAGGAACATATGAGTCAAGCATCATAGCACGGGTCATTTCAAGAATAACACGATTTTTCCGTTCAGCGACACCATTTTGTTCAGGGGTGTCGGGACATGATGTTTGGTGAATAATGCCGTGCTCATGAAGGAATTTTTTTAGTGCCCCATCTAGATATTCCCCACCGTTATCAGATCGGAGTATTTGTATGGTGGATTTGTACTGAGTTTTGACCATTTGGTAAAATTCAATAAATTTGAGAGCAACATCGGATTTGTGCTTGAGAACATATAGCCAACTCATGCGTGAGCAGTCATCAATAAAAATAACAAAATATCGAAATCCCAATGGTGTGGGGTGGGGAGACGGTCCCCAAACATCTGAATGAATAATAGAAAAAATACGATTTGCACGAGTATTATTAGAGCGATACGTCGCTCGAGATTGTTTGGCCCGGAGGCAAGTATCACACGTAGCTAATGGAAAATTTGAAGGAAATAAAGCAGGAAAAAGTTTTTTAAGATAACCAAATGATGGATGACCAAGTCGTCGGTGCCATAGCCACAGTTGACGAGAGACCGTACCGGTGGCAAGATTAGACTTACCCTGTTGCGCCACCGTATCTACGTAGTACAAACCACCGCGTTCAGTACCACGTCCAATGATCTCCCGAGTATGAATGTCCTGCAACACACAAAATGAAGGATACATAAGAACCACGCAATCCAATTGCTTTGTGAGTTGACTAATGGACAGTAATTTAGTGGATAAAGATGGAACAAGTAAGCAATGGTTGAGTGTGACATTGGGATTAAGTGAAATAGACCCACCCCCACATACAGGGATAATTTCACCGCTGGCCGTCTCAACGTGGGTTTTCTGTGGAGGGGAATGACTAATAAAGTCATTTTTATCAAAGGTCATTGTGTCGGTAGCGCCACAGTCAAAAATCCAATTAGTAGGGGGTTTAGGGCGTAATTGAGAGTTATTTAAAGGTTGGGGGGCAGTCTGAATGTTATTTAAAAAACCAGGGACTGCGGAGCAATTATGGGGATTAGGGGGTTCAGGACTGACATTGTGATTAATTTGAAGGACTGACATTGTGATTATTTAAAGGTTGGCCCCTGCTGCGTCCCTTTCTCTCCAGTGCTGCGGTCCCTTGTTCGTCCTCTTCCCTGTGATGATTTCACAACCAGGCCCTGTCCAATCCCTTGGGTGGTAAGTGAATCTGAGGGTCCATGCTTGGTAAGCCCTGCTCTGGTTTCTGCACGTTTAATTTCAAAAAAGGCTGCCTCTACATTTGGAAGAGGAGACCTTTTTAGCAGTTCCTTTTTTTCTGTTTCATATTTGTCACTTATTGCGGTAAGAAACTGATAGAGACGGAACTCTTGCATCTTCTGATTGTATAGGCTGATATCATCCGGACATTTCATTGGATTAGTATCAAGGGTATCGATTGATACCCACACATTCTGGAGGCTATTCCAACATGCTTCCAGTGAGCCTTCCCCCTGTCTAATATTGTTGGCTTTGCGATGTAGATCGAATACTTGCAGCGAATCTCCGCCTGAGCCGTAGGTTAGAGCCAGCCCGTCCCACAGGGCCTTGGCTGTCGGATAACGAGACACATTGTTGATCATCGATGGATCAACATTTTGGAGGATCCACGTAAAGACCGAATTATCATCTTGTTCCCACTTGGGGAACTGAGGATCTGTCGGGGCTGGGGGCGGAGGATTCCCTGTGAGATGGGAGCTCCGTCCTCTGCCTAGGATGGCTCGGTAAATTACTCTGGACCATAAGGCAAAGTTGCTGCCGTTAAGTTTGACAGCAATATTCATGTTTTCGGGTAGTGGTGTATGCGAGACTGGTGGATTGAGGCTTTCCCTGAGGATATGGGCTACTTGAATAGCCAAATCCCCAGGGGTAGGTGTGTTGTTGGTCTCTGTTTTCGGATTTTCGGATGATTCTGACATGATTTGTCTGGTATTTTGCAGGTAAGAATTGGAGAAGTTGCAGTGATGATTTCGGTCTGAGCAATTTTGGATATTTCGTCAGGCCGGAAGGCTGGGTATTTCTCAGCAACCGAAGACTGATGAAAACGGGTAAGGTATTATTCTGGCCAAAAAATTGGTCGGGAAAGGTTTTTAGGCAATGATGAATCTCTCTTCTGAGCCTATGCCCAGAAAGAACAAAATCGGAAGAACCGTCCTGGCTCTGATACCATGTTAAGCTAGACACGGTTGAGAGAAAACATTTTTCTTTATTCATTCTGTTTGATATACATGCCTATTTATACTGTACAAATTGTTCCTAATTATGGTATACATGATTTGCGCTAATGATAATTCCTGATTTTCTTCTATAGTATCATCCTAACTATGGTAAACGAATATTCTACAATCTCAGACTTTATGATACAAATATAGGCATTTATGGGTATTTATGTCGTAATCTTAACAGTTAAGATAATCGGTTTGAATCTCATTGGCCATTACAAAAAGAAAGTAAGATTGAAATAGTCATAAATCTTAAAAAAAAAAAACATTATGGACTTGACCTCGCAATATAAAATGAGGAGCATATGAGGATCAAGAATTACAGCTCCCTATTCATTTACTACATTATCTTAGTTAGCTTAAGGCGGTCGTGGGTTTATGTATGAATACTATCTGGCAAGCTTGTAAATAAGTTGAGAAAAGTGAAGATGAAACTTGAACTTTCTCACCAAGCTTTTGCTCACGTTTTTCATTTTCTATCAAAGGTTTCCCTTGCTCGCATTATACAATCCCAGAAATTATACGATTTTTAGCTAGTAAATACTTGAAAGGCATAGACCGCTAAAGATTATAACGGGTTTTAAAAGGCGTCTCCTGTGCACGAGACTTCCATGTTTGTGTAGAATCTGAAAAAAAGACCCGATCGTTTTGCGATTTTATGTGGTCAGTCTTAGCAATAAACTAAACCTTTGAACTTAGTTCTTTGTTGTGAAACAAGACATTGTTTTTCCTCTGTGTGTTACGCGTGTTTTGATATTACGTTACTTATTGCTCAGATTTACAAAGATCATGGTAGATCTTTTTTGTTTTTAAAGTTCTCTCCAGACGACAATTACTTAGAAGTAGACCAAGGATAAGCTTGCATAATTCATGTGTTAGATTCACCTCTTTATGTCACAAAAGATAAAATAATATAAAAGACTATGTTTCGAGAACGATTTTTTTAAAACAGAGAGAGTAAAAGAATCACTAAGGCCTGCTAGAAGTTTCGCAACTCTAGCTAATTCATTTTCATTAAAAGTTAATCATATTTTTTATTAAATGTTTTCTATTTGTTACACAAAACGTCTAAAACTTCTAACATTTTAGTTTTTATCCAAATGAATTTTACAGTGTGTCCATTTTGGTCCTCCAATCGTCGTTAATTATACAAAATTGATATTTGATGCAATAAATTAATAACTTTTAGATAAACACTGTATTTTTAGAAGTATACACGTTCGTAGAACAACTGAAACATATTTGAGTAAAAAGACGTTCTCAGTGTACTAGGCTCCTACGTTTGCACATGATCTGGTGAGGAGCCGGTGATGTACGCAACCTTATGCATAGGGTCCAGGGAGGATCCAGATCGCGAATCTGATGTACGCAACATTATCTTACACTTTGTGCAAAGGACTGTTTCCGTGGCTCGATCCTGTGATCTCAAGATCATAAAATAGTAACCTTATCTTGCTCCAAAGCCCGTCTTCTCAAACATATTTGAGTAAAAAATATGATCAATTCTTTCCATTAATTTGAGAAATATGAAACCATTTCACAGCTGAAGTAGAAGTTTCATGAGATACATCACAAATTGAAGTCTATACGTATGCCATTAGTTCTCTTTCCCGTTAACAGTTTGGTGGCTCCAAGTTGGAATCTAAATGGAAACACAATTTCCTGATGTGTTATTTTGTCCAGATTCGAGTGCTCCCACGTTTATTTTGGGGCTTTTGACGTAGTCTTTTCGTGATTTCGTCTCTTTTCTCTCTTATATTCCTGGCTGCAATGCTACTTAGCTTTTTCCTGACGATCCAAGTGTGCTTTTTAGAGAACTAAAATCATGGGATTTGTTGAACTCGTCTCCTCTATTTTTGGGCGCTTTTCTCGAACCTGTCATATTGAAGCTCTACGAGTTAACATCTAACTTAAAACATTGAATTTTTTTGTTAGACAAGACATTTATCAACGCATTATGTAATATACTACATACAAACTACGGAAGATAATATCTAAAAAGATGCGTGTGTGTATTATGATGAGATATACATATGCTTGACACAAATCATGAGTGATAAGATTTAAAAAAACGTTTATGTTTATTACGAGATATACATATAAAACATTAAAAAAATGATTAATCTTACACATGCATATACGAAAGGTGAGTAGAGATTCAAACCTTGATCAATATTAGGATATGTAGTGACCTCTGCTATTAGGTACAGTATATATATACACGTACGTTACATTTTTAATAAACAATGTAAATAGTATACCCAAGGGACCAAAGCGAACTCCGACCCAAAAAATGTACCGTAATAGAGACGCAACCTGTACATTGGACTGAAATGGCGAAACAACAGACTGTTTCGTCAAAAATGCAAGCAAAATTTAATATGATGCAAAGACAACATGCTGACATACATAGATAAAATAGAACATCTGAAACGATGCTATAATGAAACCTGTACTGCAGGCACATAACATGCTATGTGACTACAAGCTAGCAAAAACAAAAAAAAAACTATAATATTATTTGACATAATATTTATGGCCATAGAAATATGTCAGTAGGTTATCCATGACATTTGCAGCTATTTGCTTGGTGGTAGGCTAACACGGTGCATGAGAAAGATTGTAAAGATAGTTAAGCAAGCAACAAACACGGTTTCAAAAACGATTAAGACGTTTGACTAACTAGTGGCTGTGGATGCTTGATTGTAAATAGGATGCTAAAATTGAAAACACATAATTAAGATCGTAATTAACAAAAAAGGACATTTGGTGGTACATAATAAGCTAAAATTAGCGGGTGACATCATCAGAATCTTCTTGAGATGGATAAGTCAGCTTCATAATTTGGCTTTCTCCTAACGATCCTGATATCGAGGAAAGGAAAAAAAATTATAGTGATTTTAATTAAAAAACAAAATTTTTATCACGTATTTGGAAGAAATCACAAGTCTGTCCAATGTCATAAAATACGGTTTTAACTAAACCGTCTTCTGTCATTCTAATTTTTAGTTTTGTCAAAACTGTCTTGTGTGTTTTTTTTAAAAAAATTATTTTTTAATAATAAAATAAGTTTGCATCTAGTTTAGTTTTATGGTTGTACCGAAACATATTTTCTTATAGAAACGTAACATTTTCTCAATAATTTTTTTACAATCTATTCAGATGAAATGACAACTCATTATTTGTATATACTTTTTTACCTGCGTGTTAATGCCTATTTTCTATAAGAATATATTTCAATTTAGACGGTAAAATAGGACAAATACAAACAAATAAAACCGGAACAAAGTGACATAAGCGAGAATGAATCAAATAAGTATGTCTGTATACAAATGTCGTAGATACAATACAAATACAATATGCATCTCAGAGACACCAACCAATACCACAATACTTTATATGCCTAGGTCGCTTGACAACTATACTAATTTTGGACGTACATAGATCTTCTGCAGCTGAGACTATGACTGAGAATGCGGTAGCGATAGATCACACCCTGATGCTTTATGTATAATCGTCTCTGCCTACTCTAGATCTCGGTCTAGCTTTCTGGTAAGCTGGGTGTCATCGTGAGTGGTAGGAAAAAGATGGTTCATGTCAAATATGTTATTCTGACCAAATGCATGTCTATCGTCGATGGCTAGTGCTTGGAAGGACATGCCGACTACGACCATCCTCTTGCATACGCATGTCTCGGAGGACCTTCTGTCTACGAAACATATGCATTGGCAGGTTGTGACCCGACAATGTACACGTATGCTGACGATGGACCCTCTAGCTACGACAAGGCAAACTGTAGATAATATGTATCAGCAGTCTGGTAGGTGGATGTGACTCGAAGTCTCTGAAGCAGATGATGTCCGAGACCTTTCTCCCTGAGCCCACTCGATGCTAACTCCATGCATGTCTCGTCCTCGGGCGCTGCCGTATGTGGTAGATCCGGGCAATAATGTGCCCGCAATTTAAATAATAGAAGCATCAATACACATTTAGCTTACAATGATATAAATAGATGTATAGATACCACATGACGAGATTAGATGTGAAACCACATAAACCACTATCGCCTACACTCTCTGCACGAGGTCGAGCAAGCGTAAGGAGTGTCTGAAGTATGTACCACTATATGTATGGTAAGCCATCTGCCAGTACGAATATGACATGTGTCTAGGCATAGTTGACGTTTCCTGTCCTTCTCACCATCTGGTGCAGCACAATCCCCTTGTTGATGTACCTGGACAACATCTTCTCTGTAAGCCCAAACTGTCTCACCACTCTGTAGGGGAGGTGATGCTCCACAATGTGCCACAATATCAGTGGTACCTGAGCAGTCCATAAATAAGCATCCTCGTCGTATAGGCACCCATAAAAAATTGCCTTCCGTTAGACTGTCGAGCTGATCATATACAACATTCACAGTATGCTGGAAAACCTCTAGAAAACTATGCTTGCTAAGCCACCAGCCTACACAAGGTGCATCATCAATCATCTCTAGCTGACGTCAAATGCGTCGAGGACGGAAGATAGAGAAACGCTCTCATATCTAGAACTGCATTAGGTGTAACGGCCTCCCGATCTGATTTCCTTTCAGCCTCATAAGTGAGTTATCGTATAGATTCCCGTGGAAGCACGTAAGGACGGCGCTGCTACAGGAATATCTACGTGCACCGGCCAAGTTGCGAAGAATGTACAGGTAGACCAACTAATATTTAGCGTTAGATTTGTCACATAACAAACCCGTTAGAAGGGAAAAAGATGTATGCCCTATACCTCTACTGAATATGCTCTACGAATGGGTGTTCCACTAGGTTCATATCTGTAAACGACTTCATGAACTTCTTCCGCAATACATGGTTGCCCCTTATATCTGGCATGTTCAGTGTTCATCCAAGCAACTCAGTACACAGCTGACACCACTATGCTACAATATACAAAGGATTCCCGGCCAGTAATAGGCTCACCATCGATGCGAAGGCCAAACAGGAATGCTACATCATGTAGCGTAATAGCAGCATCGCCTAAAGATATGTGAAAGGAGTGCATCTTTTAGTTTTCTGAATATGTCAATAAAGTATATTTTTAATCACTTCAACAAAATTGAAATATTAAAAACATATTGATTATTCTACCAAAAAAATGAAAACATGTATTAAATAGTTCCTATATAGTACTTTTTAAGCAAGCATAAACTTTGTTTTTAAATAAAAAGAAGAAAGCAAAAAGGAAAGGAAGTATCTAAGTTCATTTTTTTTTGGTTACATCTAAATTCATTTATTTCGTGTAGATTTCTTGGGTAACAGGGATCATCCGTCACTCATATCATTCCAAAAAAAAAAAAAAGATAAGTATTATTTATATTACTATCCCTGGCACATATTAACCTCTTTCTATATACAGTAACTTTCGACAAAATTCACATCATACGTATCTAAAAATGAGGCAAGATCTCCATTGATGCAAACATTGTTCGAAGTAAGGGATCTCATCATTGCTAATACTAGCGGTATTATTGAGGCTCAGCATATAATTTTTTCAGGAACAAAGGTCAGAAAGTTACTTGGTATCGGGTGGTTTGGGACAATGTCATTCATCCTAAACATACTTTCATCCTATGGCTTGTTGCCTCCAACAAATTGAGCACAAGAGATAATCTTCCATTTATATCAAGCTGCAGTTGTATGTTTTGTCTATCTAATGAATCCGTTAGGCATCTCTTTTTTGACTGTCATCACATAAGAATTATTTGGAGCTCTATGCAGCAATGGCTGCGTCTTCCGCAATCCATCAATTGCTTGTCCAGAATCTTAGCCGGGAGAAGCACCATCTTCGGAGGAAATCTTTTTGGACCAAAGCTTGCAAGATTAGCTTTGCGGCAACAACGTATCATGTATGGCAAGCAAGAAACAAAGCTCTATGCGAAGGCAAAAACTTAGTTGCTGGGGATGTAATACATAGACTTCATACACATGTACATATAGGGCCTTAAGCTTTGAACCTTTTGCTCCTAGGAAACAGCTGGTGGACTACTCACTAGTTGGTTTTTTTTTTTTTTTTTATGATTTTGACATGTTGGATTGTATAGGTTGCATCCCCTTGATACTTTCTTGGTTAATACAAATTTACATTTTAACCCAAAAAAAATGAGGCAAGATGAATTGTCGTTTCTTTTGTCAATCAAACCATTACCCATTTTGACCTAATATTTTGCAACATTAGAGCAAGGAGACCTTTGTTAGACTATCTAGGTCAGGTGTCAATTTTTTCCCTCTTTGGAATCATACCGCTACATTATGCGAACTTGGTAATGTGTAATTAAAACTCTTTTGTTACCCAGTTAAGAAATGTCTTATAATTATTCTTAAGTCACTATAAAGTTTTTCTTCTTATAAAATGAGCTTTGTCATGTTGTATGGCTATGTAAGATACAAATAATGGATAAGAATGAAGAAATACACATTAACAAGGGAAAAGATTTAAAACGATTTCAGAAGCCCAAGTTACGTGGTCACTTAACCAGAAAACTAAAAAGAATTGAATCTCAAACTCCAAAATTCTATTGTCTCGCTTGTACCCACTTTGTAGAAGATACACATGATGTATCACATTTAAAAGAGTTACGTGGCTATTTATACGGTTTTATCTCATTATTAAATATTTAAGATTTTCTTCCAACCGCTCAAACTTTTTCAATATGCCGTCCAAGATAATACCCAAACAAACCTTTCCTAGACCTCCGCCCCATGCAAGGAAATCCTAAATATTTACATCAAAAGAGTGTTGAATGTGTATATATGTATACATACACACACACATATATGTATGCATATATACACACACGCATATATATATATATATGTATGTATATATGTATATGTACATACATACGTACATACACACACACGTATACTCACATACATATATATCCACACATTATATATTATGCATATGTTAGATTTCTTTGACATGTTATATAAGTGTAGTGAACTCTATCAACTCAGAAAACATCATATCTTAGATTACTCACGCCATCACGTTCGCAAAACATTTAAAATGGAATCCGCAGAAGAGTTTATGATTCAATCATATCCATATGAATTCTATACAGTAATAAAGGAAAAAGGGAAAACTTCTAATTTCTTCTTTTATTGAATTCCTTATAAATATATTTTCCTGAAGTGAGTATACTATTTCATAATAAAAGAGTTTCTTGTCGTTTTTTTTTTTTTTTTTTTGAGCAACTTCATGTTGGAAGCTTGTAACGTGAATTGATAATTGAAATTCTCACGCGTCGCACATTCAGTTAAACTCCTTCATGCAAGCAACCTCGTACACCATTTTTGCCATAAGTTTTGCAACCATATTGATGCAATCTCTCTGTCTTTTTTCTCCCCTCTCTCCAAGAAACATATAGAAAAAATAAATAAAAATAGAAAAGATAATAAGATGAGGTGGAGAATGATCAACATATTTTGTCTAATTAGATAGCGTGAAATTCAATCCTTAAAACCGTCTCTCTTTTTTCGTGTCCTTAAAAGGGTTCTCTTGCCTGCCTTAACAGGCAACCTGCGACTCCTAACCAAATTTAGGCTCTTTTTGTCTCTTTTCTCTCCAAAGGTTTTTTCTTTTTCTTGAAGAAATAATCCCTTCTTTATCTCAAAAAACTTGTACTACGATAATTCATTGCATCGAATAAACCAATAAAACCTCGTTCTCCTAAAGCTAAGGGATTATCTATCATCTCCATCGAGTGAAATATGTTGGCAAAACTCAGGTCCAAGATCAACCCAGGTAATGGCACTTTCCCAACTTGAAGATCATTCTATTCAATTGTTTCTGTTTTTTTCGATACACAGTGTATTTTTTCTTTCTAATTCACAAGAAAAATGATGGCCTCTTCTTTGTTTCCTTTCATATTCTTGGCAGTACTGCAAAAAAAAAATGTTACTATATGAGTCTTTCTTAAAGTAAGTATAGTTTCTGCCTAGTGAAAAGAGTTTTGATTTTTTAATTAACCAAACAAAATGCTTTGGAAATTTTCTTACAGTTCTAAGTGTCATATTGTTACATAGAGTTCAAGAAATGTGCTCATATGCAGCCAGCCTATGAATCCATGAAATTATTTCAAAACCCATGCTTCACTTCCCTATGTTTACCATCCTTTTCCAAAGCAATTACATTGTGAGGAGAAGGTTTCCATTTTTTCTTTTTTCCTTTTTATGCTTTAGGAAATAAATATTTATATGCTCAAATCAAATTGATATTCACACACCATTAATAGTCAACAGCCAAAATTAATATATGTTGTAGAAGTCAAAGCGAGAAAGATCTCAGCAATACAACAACACATACCCAATATATCTTAACGATATCAAAAGCTATCGCTAAGGCCTGAGAAGATGATAAGTAGACAAACAATACCCACATCCCAAATAATAGAGAGTTTGATTCCAACGAGATGCTCTATACAATATCATTTCCTTTGGTTTTATACATAGTGTGTAATGATAGTTGCTCTTTGTTTTCTGTTTTTTTATGGAATAGTTCATAAGAACTAAAGTTAACATTTTATTTTCGGAATTCAGGTAAGAATGACGAAAGGGAGTCTCTTCATGGAATCCTCAATGTGAATGAAGAATACCTTGGAGCATTGAGAACAAAATCATACGCCGACTTCTTCACAAAAGCTCAACCATATGTCAATCAACCCTCATCATCATCTCTAAATCATGGCTACACAAAATTTTCTCAAATTCTTCTTGAACCTCAGCAAGAAACTATCAAAACCCTAGTTGAATCAGCAGCCCTTCTTTCAGGAAAATCTGATCTCAAAACCCTTTTGCTCAATTATTTCGACATAAGTGCAGAAGCCTCAGAAACATGTACCCGCCTTCTAACAACCATAAATCAAATCCAATCAAATTATCTCCTAATAAACCAAATGCTTGATTCCCTAGGCCAAGATCCATCTTCTGAGCTACTAAATTTCACGGTTTCAAAGATTCAATCCTTTGTTTTCCATCATGATCATTTCTCTGATCTCCGAAAACAAGACTTTAAGCTTGTTAATGATAAATACACTTCAGTATTGCAACACTTGAAGTCCAAGAGAAAAAGGGTGGCCCACAAAATAAAATTTATAAAAGGTTTCAACAAGGTGTCGGGGATATGTGTAACAGCTGCATGTGGGGTGGTTGCTATTGCAGCTATGGTTCTAGCAGCTCATACTTTAGCTGCATTAGTCCTAGGCCCGGCTCTATTTACCTTGCCTATAAGGCCATGGAAGAAGAAGCTCTTGAGCATTGGATTTTTGAAATGTGGATTTCTTAGGAAAATTGATGAACAACTTGATGTAGCAGCAAAGGGCACGTATATTCTCAATAGGGAATTTGATACAATGAGTAGACTTGTCACAAGGCTTCATGATGAAATCGAACACAACAAAGAAATGATACAATTTTGTTATGATAGAAGGGAGGATACGTTTTCATTGCAAATTCTCAAGGAATTGAAGAAGAGTGATTTTGGGTTTTGGAAACAAGTGGAGGAGCTTGAAGAGCATGTGTATTTGTGTATGGTGACTATTAATCGGGCTAGAGCTTTGGTTGTCAACGAAATTGCAAAGTGAAGGAGATATTTGTTAAAGCAAATTGTGTAGGACTATATGATTGTACAGTTTCTTTGTAAAATGAGAGGTTGTTTGATGTATTTTTATCACACATCTCTGCACATTGTAAAAGAAAGTAATTTCGACTTTGCATTTGAGTCATCTACATGTCCAGTACAAAGGTTATCAACGAATCAACTTGAATGTTATACTGATAATATTTAAGTTGATTTAGTGATATTTATAATTTTTACATTTTCTTTGTCATGAAAAGCTGTGTTTTGTTACATCTCTCTTTAATCAGTATTGAGGGTCATTAGTGAATGGTGAAAAGAGTACTGTTGATTTGCTAGTCAAGGGCTGTTCGTTGGACAGGGAATATACGAACTCGTATAAAGTGTTTATATATCAAACCTTTGAATGTCTCTTGCTTTTAACTCCCTGTCATTAGTGTCCATTTGGACAGCAGACTTATTAGCTAGAATTTGGATAAAAGCGTGCACTAGGCTCCCGCGTTTGTACAGGTTCTAAAGAAGAGCTGAGTCGTTTCGTGATCTGATGTACACAGGCTTATCTGGTGATTGCTAATACTGCAATGTTTGGAGATTGGTACTAATAGAAAAGGCTGTTGTCTACTTCAAACATTGCATCCTGAAGAACCTTTAAATCACATTTTGACTGAGATCACGCACTTGTTGTGAGGTTAAAGAATAATCTCAGCCTAATTTCACTTTGCGAACAAACCATAAAAGCATTTGACATCACAACAAAGGGGGGGGGGGGGGGGGGGGCGACATTAACAACACGACTTGCCGAAATGTGAGAACAGAGATTCCCTTGTGTCTCGCAGCTTATCTTAGACTATAAATTGTTTCAGACACGTCCATTTAGAATACTTAAAGCATAAACTTATATACTCAACAATCCAACATCCATCTACAACATCTTCTGAAACAAGTAGAAGTACTGATTCTATTGTAGAATGTGATGTGGCAGAAAGCACCAAGTAAAGGATGATTAGTCATCATAAAAAAAATATTTCTGGTGCACTAGACTCCCGCGTTTGCACGTAGTCCGGAGAAGGGTCGAATCGCTTCACGATCTGATTGTACGCAGCCTTACCCTACCTTTTTTTTTTATGTAAGAGGCTGTTTTCGCGGCTCGAACCAGTGACATCAATGTCACAAAACAGCAATCTTATCAATTGTTTCAAGGTGGACCGCCCTCATTAGTCATCATAAAAGAACTACATTTTTTTCAAGAATTTCATCAATGGATATAAAATAGTTATATTTGTTCTACAATGTTTTAGAATTTGTTTGCTGGCATAGACATTAATGCTCACAGCACCCTTCTTCACACCACACAAACTATCAGGCCACAGCTTCACCAGCCTGCTTATCGTTGGATTTGGGCCATGTGCATGCAGATAAGCGAAGTTATGGGGCCCATTCTAATTTTAGACTTCAAATGATGAAAAATTGTGGCCAAAAAAAAAGAAAAAGAAAAATTGATGCAAAATCACATAAGGAGAATTTTATAGGGAAGTATATATAATGTCGTCAATTTTTCAGATTGGCAAAATATTCATTGTATATATGATTTAATAGATTTATTCGACAAAAGGTATTTGGTAGAAGAAATAAGTCCAAATTGTTGGTATACTAATCTTCTATTAAGTTTTATCAGGGGGAGGGCCTTTGCTTTTATCATCTCATTTTCATATGACAAAAATCACATTTAAAAAACATAGAACTTTAAGAGGAAAATGGAATGCTTCATAATACATAACTTAACCCTGCAGACCCAATCACTCTCTGGTCTAAACACTCCTTGGACCTCTTTCAATCACTCTCTGGTCTAAAGCCCAATCTGCAGAAGAGTATGGTCTTCACTTCAGGTATCAATGCGCATATGCAAGCTGACATCGCGCATATTTTAGGCATGCAAGTTGGAGCTCTTCCAATAAAATACCTTGGAGTTCCACTTACTGTGGGAAAACTTGGCCACGCCAACTGTCAAACCTTAATTGATAGACTGTCAAATAAAGTTAACAGCTGGACGAGCAAAGTTCTTTCCTATGGTGGAAAGGTTCTGCTAACAAACACTGTGCTAATAGCCATATGCAGGTACTGGACATCCTCGCTCTTCTTACCAAGGAAAACCATCAAGGAAATAGAGAAAATCTTAAAGGGGTTCCTTTGGGGTTGCAAGACAAAAGCAAAAATCAAATGGTCTACGATGTGTCAGCCTAAAGACAATGGGGGGTTAGGAATACACGATCTGACTCTGACGAATAATGCCTGTCTCATGAAAAATTTATGGGATATTTGTCAAAGCAAGGAATGCTTGTGGGTGAAATGGATCCACACGGAAATTTTAAAAGGAAGATCCATTTGGGAGGTCAATCCAAGGCCCACGGATTCTTGGCTATGGAAAAAGTTGTTAGGAGTGAGAGGTAAATTTGAGGGAATGGTAAGTAAAGCAATTGGAGATGGAAGATCTACCTCCTTCTGGAGTGATCATTGGCACCCATGGGGGATCCTGAAGGCGAATCATCCTGACCTTAGGAGGAAAATCAGAGTTCCTAACAATGCTCTTGTTGCTACTGTCTTAGCAAATAACCACTGGAACATTCCTTTTGGAAGGGGGGGGGGTGACGAGCAGATCAGACACTTTTGCATTGCATGCAATAGTGTCAAAAGAAAACATGGGGATGATGCCTGGATTTGGCTTCCTAGTAGTCAATTTTCTATCAAAGAGGCTACCAATGCGATCCGTGTGGTACAACCCTAAGTTAATTGGAGCACAATTGTCTGGGGTATGCATTCTCTTCCACGGTATGCGTTAATCCTTTGGATTGCATGTTGGAAGAGGTTGAATACCTTAGACAAACTCCAAGAGTGGGGAATATCGACTTCGAATATTTGTATCCTGTGTGATAGTTCTATTGAAACTCATGATCATTTATTCTTTCAGTGTTCCTTCTCTAAGCTAATCTGGGATGGCCTTCTAAGGCAATTGGGCACTGGTTATCGAGGATCCAATTGGTCTGAAATCATTGAATTTCTTGGAAACAAATATCGCTGGCAATCGGAACTGCAAAATGATTTGGCAAAATTTGGGTTTTCATCGGTGGTATACCATATTTGGCGTGAGCGTAATCAACGGATGTTCAGGCAAATAAGGAAAGAGCACAATGCAGTCCTAAAAGAGATCCTAGATAGTATTACCTATTCAGCGGCAAGTTGGAAGAAGTACAAACTCACTAGAGCAAATTGGGAACTTGCCCTTGGACTCGGGCTTCCTTTGAAAATTTTTGATATACTTAATCCACTTAGTTAGAATTTGGTATCTATTCATTCTCGATCCTACCCCCTCATTATGACATTTGTTTGCTTTCGTTATTGTTTGGATTTGTTTTGCTCTGTTGTTTCCTTTCCTTGTGCAGGTCCATCCGCTGCAAATGGTCACCCACTGGAAAATACTGGTCAGTCTCCTACCGGACTCTCACTGTCGCATGCTGCTCCTAGAATTGGTTGAAAATGAATGCTGGCTGCCTTTTGAACTTGGGAAAGTCGAATATGGACTTAGGAAGCATTATACCACAGACATTGATTCACTGAAGGACATAATTCCTTTGCCAAGGACTAGATGGTTGTACACTTCTCCATGTTATAATTTTACTCGGCGCTACCTCCTCTACCGCTTCGATGGCCATTATCCGCAGCTCATTTGCCATCTGTCTACGGCTCAATCTGTGCTTCAGTCTCTTTGATTATTTTGATAATCCCAAATGTTGGGGATTTGTTGCGTCTTAGCTGTTATGCAGCCGGGGTTGGTCTACCTTTGGTTTGATTCGGTTATTTTGATGTCTCCGAGTGTTTGGGAGCATGTTTTGCTAGTATAATTGTAATATAGCGTGCTTGTTAGTTTGTGAGTAGTTGGTCTTGACCACATTTTGCTAAAGGTTGGCATTGAGTTGATGCGCATATTGTAAGCCACCTTTATCTAGTTGGCTGTGACAATCGTCTCAGTCATTGAACATTGTTGTAAATCTGCCTTTTGGCTTTATATATAAAATTTTAAATTACAAAAAAAAAAATCCTGCCAATAATGATGTTTGGTACCTGTATATATACATAGACCCGGAGCACTAGAACGATAAAGATGTGATGAATCTTAAATTGATAATTTGGTAATACTTGGATTATAAAAGCTAAATCACTTATCTTGACAGCTTTCACTGTTCAAGTCACATAGAACATGCAAATCGGAATCATTTAGCGGCCTCCTTCAACGATGAAAACTGAAATGGATGGTACATTATGTACTGTATTTCAAAGACATGGTCCTGATCAAGCTGAAACTTAACCTGTAATTATTAATAGCCGCTTGAATTAGCGTTTGATAGTTTGTTCATGAACCTTTTTAAACTTTGCAACATCAGCAACATATTCATTGTGCAAATATTACATCTTGTAAATCTTGATATCCCTCCACCTTGATTCCATGTAGTAACTAATATTGTTGGGTGCAGCATAAACCCCACATTTGAAGTAAAATGTTGCCGGACCACGATCTTGTGTCTGAAACCTTTGTTCACCATCAAGAAAGACAGTCACTGTCCCAAGAGCAACATCATGGATCAAATTAACCCGAAACCATTTGTCATACATGTCCCTGGAGATGACGTCCTCGCTGTAGTACCTCAAATCTCCATCATAAATTCTTAAAATTATAGTAGATGAATGATTCGCTGCTCCATGGATTTGTAACACCGTTGCACCCGAGGTTCCGTTCGGCACGAAACCATAGCCTTCGAATTGCCAAACCCCCGAGGTATAATCAAGGCCCTGCATTAAAAGCATTGAATTCATCGTGTTTCCTTCTTGTGTTCATGATGTTGTCAATGACTGTCAATCTTGTACGTACCCAAAGACATTATGAAATTCTATACCTTGTGTAAAGATCGGCAGTAAATCTTACACTTATGAATATCAATACTAGTATGTCATGATAAACCAGGGGACACAATTCTTATGCAACATAAACTGTAAAATGTGGGGGAAAAAAAGAGAGAGTAAAAGATCGGAAGTTTCTTGAATTCAGTGAACTAAATGAAAATCTATATTTTTTTTTCTTATTTCTTTCTTGTTTTCCTGTAGTTTTTCTAATTTCTTTTTAAAGTTTTGCTTATTATTTAATATCATTTTTGATGAAGTCGGATCTGTAGATCACACTTCCAGACTCCAAGTATCTTAAGCTCGGCAAAAGCCAAGTTTGAGCTCATCCATACATAACAGTCACCCTTTCAAAAGAGAGCCCTAAAGAGGTTTCTCTAACCTTTGTATCTAGCATTCACTTATGCAAATATGCCTACAACTGACTTAAGTGTGGGAGAGTTTTTCCAAAGACATTGACCCTGGACCTCTAACGTTGTTTTTCTCCTCAGATTCTAGAGACACCCTAACAAGACGTTAACAACATACCATAAGATCACCTCTGATCCACACGATTTCATCAGTTTCGTTTGGGGTATTTCTGAAACGATGAAGAATATGAGCAGAATATACATACCTGTATACGAATTTCAGTTCGTGGCTGTGTGGGACTGTTGGGTTCATGGGGCTTATCGTCGGCGTAAACCCACATCCGGTGGGTCCCATTATCGAAACTATAACGCTCCTGGAGTGGCACATCATAAGGCCTCTGGATACGAAAGTTGGCTTCTGTGAGTAGTACATGAGTAAATCCTAATGTAGGATCAGCTGTAATTGGAGCTGCACAATTGATGATGATTGTCCCCATCATGTAAGCCATAGTCCTGAAAAAGATACTCACGGTCATGATGATTGACCCCTGCAGATATGTTGATGCAATGAAAAGTTTTTTCCGCTAAAAAACTTGTGTATTCCCTTCTCCGCATGGATTTTGGCATGATAAAATCCAATACTTATAGAGAAGCACCAACAACAACATTACCATATTACTTTATAGGATCTCGCTATAGCATAGTACGGGGGTCAGATGTATGCAACCATACCCATATAGAGAGAAGCATGAAAGTTAATTCAATTCCTACCCAGTATGAGTTTGTTTTTTTTTGTTGAAAAAATGAAAATATCATAAACCCAGAAAAGCATACGATCTAATCGATCATGGCGAATGTCAATACATCTAGGGGATGCTACCTATACAGATACTAACGAAGCAAAACAAAATAAAGACAACATTAAACTACCAAGCTAAAATAATACATCGAGATGAATGTACAAGAGGTAGTCGGGCAAAATAATACTGCTTCGCAAGAGCAAGTGTCAAATTTGAGAGTTGTCAATGTTGATGCACACTTAATGCAAAGGTATATGAGCAATAGTTGGAAAAAGCAATGCAACCTACCCGACGAGGGACCCAGGTGGAAGAGATCGCTATGTAGCTCATCATAGAACAACCTGCATTTCGAACTAATACCAACCATGCAATTCCAAGTACCAAGAGCATAATGTAAACATATTAGATGATTAAGCACCCAAGTCATGCCCTTATTACCAAATCCAAGTGAGAAGGATAGTAGACATACTGCAGGAGATAAGTAACATGAATGACTAAGATTTGACACATAGTGAAACACTATATTGTCAAAATTTAGTCATCCAAAATGAACCATGCCTAAGTATGTCTCCTATACTGATGCAACCTAATGTTGTGTCAAATGCGGAAATGTCATGTATACTACTCTATACACGTGCGTGCGGACTCGATGTATGATGTCACTAGGTGCTTGAACAATATCCTCGAACATTTTCTTATTTCTCCATTGCCAAATAAAATAAACAGTAGATGCAACAGGGGCTCTAATGGCTTTGCTTCTTAGTGTTTTCCCTCTTAGTCTAGATTTGGACCATGCAAGTACTCGAATAATAGTAAGAAGACTTTGCGGTATTCCTAACCAATCACACACATATTTCCATACTTGTTTGGATTGCGGACAATGAAACATCAGGTGGCAGATAGTTTCTGGTTGTTGGCCAACCAAGCCCCTATCAGTCTGTCACATGGCGCGGTAGGGATAAAAGTTAGTGTCCAAAGCCCGCTATGGCAAAGTTTGAACTGCTCAGGCAGCTGCAAAAGGAACTCACTGCAAGTAGTGGGTTCCAATACCATGCGTTTACTTAGAAAGAAAGTCGAAAATCTTACTTGGGACAAGAATCAAACTCTTGCCACTCTCTCAAGCCTCCACTACCAGAACCATTGGACCATATCCTTGGGACAAGGAGAAATTTTAATGGAGGCGAGCAAATTGACATAGTAGGGATCCCAAAATTTAGAATCATCTTTCATTCTTTGAACAAAAAAAAGTTCGGAATCATACATTTACCTTCAACACATTGAGGAACTTTTCAAGAAAGGTATTTATTGTTTTAATAACAGCAAGCGTCAAGTATTCTTTGGTGAGCTGAAGAAAGAAATGATTTTTTAGTTGGTGTCTTTAGACCACATACTAAGTGTTAGTCATTTAAGTTTTTAATTATTTGTTTGTTTATTGTCACGGAAAAGAATAGTTTATTCAAGGTGGATTTGTCACATTTATGGCAAGGACATTTGGTGGAATAGCAACAACAATACATATTCCTATTATTATGATATCGGTGCAGTTACATATAGAGCCGGAGTTTCCACTGGAAGCAAACTCTCTATACCTTAAAATGAGGGTATTGTTTGACTGCCTTTCACTTTTCTCAGACCCTAGCGATAGCTTATGTTGTCATTATGATATACTGAGTATGATTGTTTTGTTGAGGCTAAACCAAATTGCGTTAGGAGATGTATAGGTCTATTTCCAGCGCGCGCGTTTGAAAAAAGAAAAATATCTCAAGTGTAAATTGAATTTTGCTTTCTGCCAGTGCCATTTATCTCACTTGGTTAATTGTCATTAATCTCAGTGTCCCCAAATTGTATTGATGAGTAATACTCCTTCCTTTTAGAAAATATTTTTATACTCAGAGTCGATTTTTTTACATAGCTCAACAAAATTATTTATGCCTACGAGACGTCGCGACTCTTATCAATATTTGAAAATCATTATCAACTAGGACTCTTATCTTAAAACACGGGTCAGGACATTGTGTGGATGTCAATTTTTGTTTGACTGATGCAGAAGTGATGGTACACGTAAGATTATCCAACGAAAAAAATACCTTACCTAAAGATTCCAGAAGCAACAAAGTTACAAAGATGAACATGGGTGTGATTTCAATTTGAGGGTGTAGGATGGCGTGCTATTTCTTACCTGCCTTTGATTCTGTATCACGGGCATAGATTTTATCACATATAAACCAAAGTGTCCATCACTATACTTGGCTTTTACTTTATGTGATCTTCATGATGACACCAGTGGCGGACGCAGCGGCTAATTTTTGAGGGGGGCAAAATTCACACTATGGGATCACCGTCATCTTTTCGGACTCAATAGACATTTCATCGAAAATCTGGCAAAAACTCTTTTACAATATAGATATATGCAAATATTATAACATAAAATCTAAACCAACACATCCACTAATCAAAATGCAACAATAATAAGCAACCATCAACAATATCCAACAAAAGTTATTCATAAGCAACATTAACAAGCAGCAGTATCCAACAAAAGTTATTAATTTGACGCTCGACATACTTTTTATTTACGAAATGAAGGACGAGCAGCAAGAGTGATTATCGGTGGCCGCAACAAATTTATTCAAATTCCCAAATTCTGAAATTGTTGCATAATGTTTTCATTTGAAATGGTTCCAAAAACTTCCTTCTCGAAGTAACACAGTAAACAGTCCGATAGTAAGTCGTCTCCCAATCGGTTGCGCAGATCAGTCTTTATTATATTCATCGCAGAAAAACTTATTTTCACACTCGCTGTTCCGACAGGTAAGATCAGTGCTAACTTGATGAGCCGATATACTAAAGGAAAGTAATTGTGATAATTCAACTCCACCATCTTCTTTGCAAGAACTCCAAGACTAGTAATATGAGAGAATACTTCATTTGATTTCATATCACCAATGTAACTTTAAGTTCATGGTTGAGCTAAATTCGATCCATGGTAGTGAAATCGTCTGGATATAACTCAGCAAGGTGTAACAATTGACTATGATCAAAATTTGCAAAAGAATTGGAATGATCAAGGCACATCACACATCTAAGTAAATCTGTGCTGGCTTCGGTGAAGTGTGTATCCATTTCCGTAGCAATGATGTCAATTACCTAAGATTTTATATAGAAAAAAATCAAGATATAGACAAATCAATGATCAATAGTGTATGTATCAATTACAATGAATAGAAATTAAGTAACTTTACAAAAATTTCTGTGCGAAAATGATGAAAATATGTCGTCGATTCTCCATCATTGAGTTTTTTTCTAGAACGACCTTTAACGATATCATCCATGTTAGGCACATCAACTTGATGTTCTTCACAAAACTCAACAACTTCTTTCAACAAAGAATCCCAACCACTTTGCCTATATTCTTGTAATTCATTTTTTGTCACATTGATCATATTAAGAGCATAGCCTATGTGTTGGTCTCTTATTTGTAGAATCTTTGAAAGAGTATTTGTCATTCCCAAAATTTACAACATAAACTTTCCGATAAATACAAACTCATAAGAGTCCATCTTATCAACTAATCCCGATACTGCATTTCTGATTTTTATATTCTCACCATCTCTGTACAACAAGAATAGTACTTCTCCAATTGGATTCCACATTTCAAA
>AP025049.1:13467493-13535309 GCA_036186865.1 Eustoma russellianum
AATTGGATTCCACATTTCAAAAAGTCGGAGCAATGTTCTGTAGTGAGAACCCCTAGTTCCTACTAACACACATATATCACATATCATGAAATAGTTTTGGGATTAAAAAACAGATACCTTAAATTTAGATAATCAAAAATACAACTGCATCTACCTACTACCTAAATTTTTCTCAGGGGCGGCTGCCCCCGTGCCCCCCTCTGAACGCCCCTGGATGACACCACTTCTGTATTGTTCTATATGAATTTGGACATTATGTTGAAAAGCATATTATTGACAGCAACTCCTTTGCACATTTGTGATTTGAATATGGGGTGTAATACTTGCTTACAGGCAAGTCTCCTGTTTGATTTCTTAAAACTGAGCTTCTAGTTAATAGGACTTAGAGACATTATCTTTGTTAGAGTATATTTTTCTATCTGCTTTTCAAATATTAGATGCAGTAGAGTCAGATTTGTGTTCCATTCTTGTCCGGAGTGTACTGTATAACTTATATTGTGATTTATCCATTAGACCTGTTGAACTATTTACCGAGTGTAAAGCATATAGATTGCGCTAGAAAAACAAACATGAAATTAATTGGTTTTGTTCTTGATTTTACATGATTTTGAGGAAATTAAACTTTCTTTAGTTTAATTTTTTGATCTTTAATTTAATGGTTGGTCAATCTATGGATAGAGATTAAAAGAGGATGAAATTAGATGCAATAATCTCGCATATACATGATTCATCTATTTTTGAAAAGTCTTCAATTGTCATGGAGGATTTCTTGTTTGTATCCACATTTATAATTGAGAATATTATCATTGTTTTTCATAACAAAAGTTCTTTAGGATATACATATATAGGTGAAAGATCACAATTGAAGTTGAACATATTCAAACCACAAAATTCCATTATAGGTGAAAGATTGAATCATAATGATTATTAAATTCCATTATTTCGAACGCTACGTTAGGAGCCAATAGCAAATAAGAACATGAGAAGATGGAAAAAAATGACTAGGAAAGAAAAGAAATATATATAAACTATAGATCTCAATTTTTTTTAATCTCTAACAATACCTCTTAAATCTGAGAAGTAAATAAATAAACCCCCCCCCCCCCCCGGAAAACTTCTTGTAAGAACCTATAAACTGTAAAAATAAAAAAAATTAACATATGTTTTAAGAATCAAAACTATTTTTCTAAAACATGTCATACATCCTGAATATGTATCCTTATATTAAACGAATAAACAAAATAAAAGAATAAATATCATTACATGTTACAACGTACAAATTCAACCGACTGAGCCTGACCCACAAAATTGTTCCCCAGAGCACCAGCTGAACACATCATCATCTTCAGACCACCGGTAACACGGAAAACATGAGGCTGTCGGCGCCGCCGTGGGCGGCCACCGTCAAGAAAAGCAAAGGAAGAGGCTTGGGAATTGCAGCAATAGCTTATGTGGGTGTAGATTATCTCCGCCACATATCTCCTCTATGGCATGCTCGTTTGCAGCCTGCATTGTGGACTTTCTTAGCTATTGCTGCCATTATTCGCGTCCCTTTTTATAAACACTGGTCACTTGAGCTTCGTTCTGCTCTCCCTTTTGTTTTCTCCTTGATATTTATGCTCTCAGCTCTTCTCTGTGAAGCCATCTCTGTTCGATCTGTCACTGCTGTCCTCGGCCTTGATTGGCACAAGTATGTTCTTTTTTCTTGACTTTTTAGTGTTGATTTGGTCGTGGGTTTTTTGTGGGATTTTTGAGCTGATGTCAAGATTCCCAAGATTCAATCGTTATGCATCTCTACCTGTTTTTTTTCTTATATGGGTTTTGTTGGATTTGATGATTTTGATCTGGGTTTCCTTTTTTGGTTACTGTTTTTTTCCCTTTATGGTAATTCTAGGAGAATGACCTGTTTTTTTGCCTTTGCTGGTGTAATCTGAAGCTGATTTTGTTCTTTTCCTTTGTATCCTTTGTTGTGCATTTGTATTTGACTTGAAATCAGATTTGGTAGTTTTATTGGTCCGTGAAGGAAATTTCATTGCCATTTACTGCGTTTTGGTTCTCTGTAAATGAACATTGTGTAAGAAGGTAAAGTTACCTAAAAAATCATTACTTTCCTTCAGATCTGTTTATTTACACTCAGATAAGTCGAATGTTTTTCATGTATGGTAAGTTAGTTAACTTGTCATTTATCGTCTTTTATGTTTTTGTTCTTCATTTAATGTTCCTTCCATATCAAAGTAGGAGTTACTCTTGGAAATGTTCTTATTTTTCTAAGTATTTCTCTTTTTATTTGAAATGAAGAAGGTATTTATGTCTTTCAAGCTACCCTTTCCCTTTACTCCTCCAAAATCATTGGTATCCAACTATACCATACCCTTATATTAGTTACTGCTATATATTTTCAGAATGATAATTTCCAGGACAAGAAATTAGACTTCTTCTTAATGATTTTCTAAATTCATGCGTCATAACCTTAAAAACAATTGTTTTAGAACAATTGGAGTATTGGGAGATTGCATGTTTCCTCATATCGACATTACGCAACAATGTGAAGGAAGCTGAGTGTGAATCATATCCTTGTTTATGGAAATATCAACAGATTGAGTATCTTTGTCCAATTTGGTGTGATGAAGTGCGATGATGTACTTTCGGAAGTTCTCTGTTTTCAGGTTACATTTCTTTCTACCGCGTAGTTGTCAAAGTTCTTTGAAGTAAGTAGATAAGGAAGCACCCAATAAGTTTCTAGTAGCATGAAAACCAATGCAAAATATGAAAAATCTATAAGCTATTGGGAGGAATAAGTTTCAGCTGTAAGACCTGTTCTTGAAGCACCCAAAAATTTGGACTTCTACCGGAAAGAATGATCACTGAACTGAAGACCTGCTTGAATTTTGTGTGGGCTTCATTGGAATTGATAAATATACTTTTGCTAGCTCTTGTGTTTTTTCTTGACTTGAAGAGTAAGCTTAAACAGGGACGTTATGTTGCTATTATTTAGAAGTTTTGAGACAATGTAGTGCAAGAGTGTCGTATATCAGGAGTTTCATCCATTATTTGACGGATAAAGAATGCGTCTCCTAATGTTGTCAACAATATCCGTTCCTTTTACTTGTTTGTGATGCTGAATAACATAATTAGCCAAAAATGATGTTTGACAGTGGTACACCGCCTCTTCCAGATGTCGGCCAGTGGTTGCTGCTGGCATTGAATGAAAAGCTGCCCCAATTTCTAGTTGATGTATTAAGAGCTCGCATAATTGGACTACACCATTATCTTATGCTATTTATCATGCTTGGTTTCTCGGTGTTATTCGACTCCATTGAAGCTCCAGGGCTTGGGCTGGGTGCAAGATACATGTTTACTATGGGAGTTGGTCGGATTTTACGTACCCTGTCTTTTGTCTCAACAATTCTGCCATCAGCTCGACCATGGTGTGCATCGGCACGCTTTGCTGTCCCTACACACCCTCATCCTTGGGCTCAAAAATATTATGTACCATATTCAAAAGATTCAAATGCAGTACGGCAAGTTCTTCGTTATGATATAGCTTATGGTAATCTTTCCACTCATGAAAATCTTATGCTCTTAACCTCTTCTCCAAATACAATTTGGTGAAATCACTGGGTCAAATATGTACAAATGTTAGCTTCTTTTATTTCCTTCCTCAAATGGAACTCCTGTTGTTAAGTATATGTCAAATTTTACGCACTTCTTGTTGGATTTGGTTTTCCTACCTGCTTTTTGTTCATGGTTATGCACCTCAATTTGACGTTTGCTCTATTCTCAAGGAATCTATTTACAACATGAAACATGCTTCACTATATGTTTTGCAGCTGATCCGGGGGCATACAGTGCCGATTTCCGTCCAGATTGGGGCTCAGTGAGCTTTCTTATTGATTTTCTACGGCCCACAGCTGCAGATGGCTCCACTCCTTGGTACAATCTGTTAAAGAAAGCTAGCGGTGGCTGCAACGATCTTATATACAGCGGACACATGCTTGTTTCAGTACTCACAGCCATGGCATGGACAGAAGCATATGGCGGTTTTAGCTCCGTCCTTATCTGGCTGCTTGTACTCCACAGTGCTCAAAGAGAAATACGCGAACGCCACCATTACTCTGTTGACTGCCTTCTCGCGATATACATGGGGATCTTATTATGGAAGATGGTAGGCTTATTTTGGCCCACTAAGGATGCATCTAGGACTAGAAGATTGAACAAGCTTGAAAAGATTCAAGGTAAACTAATGCAAGCTGCAAAGGACTCAGACATAGATAAAGTTAAAGAACTTCTGAAAGAAATAGAAACGAGTGGTCAAGTCAGCCATAACAGTAAGAGCAGAGCTATGTGGTTGTTTTCTGGTGCAACCATTTTCGTTACCCTTTCCATGGTCATCATTGCTTTCGTGCTAACGAGCGATGGCTGAGCCGGGCACCTTCCCGGTTATGTCTGTCTGTAGATTGTGTTTGTTTTTGGCTCTGTGAGTTCTTTATATGGTGTCAAACGCACACGGAGATGAACTAGTTTGCAGAGTCTGTGAAATTGTGGTTGGATATAATTCCACTTGTGATGTTGTCAAAAATGCTGTTTTGCATTTGTTCCAACAGGTGGATCTGATTCATAAGATGGTCCCTTGTTCTTATGTTAGACTTGCATTTAGTGTTAATCCTGACAATGTTTTTCCTGTAACAACATGGCTGCTATATGTATATGCTTGTATGCTTCTTTTATTCAATCCTTTTGGATTTTCTTTAGGAGCAAAACCTATGGTAGTAACTAAAACCCATAGCGTCTTTTAATCACTTGAGTTCATGGTGGTGGAAGAACTGGGTAAGCAAAAATTTGATAGTTACAACAACACAGTATATTCCAACAATAGCAAAAACTATCGCTAGGTTGGGTGAGAGACACTCAAACAATAGCTCCATCTTAAAAGATAGAAAGTTCGCTTCCTGCGAGACCTTGGTTCTATATGTATCTGTATAGATACATAATATATAATCAAAGCTTTTATGAAATTGAGATTTTATTAATAGATTTTAACGTTTGGAGTTTTCTCAAAAATCTGGTCTGGTTTTAATTTTTTTAATATTAAATATTAAATGTTTTATACAAAAATATTGTATAAACACTTTTAATAAAAAGAAGGCAGTCACTTTAAAATGGTTTTATAAGCAAGTGCCCAAAAAAACAAGTACACACATAGTATTGACACGGGTATTATTAGGATGAAAAGTAGTACGGTGACTCTTATCCAATACACATGTCTCACAAGATAACTAGATATTATTTTTATGGAAAATAGAAGGAAACAAGTGACGAAGATAACTTATAGATGGATGTCCCAGTCGGCGGTACCAGAGCCACAGTTGTCAATCAGATGCCGCCTGAGACAAGAGTGTCATACCCTTTTGTGCTACCTCAATCACATAGTAAAGGCCTCCGTGCTCAGTACCACGCCCAATGATCGCCTTCATAAGAATGTCCTGCAAAAGGTAAAAACGAGGGTATATTAGGGCAACACAGTTCAATTCTCGAGTGACATGGCTCAAAGATAGTAGTTTGTAAGGCAAAGATGGCACATAAAGACAATTATGAAGTTTTAATTGAGGCGAGATGACAATATCTCTGTTGGCTTTCACAGGGACAAGTTCTCCATTAGCCGTTTGTATGTGTTTTGGTTGGTTGAACAGGGCAGACAAGATCATAAATATCATTAACCATTGTGTCTGTGTCGCCACAATCAAATATCCACCTGTCAACTCGTATGTAACAGTATGTCCAGTTTCAAAGTTTATTTGGACGTAACTAATTAAGTAGCATTTCTGGTCCACGGACTCGAGTTTAACTCTTTTAATATAAAATAAAAATAATAAATAAATGAAGAAATGAAGGTGGGTTTAGTCTCATGTGCAGAGTTATTTAAGAAGTCATAATACTATATTTTAGTAAATTTCACTATGTATCTAGTCTCACGCTTTCTGCAAATCATCTTTTATCTAGTTTCACAAACTCCATATCACGTGGCATGCAGTATTTTGTCACTATTTCTTTACTGTAAAGGAATCCAGCCAGATATAAAAAGGCAAAAGATATATACTTTCACTTCATGAATTAAAGATTTTACTCTCCTCCCTCATATCGTGCGAATCAAACCAAGAGAATCGTGCACATCTAAGCTTCCTCTCACACTCTTCAGACCTTAACAATAGTTTTTGATATCGTTGGAACATAGTGTATATGTAGCAATGTTGTATGGTTGGCTCAAAACTATTGAACATCAGACAGACATCATCATAACTTGTTTGCGGCTCAATTTTGTAACTCTCTAGTACAGATAAAAACATAATAAAAGACAAAAAATTTCAGATGGAACTTTCAAATCGCAATTCTTTTCCCATGTCTTTTATTTTAAAAAAAATCGTTTGCACAAAATGTTTATCATATTTGCAAAAGTTAAATATATAAAACTCATTGAATAAAATGATCTAATCCAAACTTGATTAAGTTAAAAGTCACAAATTATAAGCATCCAACCTCTTGTAAATTGAGTCCTTGCCCATTCACTTGGCATTCGAAACAAATAAAGTAAAATGATATTAAAAAAAAAATTGAAATTGAGACACACTTACCATTAGGGTTGTAAACGAGCCAAACAAGCCGAACATCGCGTTGTTCAAACTCGGTTCATTTAACTTAGCGAATGAGCCAAGCTTGCTCGTTTATTTAAACAAACATATTTAATTGTTCAAACTCGGTTCGTTTAACTCACGAACAACTTTAACGAGCCAAACACCTTAAACGAACAGTGTCACTTACCAATTTCGAAAAGAAAAAAGTGATTCGAGCTCGAACTGAACGAACCGACCATAACGAACGGCTCGGTTCATTTACATGCCTAGTCGACTATTCAAAGCAAAACCAGCTCCTAACTTTGACCGTTTTCTTCATTTTATCTTCCTTTTCTGATTCATCTCATAATGCAAATATTAATTGACAAAACCGATTTTTTTTAATATTAACCATTTCTCTATTCTAGAATATTGCATTTTCATTTTTAATGCGTTTGAAAATATTATTGAGCGATCCATTACTGGACTTTCCATTTACTTATTTTGCCGTGAACAACCAATAGACCATCATACTCATACATTGGAAATCAACATATTTATGCAACTTATTATCAGTCGGAGATTTATCAACAACTAGTTATATTCTAGGGGTACGGTTTGGAACTATGTTATAATTATGATTTAAATCGTATTTGGATACATATGATTTAAGTTATTAGACTAATACATTTGATAAAACAAATTAGTTATCAATGCAGATATTATAAAATAATCCTCATGAAAGAAAATATTTGGTTTTTGAAAAAGATAAATAGTATTATTATTCTATACAGAAGTTATTTCGGATGAGAAAGTAAATAAATTAAAATTATGAATTAAAACTTTATTAGGTACTCTATAGCGTTAAAAACCATATTTCTAATAAAGGGCACCAAATGGTAGATAAACACGTGTCTTGTTATATTAGGCAAATGTATCACACTAGTTGGATTATCATTAATTGTAGTTGGCGTATGTATCAAACTCATCCACGCTGTATCAACTACTTTGTTGGCTCTAATAATGCGCTCTTTACATGTTTCAGGAAAGTCGGCTAAACCGTAGGATGTCACAATGCATGCACTATTTAGGACGGATGAGATATTGTATCGTTTTTATTGTTTACTGTCTTTTTAACCAACCGAACATTTCTTGTGGATTAGTTTTTCATTGACCTCGCAACTTTTCTTTGTTAGACACATAATATACGGTGATTTTTTACCGTCAACTTTTAACGGTAAAAAGATCCAGACTACACATAGAAATGATTAGGTACCAATTAAATTCATACCCACTTCATCTTTAAAAAAAAAAAAAAAATCATATCCGGTTGATCACCACCACAGATCCGTAGACGTTTACTGTCTGCATCTTCCACCATCCGTCCAATTAATTTTTTAGCCAAGGAAAACGCATCCTCCCAAAAGGATATGTCTTTTTTCCAATAGTCCAAATTTAAGTTTGTTCAATCTATTAAAAAGGAAAAATATTAAAGACTAATCATTTTTTTTAAAACAAAGGGCTAATAATTTGAGGTTTTAATAAGTAAAAAAGGGTTTAAACTGATATAACAATTCAATCATGAGTACAAAATTAAAATTAATTAATACAAGACAGAAATATCAAATATTTCAATAGGAGGAGAGGTCTCCAACCTCTATCACGTTTTTTACTGCACTAGTTAGGATCATGTATGTGTATTTAAATTATGTCAAACTAGTATACATAGCATGATCTCATTAGTGTGATAGATGAGATATAATATCTTCTTCCTTTTGAGTACCTTTATACTGATATAAAATAACAGTATATATGTTGGAACTTCAGTCCTAAAGGACATGGAAGATGATAAACTAATGACAAAACCAACAATAGTAAGTTAAAGTACATAGAAAGTGGAAGAGAACATCAAAGAAGTCATTCTCAAGTTTCCGTAGACTTTCTTTTACACAAGATAGTAGAAGAAATATAACGATACGATAACCAAATGTAAAGAAAATAAAACAAGAGGAATAGAAATAGCCAAGACTTAATAAATATTACAGTTTTTAAAGCAGATTTGTCTCCACCATTGAGCAAGGTGAACAACACGACAAATGTCTCACAAGATATAACATTTTCTTCTTTTCATTTGCTCTGTGATAATAAGATTGTACTTGTCTATTTGAAGTTTTTAATATCAGAAGAACAGAAAAAAGCAAGCTCTGCAGGTTTTCACAAAAGAATCAAAAAGGCTTATCAATGATTATTTCAAAGTATGTAAAAAGTACATTTCAAGTATTCAAAAGTATATATTCAAAACCATTTGATCCTTATATTTATAGAATTTAATTCACAAGAAAGAAATTAATTTGACATCTCATCTACATAATGTAACTTTCAATGTTAGTTTATGACCGTTTAAGATTGAAATGATATCCCACCTAGTAAAAGTCGCATCAATTTTATGAAAATATCGCAGAAAATTCTACCGTCTGAAGTCACCAAAAGTTCAATCAATTTTACAGAATGCTAGATTTGGTATTTTGAACGTTGTAACTCAAAACTCGTCACCGAACTCTTGATCAAACTTTTGGTAAACGACTTTACCGAACGTTGGCTTAGTGTTCAGTGACAAGACAGAAACTTTATAATTAGACAAGGACCCACTTAGAGTTCATCAAAGAATTTAAAGTATCGTGGCATCCATACAATTCAAGTTTCATTTCATTTTCGAACCAAAGTTCTTAAATATTTTTCTATAAATTTAAAACACTTTCTATTAAAAAAACTGTGGTATGCTTTTTCCATATAAGAGACATAGACAAATTTAAAGACGAAAAGTCAGCAGTGTTTAGGTGCATCAGGTAAACATCAGAAGCGTTGTCCTTGTAGGGGGACCACCATGGCCTTTCCTCTTCCTGCTCCATTATCATGCATGTGTATGATCTCGGTTGGGATCCTCTAACCCACACTTTCCTCACCTCTTTTTTTATCGTCATACATGTATCAACAAGGAAGTGGTGAGGCTAGATGCGGGTGCGCGGTCACGCGTCACCGCACCAACTTTGCAGTGAGGGGATCCTATCCCATATGTTCTATCATTTTTTTTTTGAAATATTATATCTTCGTTCTTCTCAAACATAAAACTACGTAATTTCGTCTAAGTCTGCATCAGCTATATATTTCAAGTGATTCTGACTATTTTAAATTTAATGGAATAATATAATGTCATCACCTTATATCTTGTGAAAAAAATTTACGGGTAGAACTTGTATAAAGATTTCCTAATAGATAGACAAATCCTTCAATTAAATACGCCTTATACTAGGTAATATATTAGAGTAGTCAACATAGTAGAAAATTTGATAACCAGGGCAATATGAGGCGATTATGACTATTCTATTCTTCCAAGGATTAAGGGAAAAGAAAATTTGAAATTCGAAAAATTTCCTGATAAATTTTGACCTTTTGCATGAATATAGCTTATTGGATATAGATGGTAATATCTTCAAAATAAATTCATTCATTCGATATTTGACAATAATTCGACTCCAGACCACGAAAATTTATATAGAACATAAGGTTGTTGGACTTCTGATTTGCATCCTCCACAATGCTAGGGCTGGGACGGTGTACCCTGAGGACCATGGCCTTTTGGTCCAAATTTATATGGAACCTTTACTCAACGTGTTATTTCCATAAGTACACTTGAAAATGACTTACAATACCAATCCCTCAAACTTCCGGTAGCTCTTTTTTAATTTTTGTTGTTAGTTTTCTTCTTGGATAGATAAGTGGTGTTATTTATTTATTTATTTATTTATTCTGTTATATCTATGTAATGGTCAATAAGTAGGAAGATCGATAACACGGGAAAGAAATGCGTCACCTGATTTTGAAAAACTTGATTTTTAATTTGTAAGATAAAATTTTTTAAATAAATCAAAGTACATATCCATGCAATTCATCACCTATAAATAGCAACTATACTCGAATCTCTAGTCCCATCACTTATCCCATTTCATCAAATTACACTTTCTTTTAGTATCAACTGTAAAGCAATATATCAGTATGGCTGAGAAGCATCACCACCACCTATTCCACCACCACAAAGAGGAGGAAAAGCCAGTTGAAGCCGTGGCCTACTCCGAGACAACCTATGGAGCCGACGGCTCCGGTGGATACGCTGCGGCCACGGAGACAGTTGTTGTGGCTGAAGAGCCTGTCCATGACTACGAGAAAGAAAAAAAGCACCACAAACACTTGGAGGAGCTTGGTGGGCTTGGTGTTGCAGCTGCTGGTGCTTTTGCTTTGGTAACATTTTTTTTTCATATATAATACTTCATTTTTGTGACAAGTTTCCTATCCAAAATTTGGTTGTGATTTGAATTTTATCTACAGATACAACAGCACGCAGTGGTTTGATGAAAGTTGTATAAAACATTAGAAAACGTTAGATCATATATTACTATAAACTACATAACTTGATCAGATGATTTTGGAAGTAGGCGTGACAACGTCATATTGGATGGGTAAAACGTTAACAAATATTTTTGAGTTAAATGGTTGAATCTTTTTCTCTCAAGAAAAGGTGGTGTTTGGTTGGGGGTTTGGGAATAAGGGAATAGGTTTGGAGGAATCCAAATTCATTGAAGTTGTTGTTTGGGGAAATGTGGAGTATGAGTATTACTTTGATATCCAAGTATTTGTTAATGGATATCGTTTTTTTATATATTAGCACATTGTCTATCAGTATGGGGGGATTGAGGGAGAATGAGAGGTATGACCGGTCAAAACCGTCGGCCACTGTCCGTCGCCGTCGACCGGCGGTCAGTCGCCGCAGTCGCCGGCCGGTCATTATTCCAGCCGGTCAAATATTTCCGGCCATATTTCCGATACTCATTTCAATTCCGATACATTCCAAACACCATCAATGTTTATTTTACTCATTCTCACTTCAATACCAAACAACTTATCACTTTTAGTCTCAAACTCATACCCTGTCATACTAATTCCGATTTTGATTTCGATACTCAAATGCGAACCAAACGTCATCTAAATTATGTTACAACATCTTTTTATTTCCAATGGAGTCAAGGACATACTCTTCTTTGACACAATTTTCATTATGTTTCATCGGAAACAACCTATGTGTGCATGGGTATATTTTGCGTACATCCGACCCACATACTCCGTCATAGGTTTCCTTCTAAGACAATGTGTAATGTTGTTGTTGTCGTATGTTACAGCATGAGAAGCATGAGGCAAAGAAGGATCCAGAGCATGTGCACAGGCACAAGATAGAGGAAGAGATAGCAGCAGCTGCAGCGGTGGGTGCCGGTGGATTTGCATTTCATGAGCATCATGAGAAGAAGGAAGCCAAGAAGGAAGAAGAGAGAGCTGATGGAAAGCACCACCACCATCTCTTTTAAGTTGCTCAATGATTTGCTTTACGTTTGCTGATTGTTTTCAGCAATTTCATTTTAAATAAATCTCTTTTCTTTCGCTACTTTGTTCTACTAGATGTAAAGATACTGTCACGTATGGTATGTTTCAATAAAATGATCAGTAACGAAATTATTGAGTAACAGTTATGTGAATTTTGTTCTCTTATTTCTTCTTTAATTACAAAATTGCGCTTCTTGTCCAAGAACTTGCCTTAGTCATTTGGTTTAGTTTGGAAAACATTAACAAGCAAACATACCATACCAATTATATATATATATATATATATATATATATATATATATATATATATATATATATATATATATCACTTTTCTGACCAATATACGCAGATACATATTTATTATTGGTCATTTAAGTATATTTGCGTCGCGCAATAGAACGGAAATATGTTTACCTACTCAACCCAAATTTAAGTCCATTTCGTCGTACTTATCACTTTTTTTTCGACTACGAAATTCCATAGTTATGTTTCGATTTCCAATGGAATCACTAAATTGGCAAAATGACTCACTAAATTGGCTACGTGTGAAGTACTAGTTGATCAAGATAGTTTGACACAATTTTTATTATTAGGAAACAACCTCCATGTGTTTCTAACACATGGGTATGGTTGCGTACATCTATCTCCATACCTCGCCATAGAAACGTAGGGCTATGATTCTTATATTGTGAAGTAGCAGTTGATCAACATAGCTTCATTATGTGTAATCGAGAAACAACCGCCTTCTAACACATGGGTATAGTTGCGTACATCTGACAACAAAAATTGATGTGCTTTTGATAGTTGTGTTGTCATATTTCTCAAGACTAGTTAGTAAGATACTCACTATTTATGAATTGATAACCATAAAAATTATCTTCGTCATGAAAAGAAAAGGTGTGTTGAGACAATATGAAAATCATTTTTTCAAGCATGAAATCGACAGCTTATTTTGATTCATTAATCTTAGCACTACCTGTTGAATTTCATGTCTACGATACGACTAGTCTTATATAATTAATCATCGTATCATCTATTATGTATAAATATTATCTTATTGGTACCTGATCAATTACGAAAATATCTAATAATTGATCCTAGAAACGCGAAAAGCCCACCACAATCGTTATAAATTGTCCCCTTCCGAAGCCTTGCAAGATCAAAGAATCACCTCTTGATCCAATAATTGCACAAGGATCCTCCACTATTCGCACCACCATCTCTACTCACTTTCTTTCCCTCCAAAAAAAAAATGTCGATCTTTTTATTTTAGGTGTTTTAAAATCTTTGTCTATATTCTATTTAGATTATAAGAGAAAAAATGTTTAAATGACTAAAATATTTTTACAAATTATGTGCATTTTGTAAAACTAAAGAAGTATCACATGGCTGAAATACATTAGATCAACATTCAAAATAACAACTTATGAACTCAATCCAAAAATACTCGCTAAAGTTCAAGTAACTAGTAAACAATCAAAATCTTAGAGAACTATTTTTCGAACTCCTTCATTATCCTCATTTATCGTCCCCTTCAATATAAATATAATCATAGTCTATCTCATTGTGTTTTATTCATGTCCAATCAGTGCGAGATTCAAGATCTTACTACCTTGAGGATTATTGGATCAGTTGAGAAACGCAGTGGCCTTTGCCATTTGTTAACAACTTCCAAGCAATCATCATCAGTAGATGGATCATCTTTCTTCTACAGAAGTTGATTCTGCCCTTTGGCATTATAGATTAGGCCATGTATCTTTTCACTATGATATTTGAAATCTACACAAGCACCCTGAATGTCTTTACTCAACATTATTTTCTTATTGTGGTTGATGATTACACACGTTTTACTTGGTTATTTTTACTAAAAGTTAAATCTTAAGTTTCTAATATTGTCAAAAACTTCTCATTTGTTGAAACTCATTTTAGCACCAAAGTCAAAATACTCAGGTCAGAAAATGGTATTGTTGAACGCCCCTTCTTTCTTCTACTTTAATCTCCCCTTCTTTTATCAATTTAAAGGCATAATTCATCAAACTTCTTGCGCGGGCATGGTCCAACAAAATGGTATTGTTGAATGTAAACATCATCATATTTCAAATATAAGAAGATCATTCAAGTTTCAAGCCTCCCTTCCACTGAAATACTGGGGCTTTTGTGTATCCAATGTCATTACCTCATCAATATCACTTCCACTCCCCCACTTCAAAACCAGTCTTCTTATCAGAAGCTTTTCACACAATACTTGATTTCAAGTCTCTCAAAATATTTGGGTGTTCAGCATATACTGCCACCTTAGATTCTCATAGAACCAAATTTGATCCTAGAAGCAAAAAAAAAAAGTGCTTTCTTAGGCTATTCTAAAACTCAAAAAGGTCATCAGCTCGTAGATTATCTTAATGGTGCATTATTAATTATATCCAGAGATGTCCTTGTCTATGAATCTATATTTTCATTTTCCGTCTCTTCCACAATTTTCTCATCCAACAATTATCCTACACTTCCTAATCTCATTCAAAGTCCTCACCTATGATCCAGTTCCAATAGCATACCCTTCATCCACTATTCCTTCCTCATCTACTGTTTTCAACTCCAATCTTGTCGATGATTTTTCTTCATCATCTCCCACAACCTGCCTTCTTCCTCCACCACATCTATTCCTGTCAGAAAGTCCACTAGACTTGAACACCCTTCTTCATACTCCAGCAGTATTCTTGTGCTTCCCTCTCTTCCTCTGCCCCTCCATTTCATTTTGTGCGTTACCCCCTCAATCACTCCATTTCTTATGATCATGATTCTCCTATATATAAGAAGTTTTCTTTAAGTTTACATGTTGAGCTTAAACCTAAAACTTACTCTAAGAAAATTCAGAAAGAAGAATGGAGAAGTGCCATGTAGTTGGAATTATAAGCACTACAGAACACAAACACTTAGAAATTAGTGGATCTCCCACCTGATGGAATTCCCATTGGGTGTCGTGAGATATACAATTTCAAATACAAGACGAATGAGTCTATTGAATGTTATAAAGCACACTTGGTTGTCAAGGGGGTCACGCAACAACTTGGTGTAGGCTATTTGGAGACTTTTTCACCTGTTGCTAAGATCACCACCACTCAACTTTTGCTTGCTCTTGCATCTTAAAAGGCTAAAATCTACATCAGCTTGACATTAACAATTTTCTCTTCCATTGAGACCTCACAGAGGAGGTCTATATGCAGATGCCCCTTGACATTTCATTCACAACTCCTGCCAAGTCAGTAAAATTCAAAAGTTTTTATACAGACTCAAGCAAGCAAGTCGTCAATGGAATTACAAGTTGACCTCAGCACTGCTTAGCCTTGGACTTCACCAATCTAGATATGATTACAACCTTTTATATAAGTCTACTAATACTTCCTTCATTGCCTTGTTTATGTTGATGATATAGTTTTGACAAGTGATAATGCGGCTGGTTTTTCTAAAGTCAAGTCTTACCTACATTCCGCCTTCCAAATCAAAGATATTGGTGAGTTAAAATACTTTCTTGGTCTGGAAGTACTTTGTTCTCGAGAAGGTATCATATTAAATCATGATAATTACGCATTAGATTTTGAAGACACTAGAATTCTAGCCAGCAAACCAGCTCCTACTCCTATGCTATCCAATCTGAAGCTAGCCCTTGGAGATTCACCATTTACATGTCTGCTTACCGACTTCTCATTAGCAAGCTACTCTGACTGGCTCTTACATGTCTAGACATCACATTCTCTGTTCAGCAGCTTAATCAGTTTTTTGGCATCTCCTATACAAATCCATCTGGCTGCTGCACATTGAGTCCTTTGTTACATCAGAACAACCCTTGGTTATGGCCTTTTCTATCCCACTAATAGTTTCTTAAATCTCTAAGCATTTTCTGATGCGGATTGGGCTAGCTGAATCATCACTCGCCGCTCCATCACTAGTTATTGTGCTTATCTTGGGAAGTCCCTCATTTCCTGGAAAATCAAGAAGCAGAATACGATTTCCCGCAGTTTTGCTGAGGCTGAATTCCGAGCCCTTGCAGCTACCACTTATGAACTTCGATGGCTATCATATCTCTTGGTTGATCTTGGCTAAATATTCTGCCTATTTCTCTTTTATTGTGACAGGTAAAAGTGCCCAGCACATTATGTAGATACCTTTATTTTATAAGGGTACAAAATACATAGAGATTGATTGTCTCATTGTTTGTGACAAACTTCAAACTGACCTCATTAAGTTGTTATCTATCAACACTTTTTTGCAGCAGACTGACATTTTTACCGAAGGATTAGACAATCCTCACTTTACTATCCGTGGGTTTAGGTATTTGTAATGTCTTTCATAATCCAAGTAAAACTTTTTTTACCTGGTAACTGTTAGGTCCGAAATACACTCTAGAGGGGGTGAATAGAGTGTTTGGCTCTTTTACGGAATTTTCTCGTTTGGCTCAACTCAAAAGATATTCAAAATCAGAGCAAGAATGGGAGATGAGAAATAGTGAATGAGTACACTGGATATAGAGTGGTTCGAATCGTAAATGATTCTACTCCACTACCACTTTGTTGTCAAAGTGGATTTTCAACAACTACTCTTCTTATTATGAACAATAAGAACAACCACAGCAATACTTATACTAACACCTTAGTGTAAGCAACAATAACAGCAACTTTTTGCACAAAACACACTTGTGCAACTACAGCAGCTACAGCTCTTGGCAAGAACACCTTCTTGCTTCCTCACAACTTCAACAAAAGTTCTATCAAGAACTTCTCACAATGGGTTGAAGAAATATGGTAAGGTTCACACTTTCTCACAAGTCTAAGCACAAGCAAGAGATCAAATATTTATGGTTTCTCTTGTGCTTGATTCACTTTCTCTCAATATACAACAATGAAGGACAAAGAAAAGCTAAACAAGCTTTAAGCAAATTTACAAGTATGAGAGAACTATACAACAATGGAAGATGAAGCTAGATGATGTTGAAAGTGTGTTTTTGCCTCATCCAAGCCTCCTCTATTTACAGATAAAGTTCACCACGTTTTTGAAGCTCTCCACTAAGTCTTCATCTTCAAAAATGTCAAGATAATGCCCAAATAGTCTCTAGCCACCCTATAGAGTGATTTGATCTTGAATAGCCACCCTAGAGAATCTTAGACATGTATACAATAGTCAAGGAAGCATGTAATAGGTTGGGTTAAAGTCCACAAGAAATTTGAGCAAGATTGGAAAGAGAAAACATCATAAATCTCCCTTGGATTTTGTTCCAGCGTGCAGAAAATTTGAATTCTGGGGGACATCAATCGATCGAAGTGCCTGGAAGGGAGAGATCGATGTCCTCCAGAAGATTGTAGTTTTGACACTGCCTGACATCGATCGATCGATGTCAGGGGCTGAAGTGATATCGATCGATCGATATCCTTTGGTTGAGAGTTCGATGCTCTCTGATTGACATCGATCGATCGATGTCAGAGGCTGAAGTGACATCGATCGATCGATGTCCCCAGCTTGAGAGATCGATGTCAACCAGTGAGTTCCAATCTCAACCATCTTTGGACATAGTGTAATTTTCTCATCTTGCATCAAATATCAAACACAAATTTAACTTATTCAAAACATCTTTTCATCATCAAAACATTTTACAACTTAACAGTAACCACGGTAAATCAAACATATCACGTGACTATTTTGGTGAGAACAAACTTTATAAGGCATTTTAATAGTTACTCATCAACTAATTATAAAAAATAAAATAAAATCGAATACATATATATATATATATATATATATTGTGAAATTCATCGCTGTCAACGACACATATTAGCAATGTCATTCATCAACTAATGTAAAATAAGAGAGTATGTCTTCTTTTTTTTTGGATATTCATCAGTGTAAGCATGTTAGTCCAAGTAGCTTATTGATTAATACTTACGCATCGGAAATATTATCGGTGGGGTGATCGTGATGATAAAAATCGTTTTGTTTTCCTCATGAATGAGTGCGGCATAATTTAGTGATAAAATTCGTTTTCCTATTCTTTGAAATACATTTACGTCATGAGATAGCTTGCTGTAGAAAATATACTGAATATTGTACAGAGAAAAAGAAGTTAGCCGTTGTAATGTAGCCGTTAGATTTCTGTCTAAGTACATATTACCATTAGAGATGGAAGACCTTCTTCCTTCCTTGTATATATAAGCAACTAGTTGTAGAATTTTCCTTTCAAGCAAGAACTCAATGATATTTGATTCTTCTTCAATCTTGTGTCTACACTTCATATTTCTCTTCCTTCAACATGTTTCTTCCTTTTTCAATTCCTCCAAATTATCTTCAGAATTCCAACATGGTATCAGAGACCAGGAAAAAAAGATTCATACTCTGCAACATAAAGATTCTGGAATCTGCGATATAAACTCAGAAAGCTCACCATCTTTCCCTTCGCGGAAAACTATTTCCATCACTGAAACTTTTTTCCTCTTACCCAGTCATCTGAAAAACTAAAAAAAACGCTAATCCAGAACATTCAAGAAGAAGAAGGAAAATCTCTGTAAAGATAGCTGTGTTTTTGTTTAAAAGAGGAAGAAGACAATTTTAAGGAAGACGAATCTCATAAATCCGTCAGGTATTAAAATAAGACAGAAGGAGACACCGTGTCTATTTCCCAAATAGATGTCCTCCTTTAGGCTTGCCAGCACATACTTTTTAATGCAGGTTCTACAACTTTTCACCTGCTCTCTACACTCGAAATAATTAAAAAAAATCTGAATTTTATCTTTTTTTTTTCTCGTCAAGTGGGCATCAAAAGGAGCACCTCATTTATTACTCTTCAATTTCTCGTTTAAAAACAAAATTATTTTATTTTTTCTTTTTACCGTTTCTTCCAGTCTTTTCCCTCAAAACGTTTTTCAATACACATTCAATAATCCAGTATATCTTTACACAAATCGAAGTCCCTCTTCCTCTGCAAAATCCCATCCACTATATTCTTCTGTACGAAAAGTTTTTATCTTCCCTGCTAAATCACATCCATCAGCAGTATTTACATTTATTGTTCAACCACTCCTTCATCTGTTCTTCAGTTATTACTTCAACGTTTTTTTGAAGATCTTGATTCATTAAAATCATCTCAACCCATGATTACTAGTGGTTTCACTATCAGCTTTCAAAAATGGGGGTGTATTTTTTCTTCACTATTGTTTTTATCAGGAAATTTAATAGTTTCTGTAAGCAACATTGATTACACTGATTCCATTTTTCATGTTCAAGACTGAGCCGTGCATCTCAATCCTATAGTTGCATGTGTATCACTGTTCTTTAATCCCTGTTATCTGAGACTGAAGTGCAGATATTCTTTGGGACATGGGTGAAACGGATCCATTTCTGGTTTACTATTTCTCTATGGGAGAATGACGGAACGATGTCTTGTTCCTTCCCCTCTGGGACCAGGTGAACTCTTCATTCAATGGAGTTCGACTAGTCCTACTTGATTAGATTTCTTTTAAGCAGAACAAGAATTCTCAAAATCTCCAGGTGTACACTTTTTCACTTATCTTCTTACTCTATGCAATGAGCTTTTAAAGCTTAAATTTTTCCTTCAATGGGCTATGAAGAGCCTTGGCCATAGTGTCGGAATCTTTTCCAGAGCCATGAGAAAAAAAACACGGAAGTGTCTGTAAAGACATTACCTTGGTCAGATTCTTTCAACCAAAAAAATAATATTTCCTGAACTATTTCTTCAAAGGCCTCAGAGCCTCAAAATTCTGTTAACGGCCATAGATCCATAATTCTTCATGACAATAGAGCCTGAACAATCAAAGAAATTTCAAGAGGTCACAGAACCTTGGCCATAGAGCAGGAAAAAAATATCAAAGAGGTAATATAGCCTCCAAGAGACCATTAAGTCTATAAACTTCCAAGAGGCTATGAAGAGCCTTGGTCATGAACTGAAATCTTCTCCTTGAAAGAGCTATGAAGAGCCTTGGCTATAAAGAGAAATCTTTGATAGCTGAAATCTTTGATTGGAAGAACCTTGATGCTCTTATACAAATCTGTTTCCTGGAAAGTTTTTTTCTGACCGAAAAGCGATTCTTTGTTCAAAATCAATTCGAAGTTTTTTATGATTCTGAAATGTTCTCCGATAGTTTCTGTAAATTTGAGAAGATGTTGGAAATCAACACTATGCATTCAAAATTATAAGTTCTTGAATAATTCTGGAAAAATATTTTCGATACTGATTTGAGAATTTTTTTTATGCATTCAGAAACTCAGCTTTTAAGCATTCAAAAATTATCAAATGCATATCATCCTGGCGAAACACAAACAGCCAAATATCACCTTACAATACATTCCCATCATATCTGAAACCCACACGAAAGACATATTTATTTCGACATTCTACCAACACGATCCCAAACGACACATAATCTAGTTACCCAGAAATCTCAATGGATTTGACATCAGCTTCCTTAACCTCAGCCTTTGGAATGGTAATAGTAAGATGAAGGAAACGACATCTGAAAATCTTTGAATGGATCCCAGACCTAAAGAGAAAATGGGTCGAACATGTTGATGCATCGGCCACCGAAAATGCTCGGAATCAGCGACATGCTCTCAATTGATTTTTGATTTGAAAACAAAAAGTTGTTTATGATTTGAAATGCTCTTGAGTGACATAGTATAGCTTGAAGAAGACTATTTGTTTGATGCTTAGATTTGGGATGCGAGAGGACAAGCAGTGGGAGTCAATATATAGGTTGCAGGACTTTTGACAGTTCTTTTTTCCTTTCGATGCTTCTTTTCAGCGTACTCCAGATCATCCCGGTGGCTTTTATGGCCATCCCTTTTTCGTTTCTTATCTGCAACTTTACCCTTGTTCTTTTCTCTGAATGGGGGACCTAAATCAATTAGTTCATCCACTCCCCAGTCTTCATAACTTCCATCAGGTAGGTAACGGCGGATAGTGAAAGGGGCGTTCATGCTTATCTGCAAAGCACGAGTACCCAAGATTCTTGCACGTTCATATTTTGTCATGTATTTCGAAGTTTTCCGAGGACGCTCTTGTGGTTCTGCCTCCTGCTTTTCATCAGCTTCACCTAGAACAGCATCAGGGGCCGCCTCATTATTATTATTGTCTTCTTCCACCTCAGAAATTGGAGGTAACGTCCTCTTGGCAGAAAATGTTATTGGCAGACTATGTAATCTTACCACTGTCGGGCCATGGATGATTCAAGATTTCAAAGGGCCAAGTAACCAGGTTCCATTTCTTTCCTCCTAACATAGACCGTTTATCTCTAAGTATTCTGGAGCACTGTTGTACTCGGTTGTGATTCTTCAATGTTTGTTCTATGTCTAAAGCTAGTAATGATTCTGTATCAAGGATAATGCGATATAATTAGAGTTTTTTGGTCATGATATCACTTGAGGGGTAGCATGTGTTATGATCAACATAATGTTGTGGGCAAGTGTTCTCTTCCAAGTGATATCTTGGCACTTATTGAATGGATAGAATATATATATATATATATATATATGTATATGTATATATATATTCTATATATAAATGTATCTTCCATACTCCATTATGATATTGTTGTCTCTAATGATCAATGATCAACTCGAGGATTATGTTTAGTCAGTTGATAATACAAGCTAAGTTGGTTCATATTGTGTTTATTTGTTCTGTTCCTGATTCTTTCAGTGTTCTTAATAAGGTCAGTCTGTTTAAGGGTCGTCATTGTTTAATGGTTGTCATGTTTTTTAGAAATCTTGGAATTATCTCATTTGAGCATGTAATGCCCTGATTTATATAGGATCAGTTTTTTAAAGAACGTTAATAAAATCACATAATATTGGCAAGATATTTGATCAGGAGTTGATTGTTGTTTACATGGTTTAAAGATGAATATTTGAATTCAAAAGCATATCAAGTGAAATGTGGTCATAGATGCTAAAACTATTTGAAGTGTCTTACATATTGATATAAGACACTTGACTTGGCATTCAGTTTAAAATAATGGCCATTGTTGCCACTATTCTTTGAATGGACAAGGGTTCCTCTGAGCTATGAACACGGATAATCTTGAATTATCCCTCTGAGTCATAGACATGGACTCCTCTGAGCTAATTTTAAATCAGGTTAGGAGAGCCTTAGCTGCATAGCAGAAATCTTCTTAATTATTCCTGGTGCCATGCTTGATTCTTGTATCACGTGTAAGATATTATGTTCTAAATCTCACGATTTTTATCTGTTCAGTTTTATCAGTAATTCAAATTTATTTTATGACTTATCCTGTGAATTGTATAACTTGTTGATAAATTATAATCTATCTTTTGCTTATAAATGTCTTATTACTCTAAGCCTACGTTTTTTGCTTTTATTCCAACATCTTTGTTTAACGACACGTGTACAAATTTTTTGTCCTCCTTGAGTTCACAACTGCTGTCCTGCATATCTATATCCACTGCTGGTAGTATATATAGATCTTGACATGTTACACGATTAATGTATGCGAAACATTATAAGCTGAATGATCCTCTGATAAGACATGTTTTAAGGGGGAGAATACAATAGTAAAATAAATCTTCACAATCTTCATCAAATCTTCACAATTTACAAAATAATTTACCAAGTACTGCATTGTTCTTGCTGTATTGTTCTTTACTGTTTTCCAGTTTCGTTGCCTCATGAGCATGTTTCCAGATAGAGTATACTTAAGATTTTGTTTAAAATTCATTCTAGTTTGTATCACTTGGTATAAATAATTATATTAAGATTAATTGATTCTATTGTTGTTTAGCAATATAAATTGGTTTTAAACTGTGTTCTTCATAACTAACAAGGATTTCAGAATTGTTTTTTCGCCATGGAAAGGCTTCTTGATTGCAGGTTTCACTATTATTTATACAAAAGATTTCAGAACCATTTACTAACAGTTACAGTGCAGGTTAGAAAATGGAGTGTTCCTGCAGGTGCTTGAGAAGTAATATCAGAAGTTATGCACTAACATTTGTTTTGCAGGATAAAAGTTATTTTTCCTTTACAGGTGTAACAAGGCCAGGAGTATCATACTAATGCTTTACGCAAACATTCAATAAAACAACTGAGTGATTATTGGCAGGTGGGTATTTCAAGTTGCTTATATTTTGGTACTTATTGTTGACTTTATTTTGCAGGTGCCTCAGGTCCAGAAGTGTTGTGGATGCTCAAGTTAGACTGGGGTTGCTAATAGTTGAACACGCATACATACATATGGAGACAGCAAAAGTGAAACATTAAAGATTAAAGATGTTGCAATTATGAAAGAAATATTGAAAGCTCCTATTAGTTTACATGTTCCAAACTTAGTCGCATCCACCTATGCACTAAGTTTGAGGGGGAGTGTAGAAAATATACTGAATATTGTACAGAGAAAAAGAAGTTAGCCGTTGTAATGTAGCCGTTAGATTTCTGTCTAAGTACATATTACCGTTAGAGATGGAAGACCTTCTTCCTTCCTTGTATATATAAGCAACTAGTTGTAGAATTTTCCTTTCATGCAAGAACTCAATGATATTTGATTCTTCTTAAATCTTGTGTCTACCATTGTTGCACTTCATATTTCTCTTCCTTCAACATGTTTCTTCCTTTTTCAATTCCTCCAAATTATCTTCAGAATTCCAACACTTGCTAATGAAATAAATGATCCCAATTGGGATGTCCGGAACAAGACCCCGCATAATCACATGACAGTTAGAGGAGGCTAACATATTCTTCAAAAGAAATGCATATTTTTACGTTATTATTCTACAATGTAAAAAGAAAGCATCTGATGTGTCATATATATAATCAATCAATCAATTCATCAAACTTTATAATGAACGATTGATAGAATAAACATCATTAAATATGTCGTTACAATACATAGCAGATGGATGTATATAATAAAACACTAATAAAATAAATACGTCAATGATAAAAGACTGATACAATAGATATATCATATATCATTGACAAGATATATAATTTTTGATAAACCTATAACATATTCGAGATCAAGAATCGTCACCGGCATCGGCAACATGAACACAAAGCCAGGAATAAGCGGTTGCAGTTTGATATCTGGACAAGATTTCAGGCTCAGCAACTTTACTTTCATCCAAAGCATTCTTACATGGATGCAATGCATCAAGTGTTAGCATCCCATCATAGCTTGCAGTCATCGGATCCGCCTCGAATTCCGCAACCACACCATTCAATTGCAGGACGTCATCATCAAATGCTGATATGCATGCATCAACAACAGGCTTCAAAACCTCGTTCATGGCCTTGTTTTGAGACAATTGGTTAAGAAATACATGTGTGTTTTCCGCATCCTTAACCGCAGAGTCTATGCAAATCTTCAAGAGAGATTTCATGTCGTTCGCAGAACTGCTTCTGGGATCTGATCCGAAAACGTTGTGGCAAAAGAATTGATCTTCTGTGGCTTTTTGTCTGTTGCAAAAATCTGTGGCGGTTTTTGAAAGGGGGTATGGAGTAGTTGCGGATGTAAAGGAATTAGAGAAGAATGGCATGATAATAATGGCTATGATGAGATACATTCTTCTTTGGGATTCCATGCTTTTGTGTTTTTTTTTTTTCTTTTTTGATCTCAAACAAGAAATTAGGCTTGCAAAAACTTGGAAATTTCGTCAGTATATATAGTTACTTGGTGCATGGGTAATTTTAGGTAGTTACCTGTGTGAACGAGTGGTTTGTAATAAGACAAATGAGTGAAAATTACTATGTTGCCGATCTTAGTGAAATCCGGCAAAAATATAGTTGTTGTTTACTATGTTGATATTAAGTACGATCAAACTTAATATTCTAGTTCTATAGCTTGTACGGTATTTAGTTTTTTATTTTTATAAAATTACAGTTACAACTTCCTAAAAGATGGCGAAAATCTCGTAAATTTTATACCTGAAAGAGCATTCTCCAATTTCAAGATTAGGGTTTGAGTCTCTTTACATACATACATGAATACATACATATATATATACACACGTATATATATATATATATATATATATATATATATATATATATATATATATATGTGCGCATATATGTGTGCGTTTTGATTTCGAAGCGAGTTTTGGAATTCATGTTGTCTAGTTAAAATGTTTGAGCTGTATGATTAAAAAAAAAGGTTGAAGAAAAGATTGGAGAGCCAAAAGAATTAGATTTTAAGATCGTTCCAACGAAAATTTATGGTTTGATTCTAATATCATGAAAATACTCACAGAAAAATTGCAACAATGTCTCTAACTCCATTCGGAAATATAAAGAAAAATTACGCTCCCAAAGCATTGTACAGTTGGTACTCGGTTAGATTTACTTCAAGAGGTTAAGAGTTTGAATCCAGGGACACGTACAGTGTGGATGCTCCACTGCTGTTAGGCCGAAAGCCTCTTTGTATGAGTTACTGCATAAGTCCTCACACAACCTAGGAGTTCAGTTCTTCAAGCATGGCTACACGGATCGTGCTCTTTGATTCAACTCTGTAACTCCTTGTACCTTCTGTTTTTTCCGATCTTTACGAAGGAACTGAAATGCAGGAAGATCTATTGATCCTGAAAACGAGTAGACTTCTAGTAAAAAAAAAATTAGGCTTATTTTTATATGGACCATCTTATCACCACCAGAAAAAAGTTTAGAATTTATTTTTCATGTCTTTTTTTAATCCGCTGAAAGTTTAGAAATTGATTCCCTTTATAAGTATAAAATTTCAACTCAATCATCCCTGTCACTTAACAATTTGGATGTTTGAATTCATTATAGCAACTTGTGAAGATTTGAATAATGAAAATTCTATATATAATTAGCATATAGCAATCAAGTAGTTAATGTAACTGTATTTTTGTACAATACTAGTCATTCTACAAATTAAAAAAAAGTTATTCTAATGGTAACTATAGTAACAAAAACAATAATACTAATCATGAATTCTGCCTAGCTTGCCGGCTCGCATTACAAGTCATTTTAGTTAAATAGAATTGATATCTTTTGTCCAATTGAAAACGGCAGCACCAACTATTACCAAATGGCCAATGAGACCTATTTTCCATGGTTACGTTGATGCTACAAGTTAGAAAATCTTCCATCCAATTTCTACGTACTATGGACACTTATTTCTGCATATTGTCTATTTTTAATAGAATCAATGACACATTCTTTTTAATTCTGTAGTATGATGGAATAAAGCAAAAAGACTCATTAAATTAGATGTACTTCTTATATTGTAGAGTAGAAGTTGATCGGCACAGTTTGACGCAATTTTTATTATGCAACCTTTATGTCTTTATAACATATAAGTATGGTTGTATACATCCGACCCTCGTACACCTGCTATAAACGGGAGTCTGGAGTAATGTTGTTGTTGATGACATGAATTGGAAAGAAAAAACTATTATCAACTGGATTTCAATTCTAATAGATGAAATATCTTGCTTGCCTTGTATTGATTTCAATCAAGAGTATAAGTACAATGTTGTTTCCTATAATGCTCCACTAATCACGCTATCGTAATCACGCTAATTATGCTAATGTATCCTATCATTATGATACATTATGATACAAGATATTAACATGTGCTAAATATGTTACAATCAATGTGGATCATGAATACAAAATATTCTATACTTAATATCAAAAATATTCGGCCACCTTAATGACAAGATATTCGGCCATTACACCCCCGCAGTCGAAGCGGGAGGTTCGCGAACGTTGAGACTGGATCGAAAATCATCAAACAGAATACGTGGCAGTCCTTTTGTGAAGATGTCCGCTAATTGATGGCGTGAAGAAATATGATGCACGCGAATATGACCCTGAGTGACTTTTTCACGGACAAAGTGTATATCCATTTCATTGTGTTTGGTACGTTGATGTTGAACGGGATTGCTGGAGAGATAAACTGCGCTAATGTTGTCGCAGTAAACCATGGTGGCGCGTGTAAGAGGGCAATGTAACTCGAGAAGGAGATTTCGAACCCAACAAGATTCAGCGACAACGTTAGCAACACCTCTATATTCAGCCTCAGCACTGGAGCGAGAAAGTGTAGGTTGACGCTTAGATGACCAAGATATGAGGTTATCACCAAGAAAGATGCAATACCCAGATGTTGAGCGACGCGTGTCGGGACAACCACCCCAATCCGCGTCAGTGTAGCAAAGAAGATTATTGTGAGATGATTTGTATATATGCAAACCGAAATGCAGTGTACCTTTGATGTATCGTAGAATACGTTTGAGGGCAGTCATATGAATATCACGTGGAGCATGCATATGAAGGCATATTTGTTGAACGGCGTAGGTGAGGTCTGGACGCGTAAACGTGAGGTACTGAAGAGCTCCAGCTAAGCTGCGATAGAGTGTGGGATCGTCAAAAAGAACACCTTCGTGTTGGCTGAGCTTGGCCGATGTATCGACAGGCGTCGAGATAGGCTTGCAATTAGCCATACCCGCGCGATCAAGTATCTCGGTGGCGTATTTTTGTTGGTTGAGAAATAAGCCATTCGAATGGCGGCTAACTGCAATACCAAGAAAGTAACTTAATGGACCGAGATCTTTCATAGCAAACTCAGAGGCGAGAAGAGCCATTAGGCGTTGGCGAAGAGCATCCGAGGAGGTTGTGAGAATGATGTCATCAACATATAGAAGTAGATAAGCCATGTCAGGACCATGATGATAGATAAATAAAGAATGATCACAACGACTATGAATAAATCCAATAGAATAGGCGTAATCCGCAAATCGTTGATACCAGGCACGTGGAGCTTGTTTTAGGCCATATAGAGACTTTTTGAGTAGGCAAACATAGTCAGGATGAGTGAGATCACGGAACCCCATAGGTTGATGCATATAAACAGTCTCCTGAAGGTTGCCATGTAAGAAGGCGTTTTTGACATCGAGTTGATGAATGGGCCATGATTTGGATAATGCTAAATGTAGAACTGTACGAATAGTAGCGGGTTTGACCACGGGACTGAAAGTATCAGTACAGTCAATGCCTTGTTGTTGAGAGCGTCCATCACCTACAAGACGAGCTTTGTGACGCTCAAAAGAACCATCAGAACGAGTTTTATGACGGAAAATCCACATGGAACGTAAGATGTTAACATTGGGTGGGCGGGGAACTAAGACCCACGTGTTATTTTTAATAAGTGCATCAAACTCATCATGCATGGCAGCATACCAGTTAGAATCACGAAGTGCTTCGGTTGGGTTTCGAGGAAGGGGTGAAGGGGAGGTTGTGACATGAAGATTGAGAGGTCGTTTGGGTTTGACAATTCCATGCATGCTACGGGTTGTGATTGTACGGATATGGGTGGGTGCGGTTGAGGTGTTGGGGGGCGAAGGTGGGGTTGGCGAGGGGGGGCCGAAGGGTTAAGGGCGGTGGGGGCAGGAGCGATGGAAGGGGGGTTGTTGTATAGTAGAGGATTGTGAAGTGGAGGAGAGTAATCATCGTTGAGAAAATTATATGTGGGAGGTGACGTAGGAGAATTTGTAGAGTAGGGAAAAGTGTGTTCGTCAAATATGACATGACGAGAGATAAGAATTTTACCCGTAGAAAGTTCATAGCATTTGTACCCCCGGTGATTAGATGGATAACCCAGAAAGATGCAAGGAGTGGAGCGTGCATGGAGTTTGTGTATGGTGGTTGAGGGTAGGAGTGGATAGCAGAGACAGCCAAATACGCGGAGATGGGAGTAAGAAGGAGTGGTGTTATAGAGAATTTGTGTTGGAGTAAGATTAGATAGGTTTTGGCATGGGAGTATATTAAGTAGGTAGGTGGCCATGGAGAGAGCATGGTGCCAGAAAGATGGTGGAAGACCGGCGTGAACGAGAAGGGTGCGTACGATATTATTTATGGTACGAATAGTACGTTCGGCTTTACCATTTTGAGAAGAAGTATGCGGGCAAGATAGGCGGAGGGTCATCCCATTTTGATTACAGAAATTATGAAACTGAGTGTTTGTGTATTCGCCACCGTTGTCACACTGCAGACATTTAACAGAGAGACCAAATTGAGTGTGTATATAGTTGTGAAGAGAAATAAAATGAGAGAATACTTCAGATTTGTGGCCCATAGGAAACGTCCATAAGAAGTTAGAAAAATTATCAATGAATAGAACATAATATTTGTGACCTGTCGAACTCAGAATAGGGGACGTCCATACATCACTATGTATAATGTCAAATGGCATAGTTGTTTTATTCATAGAATCAGAAAAAGGCAATCGAACATGTTTGCCAAGTACACATGAAGAACAGGGGGCTTTATTACAATTTGAATTTAAACTGATACGATTGTTGGTGCGTAAAAATTCGAAAACTGAGCGACTAGGATGGCCCAGTCGATTGTGCCATGTATCAGCAGAAACAGACAATAGGGCCGATGGGGAGGGTGGCGGCGATGGAGTGAGTGGGTAGAGGTCACCAGTGCTATTGCATCTCAGAATTTGGTTGCCCGTATGACGATCCTTCACAGAGAAACCAGAAGCATCAAATTCAATGGAAACATTATTGTCAGTGGTAAATCGACGAACAGAAATAAGATTCTTGATTAGTTGAGGAGCATGTAGAATATTGGATAATTGTAGAGGGGGTAGGGGCGGAGGAAGATGTGTATGACCCATACCAAGAACAGGAATAGAGTGACCACTGCCAACCATAATCGAGTTTGAAGGAGACTTATTAAAATAAGACGAGAGCATACCTGAGTTGGAAGTCATATGGGAGGTGGCGCCGGTGTCCATGTACCAAGTAGGTTCGGGAGATTGAAGGGTCAGGGTGTGCATGGCTTGCTCGATATCAGTAGGAGTATATGGGGAGAAATGGTGTGATACGGCGTGGGCTTGGGAGGGGCGAGGACCGAGGAGGCCCGGTTGATGTGGGTTTGGCGGGGTAGAGGGAAAGGAGGGATAGGGGCATGGCGGGGTGAACCACGGCTGGTATGGCCATCGCCATGATGAATAAGATTGTTGCCATGGAGGGCGATTGGAACGGCCACGGCCGCGGCCGCGGCCACGGCCACGATGGGAGGGTCCGCGGAAATTGGGACGGGTGGGCGTGGAGTAGGCGGGTGGGGGGGAGTGCGGTGGGGGGTTGGGAGAAGGTTGTTGGTTTGTGGTGGTGGCGTTTAGGGCGGTATCAGCAATTTTGGCGGCAGAGGCAGTTTGTTTGGATTTTCGAGTTTCTTCGAGGATAAGGCGAGAGCGGGCCTCATAGAAGGTGGGAAGTGGATTGCTTTGTTGAATGATGGTGGCAACTCCGTCATAATTTTCGTTCAAGCCACTGACGAGTTGGAGAACAAGGCGTTGATCAGAGACAGAAGAACCAACATTAGACAATTGATCTGCAAGAGATTTTAGTTCTTGACAATAAGAGGAGACGTTAGAAAAATTATCAAGTCGTGTGTTAGAGAATTGATTTTCAAGATAAACAGCACGAGAGTGTTTGTTATCTTGAAATATGTTCTGGAGATTGGTCCAAGCTTTCTGAGCGGTAAGATCCGGAGCAAGAATGGTGTGCAGTAAGTCGGTAGAGATAGTACCATATATCCATTGGAGTACGATGGCATCAAGACGACTCCACAGTTCTGTGTCTTCAGTGCTTTTGGCTGTGGAGGAAGAAGCAGTAGATGAAGGGGAAATGATGTGATCGAGCACTTGATACGCTCGACAGTGTATTTTGAAGAGTTCAGACCAAGAAGAGTAGTGGCTTTTCTCCATCTCAAGAGTGATGGGAATGAAATTTTTGATGTTGGTGACAGCAAGTGCGGGATGAAACTTGGTGTCAGCCATTTTGAGATGATAGAGATGGAGTGGTGGTGATCGAAAAGAAAACGGTGGTGGCTGGCGGCGGTGGTGTGCTGCCGGCGGTGGTAAGGATGAAGAAGAAATTATGGCTCTGATACCATAATAGATGAAATATCTTGCTTGCCTTGTATTGATTTCAATCAAGAGTATAAGTACAATGTTGTTTCCTATAATGCTCCACTAATCACGCTATCGTAATCACGCTAATTATGCTAATGTATCCTATCATTATGATACATTATGATACAAGATATTAACATGTGCTAAATATGTTACAATCAATGTGGATCATGAATACAAAATATTCTATACTTAATATCAAAAATATTCGGCCACCTTAATGACAAGATATTCGGCCATTAAATTCATAATACCTATTGACAAATGGATTCATATACAATCGCATGTCAACATAATTCGTCGCTTATCATATTTAAAGATGAGATAAGCTATTGCTAAAGTTAGAACATTATGTTACCGAATATAATTTTGATAACAGACATTTTTATTATATGAATCTTTTAAGAATAAAATTTGATAAATAGAACTTTACGAAACGTAAAATTGAATAATCAAATTTGTATTTATCAAATACGTTTTGCGTCTCTTGTGTCCCCCCGCCACCAAATCTCTCCCATACATCCTTTCTGGTCTCGTGTTTGACCTATACGCCTTTATGGTTTATAAACTTAGACTAAAATCCTTTTTCTATTTTAAATAAAAACCATCCTCCATTTTTCCAATCACAATGCTAAGCCTTCTTTAATTACATAGATTACACAGCCTTCTAAATTGAATTAACGAATTTGCATTGACATTTATTTCATTTAAACACCATCTTGCACAAAGTGTAATGTAAGGCTGTACACATCAGATCGCGAAGCGATCCGACATGTCTCCGAACCTTACACAAACGCAGGAGTCTAGTGTACCGGGAACGCCTTTTAGCAGGTTCCTTCATCTATCCCCTTAACGTATTTACGTTCGTAATTTAGTTAGGGGAAATGGAATCCCAGTCAAGTGGTTTCCTTTTCCTTTTTACTGGAAAAGGTTAATTCCCGTTTTCCTCTTAACCTTGTAATTACGAGAAACACGAATCCCCCTATTCCTAAGTACTATCATAAGCTTGTCTGTATGTCATTGTTCCTATGGAGCTGAGCCTCCACGTTTCAAGAAGAAGAGTTTGACTTTGAAACAAAAGAAACAAAAGAAACAGGACACAACATGAAAGTTGACCTCTTCGAAACCAATGCATAATTTATCAATGGCTCCAAAAACTATCACCAACAAGATGGAGACCTTCTTGGCCTCAACGTGGATAGCTGAGAGGCGGTATCTCTATGTGTATATATACATATATATGTATTTATATGTCTCTATATATATATGTATACGTATTTATGTCTACATATATATATATGTACGTACGTACGTATAAGTCGAGGAACCAGAATAAATTAATGTTACATGATAGTTACTCGACTAAAAATTATAGTCTTACCAAGTCATTGGAATGACAAAGTAAGCGCCAAAGCTCTAAAAAAACAGAATTGTATTCAGTTATACAAAAATTCAGCCAATGAAATAAGCCCGTCAAAACTTTTCATAGGAAGTGTTTATGGCATGGATATCATCAATTTCGTGGTCATTTTCTTTTGTTTTTTCAAGGATGAGTATAATTGGTGCTTTGTACCTCTCTCAAGAATCAAACTTGGTATAGTAGTTTATTGTTATTCGTAATCAAATTACATTCGTATAATACTATTAACACTTGCTCGAAGTCGACAATTGGCCACACATTAAATCACGTTTTATGTCTCCTGATAAATAGTTAATCAAGTTCTTTGTTTTCTTCACACACCATCTGAAAATTACTGTAACGATGTATTTTTGTGAAATAAAAATTATCAATCCGGGACGTAACAAGTGTAACCTATAATTCCCTTCAAAAAGGAAAAAAAAAAAGTACTAACCTATTGCGTGACACAGTACGTGGGTAACTGAAACGTCATTCTTATATTGCTTGTTTTATATTTTGAATGATGGTACAATATGCTATAATCATATCATAATATCATTACTATGATGGTATGATATTATGGACCGATATCATATCTAATACGTATCATTTGATATTGAGATTATCATATTGCTGATTTCGCCTCATTAATAGTACGTGATAGGTATGAGAATTGGCATTAATTTTAAAGGCCCAAGTTCTTTGAATTGAAACAAGTTGGTTACTTGGGTTGGTTTCTTGAATACTACCATAAGATGGGTTAAGATGGACCAAGTCCACAACCGTGAAGTTGATTACTTTAACCCAGTGTGGGGTTTTAGATAATATATATACGAGAAAATCTCACTTATTAGCCTAAGGTTTGGCCCATTACTCAGTTAGCAGCCTAACGTTCATGAAACTCACTTAATAACAACTCTTTTGCCGAAATGTCTCACTTGTAGCCAGTTGACCGTTGACCAACCGTTGACTAACCGTTGACCAGCCGTTGACTTTCTCAGACCAACCAGAATCTGACACGTGGCAACCCTTTTTAATTAAAAAAAATAAAATTGTATTTTTGAATAAATTGATTTAAAATGAATTTAAAAATTCTAAAAAATTGTAAAAATTAATTAAAAAACATTTTAAATATCAAAAAATTAGGGAAAAATATAAAAATAATAAAAAATTACCCACAACACTCCAGCACTCCACCCACCTACCCCCCCACGCCACACCACCCACCCACCCCCCCCCCACCCCCGCACCCCCGGCCAAAAATTTTTTTAATTTTTTTTTCAAACTCACTCATAACGCTCCGACCACCCCCGCGTCCCCTCCCCCACCCCCTCCTCTCGCGAAATTTTTTTAAAAAATTTTTTCTAACTCATCCATAACATCCTAACCACCCCTGCGTCCCCTCTCCCACCCCCGCGCACACCTCAAAAAAATTTAAAATTTTTTCAACTCACCCACAAAGCTCCGATCATCCCCCAGAACCCGAAACAATCCAACCCTCAGTCCAAAAAGAAAATGACAATGTTAGTCTTGCAACTTGGAAAAAGAAAATAATATAATTCGAAAAAAAGGCAGGGGACCTCTGCAATTCGAGCCACGCTACCACATTTATATACATTGTCATTATTTTATAAGTATTATTATTCTCCAACTATTTTGACGAAGGCATTGAATAGAAATGTGCGCGGGGTTGGGAGAGTTAGAAAAAATTTTAAAAAAAAAATTTCGCGAGAGGAGGGTGTGGGGGAGGGGACGCGGGGGTGGTCGGAGCGTTATGAGTGAGTTTAAAAAAAATTAAAAAATTTTTTGGCCGGGGGGTGCGGGGGGGGGGGGGGGGTGGGTGGGTGGTGTGGCGTGGGGGGATAGGTGGGTGGAGTGCTGGAGTGTTGTGGGTAATTTTTTATTATTTTTATATTTTTTTCCTAATTTTTTGATATTTAAAATGTTTTTTAATTAATTTTTACAATTTTTTAGAATTTTTAAATTCATTTTAAATCAATTTATTCAAAAATACAATTTTATTTTTTTTAATTAAAAAGGGTTGCCACGTGTCAGATTTTGGTTGGTCTGAGAAAGTCAACGGCTGGTCAACGGTTAGTCAACGGTTGGTCAACGGTCAACTGGCTACAAGTGAGACATTTCGGCAAAAGAGTTGTTATTAAGTGAGTTTCATGAACGTTAGGCTGCTAACTGAGTAATGGGTCAAACCTTAGGCTAATAAGTGAGATTTTCTCATATACATACTAAAATAAAATTCTCATATATGATACACGATGTGGTAGAGAATAAAGCGCTATTTATACAAAACACGAGGATAAACGCTACGGTACCATGTAGCGAAGAATAAACCAACATTTTTGATATACGACGACATGGTGGAACATAAATCAACATTCGTACATGATACAATGGATAAATACTATGCTACCATATGGTAGAAATAACCAGTATTATAGCACAGCCCCAAAGTGGGTAGAAATACACTATCAAAAATTCGAACACAAAACCCTTTAGTCTAGAGACCTTAGATCTACTTACTACATCTAGGTTTCATTGACACATACTACAAATTTTCTTAGGAACTGTGTTACCATTGTTATATCTGATAAGTTAACATTTTCACAAAGTTTAAATTTAGAATTTCCTATGTATTATAAATGAGAAAATGATACCGGATGTATATCACCACTTTTTGCTTTTTTATATTGTATCTGGAGGTTTTTTCCCTTTACATTCCAAGATTTAAATAAAACATGCAAGAGTCGGACACTACATAAGAAAACAAATGAACAAGGCTTCAAATTGAATATCTAAGCTTATCCTATAACGACATCCTTAAAAGTTATAAACTTTCTTTCTAAAGTTTGTCAAGTTAAAAAAGAATAATTTAATGTTGTAAATGGATAACACGAGACATGTAATACTTGGAGCAAAGTGTCATATCATGGCTCTGACGGCCCCCACCGCCCCAGTCTCCAGGAGCATTGTGGATGATGCAAATCAGAAGTCCACCGGCCTCCTAAGTTGGGTGAGGACTTACGCAGTAACCTACACAAGGTGTCCCCCTGCCCCGCCAAACTAGGCCTTCGGCCTAGCACCGTAGAACACACATAATGTACGTGTCCCTGGAATCAAACTCTTGACTTTTTGGAGAAAATCTCAATCCGAGTATCAACTGAGCTATGCCTGTGACAGGACATGTAACACTTGGAGCAGATTATTGCTGACTATATTCACATTCATGAAAATTTGGTTGCCTTAATCAACAATACTCAGCTCCAACATGTTGTTCTGATCTTGATTCCATGATTCTACGATGGAGACAGACCTGTACATCTGGTGCACTTTGTAGTTGTAGTTTTCCTGACTGTCGTTGTTCATTGGCCGATTATATTTCTTCTTGCTGTTGCTGTTCACAAGCTGAACAAATTCATGTGTTCTTGAATGATTTTGAGATGTAACAGGCCATGTTTTCACATTTTCTTCTGTTTCTCTTTCGGTAGATGAGCTGCTTGCTGTGTGTTTTGCACTAGAAGAGCTGCTTGTTCTACTGATTTCTGGCCCTTGGCTTAGGATGATTGTCTCTGCACTCTTCTCTTGCCCCTAAAGAGTTTTCCATATCATGTCATCATATAAGTTATTATGATAACATATACAACAATAACAACATTACTCCATTACTTTAGAGGCTCTCGTCCATGGCGGGGTATGGGGGTCGGATGTATACAACTATACTCATGTGTTAGAAACACACAGAGGTTGTTTTCCGATGACCCATAATGAAAATTGCGTCAAGCTTTGTCGATCAACTGCTACTTCAAAATATAAGAAGCTTATCCAATTTAGTGAGCCATTTTGCTTTATTCCATTATACTCCAATGTCAAGGAAGAGTGTATCATTCACTCCATTGGATAATATCAAACGCGGTATCATGTATCTAACTAGTCTAAGTAGCATGAGCTCAAGCATTAATCCAAGGAGCTTACCGAGAAAACCTCAACAGTTTCTTCTGCTTTTATCTCCATGCTTTCTTTCTGCCTATAAGCCAGCAGTTGAGATTGGTGCTTCAGTTCTGTAACATGCCTATAGGTGAAAAACAACGAAAAAACGCGAGAATTATAACAGAGTTAAATGATTGTTATTTCTAATTCAGGTCACATGGACAATAATAAGCTTACTTTGTTGAATCAAATGGTTGAATTGGTGAGTCATCCATACGGTGGATTGCTGGTAATCCCGCAAGATCACATGCCAGAGGGCCTGCGTAAAAGAACTGCACCAAGAAAATGTTTCAGCCGGGCAGCCCTAGTGTCTAATGACCTTTGAGTACAACAAATAAATAGTTTAGTGATGCAGATTCCTAAAATTTGCTGCATTCCTTGTTAGATTCGTGTTGCTCAAATAGTACAATATTGTCTCCTCTGCCTTGTCAGCATCTTACATGCTTCTTTACTCGGTTTTTTGATAGCCAAGTACAATGATAGGTTAGTATTCCTTCCGTCCCAAAAATATTGTCACAATGTGACTTGAGCACAGTTCACAAGTCAAACTGTGACAATATTTCGGGAGTATCAAAGTCTCGAATCTCAATTGACCAATTATCATATTGACATCATAATATAGTGGGTTACAATTTATATTCTAGAACAAACAATTGAATGTGCAAATCCATACAAGTTGACTATATGGCTGATATGACACTGCTACCATCACTATTTTCATTGAATGATATGAACTAGAAATCTGATCACTGTTTTGCTTGTGGGACTTACCTGATCTTGGAGAGCTGCTGCTGCAGATCCACGTTTAGTTGGATCAATAGCAAGCAGATTGCATAAGAGGCCATAAGAAGATGCAGGGAAGTTCTTGAGGACTTCTTTAACTTTGGACTTGCATGGTTTTGGAAGTTTGACTGTGCTTGGCAGCTTCATTCTTTTCAACACATCCTCTGAAGGGCTGCCACAAAGCTTGAAAATCTTGTGAATTTGCTCCACCTGAACATGGAATCAAATTCACCAATTAGTACATTCAAAAGATTCAATGTATCTTTGCATTTCCAATGGAGTCAAGGACACACTCTTCCTTGATCAACAGCTTGACGCATCATTATAGGTCATCGGGAAACAACCTCCATATGTTTCTCACACATGGGTATAGTTGCGTACATCCGACCCACATACCCCGTCATAGGCGGGAGTCTCTAAGGCAACGGGGGATGTAGTAAAATCTCAAAGCTAATAAATGATCAACCATTATCTGAGGCCTAAGCAATTATGTATGGCTTCTCTTTTCTTATTTCCTTGACAAAGTTTCAAAATTTTTAGCTCCAATCCTAATTAAGGGCAAAGTTTAATAATGATTACCTCTGTCCTACCAGCCATAATAGGCTTTCCAATGAACATTTCAGCCATGAGGCATCCTGCACTCCACAGGTCAATTCCTGGTCCATATTCTCTAGCACCTAGGAGTAGCTCTGGTGCTCTATACCATAGTGTCACCACTCGAGTAGTAAGTGGACGCCTTTTCTCAGGATCATAGTAGTTCGCTAGTCCAAAATCCGCAATTTTCAGCATCCCTTTTCTGTCAATTAACAAATTTGAACCCTTGATATCCCTGTGAAGAATCCCCCTCTCATGGCAATGCCGCAAGCCCGCAAGCAGTTGCTGCATGTAACTCTTAACCTGAATTTCAACATAAGGATTTCAAAAACATATTGCACCAAGAACATTTGCTTTGATATATGAAATAGTAAAAGAAAAAAGAAGATCAATATGAGACTAATTTTGCAACCTGTGGTTCGGTGAGTCTCTCATCTGGCCGCGTGATGATGCTAGCTAAATCAGACTGCATATACTCGAAAACAAGGTAAATGCTATAATGCATTCTGGAGGTTGCCAATCCTTCAAGCTTGATAATATTTGGATGATCAAGTTTTCTTAGAATTCTGATTTCTCTCGACATAAACTTAACACTCTCTGGCTCTGATGTGTCAAAACGAACTTTCTTCATTGCAACAACTTTTCCAGTGTACTTGTCTCGCGCTTTGTATACATTGCTATATGTCCCCTGTCCAACCTGAGATATCCAAGAAATCACATCAAAAGTAAAGGTTATGTTCATCTATGGTACCCGTATGATAACATGAACATAGCTAATAGGCAAAGTAGAAGGCACACCTTGTCGATTTTCTCGTATGTTTCAGCACTTCTTGGTGTCAATCCATCCAATGCATCTCTAGGAATGTTATCAGTTAGCCATTTAGGCCAACCATCAACTAGCTCATCCGCATCTCCAATATTTGCCAATGAGCTACATCGTTTAATTTCACTACCAAAACTGCCATTTCTATTGGAAATTTTTTCCTTTTCTATATCAATCACATTCTTTTCTTGGCCTCCCTGTCCCTCTGCTCTCTCCATGGGATCCCTAACCGGGTTTAGATCGCGATCATCAGCGCGAGCCCTTCCACCCTTATCCCGTTTATTGATCACATCACTTTCTTGGCTTCGATTTTTTGAAGAAGTTGTTCTTGAAATACTAGCACTCTTATCTCGAACATGAATCACCGATTGTTGCCTGAAAAACCGAGCTGCACCAAAGCTAAAATGCCTATACCCCCGTGTGCTATGAGATTCACCATGACCTCCTCCGTTTACCATGTTCAACTTATGTAGGCACGGCGATCGTGAATTCAACAGAAGTACACCCCATAAAGTAGAAAACAATCATAATTTAAAGAAACAAACATTTGGCTGAGATCACAAACTACTGAAGGGAGACATAATCAGAAGTAGTGATGATGAAAAACATTTGGATAATGGAACATATATATCACAGAAAGGAAACTGTATGGAAACAAAAGGGTAGCTGCTGAACATGTCAAGAAGCCGGCTAGACGGCCATCTGGAGAGATTTGTTTTTCCTTTCTTGTTGCTTTCCCCTTTCTTTCTTGATCTTCCTTTTCTTTTTTTCTTAATTTCTGTTTCTTCAGAGGCATATCTACAAGTTTTCTTACATTTGGAAGCAGAGTATTGGTGGGGATCATGTGAAAGCAAACACGAAAAAGAACAAGGATCGGAAAAATTCATATAATAATGCAACTTAATATCTTTAGTCCTATCATATATATACTTTAATTATTGGTGATTGTTGCTTATTTCTCCTCGATTCGATTGTTTTCCAAGAATTGAGTCGGGTATGTAAGTCACGTATCCAAGAAGGAAAAAAGAAAAAGTAAATATGGAGAGATAATGCAAAGATTCTTCGACTCAATGCTTACAACACACAAAGAGACCTTTATTCATCAATGTTCGACAGATGAATAAACTGAAACTTAAGCACACTTGAATCAATCAACTACATTCACCGCCTATACTACCTAAGCTTCAAGATCAAGGAGCACGATTATGATTAGGTCAACGATTCGAATGAATTCTAGTCGTTTGGATAGAATTTTCATCTTTTTAGAGTGAGCGTGAGAAAAAAGTAATTGGAAAATTCTATCATATTTTCTCCATATATTGGAACACGTCGATAAACCCTAGGTCTTGTAATTAAGTTCATGGATCTTTCCGCTATAGATTTGTTGAGCATTCAACTCATCTTTTGTATGAAACAAAAGTCATGGATTCCACCTACCTTAATTAACGAGTCATGCTCCTACCGAAATTAAGAACACATTTTTCTTTAATATTGGAATATAATAGAATAAAACAAAATGACTTAGTAAATTGACTGCGCTTCTTATATTATAAAGTTGCAGTTGATCGACACAGCTTGATGCAATTTTCATTATAGATCATCGGGAAACAACTGTGCGTTTATAACACATGAGTATGGTTGCATACATGCGATTTCCAATAATCCGTCATAAGCGGAATCCTCTAAAGCAATGTGGTAATGATGTTATTGTTGCTCCTACCGAACTCAATACTGATGGTTTCTACTCTAAGTTGAGTTTACGTACTTAGACTTGGCTTTTATACGTAAAATTATTATTTTATTTATGAATTCTACCCACCTTAACAAGGTCATGTCTTTACCAGGCCTACTTCAGAGGTCTAGTGTTGCATGTAACTACATCTACTGTCGATTGTAATGTTAAAATATGATATTTTATAGATTAAATCTAACTTGTTAACGTAGATATGATAATATCAAATGACAGTTTTTCTTTATCGTCTCCAAACATGTTAATCTAATTTGTCTTTGAATATTAAAGCGTATTCTCTCATTTGTCTTATATTTGGAAGAAGGAACATCACATCAAGATATATTATTTAAGACTCCTTCTGAATATATGGTTAATATTTTTATAATTCTTCTATAATTTATTTCTGAACCTACTCTATACATAGTATAGGTCACGTTCTTCAAAATTATCCTGACATCATTATTACAAGAATTTGAAATTGTGTACCAAATAAGTTGAAAGATCCATAAGCTAAAGTTAGTTTTTAGAGTGGAATATTATAAAACTATGTTTGAGTCTAGCTGTTAAAGATGAATTAAATCAAATGGTTTTATTTCTCAATTTATTTGAAATGCGAATAAATTATAGTTCTAACTGATCCTCCGAATGCCAAATGTTGGATTGTTTTAGAAAGAATGAAGACACGAGTTTGAACGTTTCAACTAGAATATTCATACATCGTTATTCCGCACTTTGATTAACGAATATGTACAAAATCCGACATAATATGTCATTGTTTTATAAAATAGCCAGCCAATTGTGGATGGGAAGAATTTCGAGCTGATTCATATCAAATGTGAGAAATGAATCTAAATAATCAAAATTGGTCCAACTACGAGAACTTGTGAAATGGTTTGAGCCAGATTTGTTTAGTTACATTTCTCACTCCAAAAGAATCCTTTTAATAACTCACACATTAAACCTATTTTCTAAATAACCAAATTGCACCTCTAATTAAAACTAATTTTTTGGTCCTCCCATAAATTGTAATTAACCTTCTTTTAGTATTTACTAACTTTTTTCATTATATTTACTTGTGATACTAAACTTTTGTTTAGTATTTACCAAATTCAAGAATTGACGTTATACACTAGTATTGATGCAGTGGCAAGGCTTCATCATTCTTGTTCTTATAAACAATATATATTTACAATTCCCAGATTTACAAACTGAAACCAAATTTTGTCGGAAGAAACTAAGGTGGTGTTTGGTTGGCATTTTGGGTATCAGAATTATAATCGAAATGGGTATGATAGGGAATGGGTTTGGCGGATATGAGTTTGAGGGTAAAAGTGATAGTTGTTTGGTATTAAAGTGGGAATGAGAATAGTGACCAGTCGGAATAGTGGTCGCCGGCGATGGGTTGCGGCAGGCCGACGGCGGTGGACGGCGGCGTTGACCGGCGGCTCCACATTCTCCCATTCCCACATTTTGATAGATAAAGGGGCTAGTGTATTAAAAAACTATGTGCATTACCAAATAGTTGGATATCAAAATGAAACTAATTCACTCATTTCCTCCAAGCAAACAACCGGAATGAGTTTGGATTCCTTCAAACTCATTGTCTTATTCCCATTTCCCCCAACCAAACGCCACATAAATGTACCTTTATATATATTGTCTTATATTTTCGAATACGGTTTTTATTTAAAACTACAAAATCGCGGCTTCAATTAAATGAATTATTAGCAACTCTTTACCTGAAGCAAACGAATCTAGGACCAGAGAAGTTTCTTGTTCAAAAACATGTCCAGTTTTAGAAATACTCATCCTTACTTTTTTTTCTTTAAAAAAATAAAGAAAATATACTATCCTTATTATTGGACGTTTTCTAAAAGACAAAAATAAGAACTTTCTTTTTTTCTTTGGGGAAAGAGAAAACGAAGCTAAATATTTATAGGTTTTGATATAGTTTAACTATAAAACCAGTAGGGCTGTTGTCTTTCCTTTTTGTCCACTCATGGGTAGGGGTGTCAAACAGGTCGTGTTTCGTGTTTCGTGTTTCGTGTTTTTCGGGTTTCGTGTATCAAAGTGTCATACTCATACCTTACCCATTTGTTTCGCGTGTATGGATGTAGATACCCAAACCCGTACATGTCAGGTTTCGTGTCGTGTTTCGGGTATACCCACGAACATGACAAGTACAAATATTTTAAGGCGTGTACATGTCATTTCATGTATTTTTCAAGTAATTTCAGGTTTCGTGCATTTTTCAGGTTTCATGTACTTAAACGACTATTGATACAAGGTCATTTAAACGCAAATCACTTGACTATGCAACAATAGATTAAAGAAATAGGATTTGGGAATAGAGGAAGGGGGAACCGAATAGGGTTACTTAGTAGCACGGTAGTCTTTTTTTTAGAAAATTTTATTTTTTATTAATTATAAATTTTATTTAAAATATATTTTTTAAATTTCGTGTATAAACGGGTATAAACGGGTACCCGCGGGTATACCCAGACACGACCCGCCGTTGGTGGGTATCTTTCAGGTCTTACCCGATTTGTACACGACACCTGCCAAGGTCATACCCATACCCGCGAAAATTCGTGTCAGATTCGGGTCGTGTTTGTTATGCCCCGCACCCTCAGCAGGGAAATCAAAAGACAAAGAAGGATTTTTGCGGAAATTAATGACGGTCAAGAAAATTAATTAGACATTAATATGAGGATTAATTAGAAATAAATGGAGGATTTATTATTAGAGTTTAATTATAATTAATTTTCAGAATTTAATAATTAGGATTTATCCTTTAAGATAAATAAGAAATAAAATGTAATTTAGAAACACCAAATTTTCCCCCTGACCATATATAAACTGAGAAAGCGTCAGTTTCTTCAGAAACCAACGACGCTTCCTCACAACCCTAGCCGTTCTCCCAGGAGTAGAAGAAGACAACCCCAAGAAGTGATCCAGCCTTAGTTCGTTTTTCAATCCGACTTCGAGTAATCAAAGGCAAGTAATCTGTTTATAAGTTCCTACGATTTGCGAAAGATAAACGGCCTATTTTGCTATTCAATTGGATCACCATGCAGTAGATTCATTCTTTGGTTATTTGTCTCTGATCTATGTGATTTGTTTTCGTGCTTTGGCCAATGTATAAGGAAAAGCTTTTGTTGATGTTGTGGATTATGTGAAATCATGCAAATCCCTACCCTTGAATCCCTTCTTGATGTGATTGCGTGGATGAGGAGGGTTTGAAGAAAAGGTAGGATTTTTGGGATTGAGAGAGTTGGATGATTGAGTCTTAGGTTGAATCAATGTACGATATGCGTACAGGCGTCTGGATTTACAGTTTTAAGCATGGACGGTAGCCGAGGTTAGGCTTGGATTGGTGGGATGCAAGTTTGGAATCAATTTGAGGTAGAATCCTGAGAGTGATGCAGAAAACGCAGAATCTGGCCTGGGACGTTGACATCGATCGATCGATGTCAGAGATCGATGTCCCCAGTTGGACATCGATCGATCGATGTATAAGTGGCTGAGAGATCGATGTCCTCAGAAGGACATCGATCGATCGATGTGTAGGATGCTGAGAGATCGATGTCCCCAGTTTGGACATCGATCGATCGAAGTGGAGAGATCGATGTCCCCAGTTGGACATCGATCGATCGAAGTGAGAGATCGATGTCCTTAGATTGAACATCGATCGATCGAAGTGAGAGATCGATGTCCCCAGTTGGACTTCGATCGATCGATGTATAGGGGATGAAGTCCTGAAATTTTGTGGAAAGTAGAGGAAGAAAGAGGGGCGTTCGGGAAGCCTTTGGGTGACCTTAGTGACTTTCTAAGACCTGAACTAAGTTAGTTAAGTCTCGGGAACATGTCTAGGATGATGAACCAAACTTGGTGCTTTCAATGGATTCTCGAATCGGGTTTCAACGAGAATGACTTAGGCGGGTTAGGAAATGGACGTACGAGGGGTCTCAAAGTTCAAAAAAAAAAGGGAGAAATGAGGATACTCGCGTAGGTTACGAACTTTAGAATCAAGGGTAAGTGTTGACGAGCTAGTTGCGGGCTAAGTATGGACGAATACGCTAGTGTTCCTTGTGTGGTACATGTACTTGCGCGTGTGAATGTGAATTGCATATGTGAGTGTGGGATGTGAATGAGAGATGGGGTCTTGCATCATGGCACTTGCATTTGCATTATGATTTGAAAAGAGCTGTGCCTCAGCACAGGGTATAAAGTTTGCGAAATGAGCTGTCATGCGTTACAGGGTATAAAGACAATCTGTAACCATCACAGGGTATAAAGTGAGCTGTAATGTGTCATAGGGTATAAAGACAAGCTGTGGCACATTACAGGGTATAAAGTTGAGCTGTGGTGCGTCACAGGGTATAAAGACAAGCTGTGGCCCATCACAGGGTATAAAGTTATGTGACCGGACATTGTGACATGCATTGCACTGTTTTGAAAAGAATTGCATAAGCATTTGTGATTGTGTAGTGTAGTGCATACTTTGACATGCATCACGAGAGTCAGTGTGGTATGAACGTGAATGTTATTTGAAGGCCAATGAATTGTTATTTGCGCGTAAATTGATGTACTTGCGTTATTACGTTCTCGCTTGTGTATATTTGAAAGTTACAAGACATGTGCCCCTCAATTCCCTCAGTTTATCTATTACTCATGTCTTGCCATGTGTTGATCCCGTATGTCTTATAAGTGGGTTACTTGCTAGCGTTTTTCGCTAAGGGTACTACCTTTTGTCATTGCAGATGAGCCTAGTTACGACATGATCTTTATCGAGGATGACGGCGAGTGGGCTGAATGGGATACCTAGACCTTGTTGGGGAGATTGATTAGCTAGTTACAACTGTTCCCATTTGTTTCATTTATTTGGTTATTCATTTGAGGTTTTAGATGGCTGCGACCATGTACACTGTCGGTGATTACATTGTCTTTGACGTACTACCTGGATGATTTAGTTGATTTGATATGTTTCCGCACTTATTTCTCTTACGTCATCGATGATGTGTATTCGAGAGATGAGACGTCTTGTAGTCTTCTCAGTAAGCTACGACGGGTGAACCGGTTCGGATTCCGCTGTCCGGGTCGGGGCGCTACAGGTGGTATCAGAGCCGAGGCTTCAGATCTACCTCGGAAACCTAGGTTATGACATGTAGAGCTCTTAAGTTATGATCTTTACTTTAAGTTGATCTTTAGATTTAAGTATACAATTTCAGATTTAAGCTGATCTGGGATGGGTGTGTGTACGAGCGCGGTTAGTGAAGTCAAATAGATGTAATCGTTTTAACCTATGAACTACGCCTTGTACCCCTTTATGGATTTCACGTTTATTTTGGAACTGCTCGACACTAATGACGTGATCTTGCAGAAAATGCCTCCCAGAAGAGACCCTCAAGGAAACGGTGGGAATGGGAACAACGATAACCCTCCACCACCACCACCACCAGTGTTAGTACCTCAGGCGCTAATTGACGCTATCACAGTGATAGCCCAAGGAGTTGCTCAGCAGCAGCAACAACAGCAACAACCCCCTGCGCCAGCACCACCGCAGCATGGCATAAGGTACTATATTGGGGAAATGCGCAAGATGCATGCCCCAAATTTTGAAGGGACAACTGACCCAGAGGTAGCCGGGTTTTGGCTCGATGAGATAGAGAAATGCTTCAAGCTGGTCCAAGTGCCGGAAGAACACAAGGTGGATGTAGCCACACCTTTCTTGACTGGCAGAGCGAATGCCTGGTGGAACGGCATTCTGCCCAAGATGACTTCTCCCATCCAGTGGAGTCAATTTGTGAAGGCCTACAAGGACTATTATGTGCCTGAGACTGCCGTATTGGAAAAGATGAGACAGTTTGATAGATTTGAGCAAGGAAGGATGTCTGTCTCTGATTATGCAGACAGGTTCCATGCCTTGGGCAAATTCACGCCCATGGTATTGGAAAACAATCGGATGAAGATGTTGAAGTTTGAAGAGGGTCTGAATCCCCGCATCCGGACGGCTATCGCGGGGTCGAGTTTGAAAACTTTCGAAGAAATGCTGGATGCATGTTACCGAGTGGAGAGTGACATGCGTCGGTCACAGAACAGAGAGGCTCGGGAAGAATCGAGCAAGAGGCCGAGGGTAGAACCAAGTGGAGGTAGACCCGGACGTTGGGTCAAGATTCCCAGGAAGGGACAAACGGGGCCAGTTCAAAGGGCACCACAGCCAAACCAACCCGACCGGCAAGCACCTGCAGAATGCCCGCACTGCCATAAAAGACACGTGGGTGAATGTTGGAAAGTATCAGGTGCGTGCTTCAGATGTGGAAAGTCAGGCCATAGGATCAAGGACTGCCCAGACTTGAACCCTAAGCCACAAACAGGTGCAGGGCCGACTCAGCAGCAGAGAGGCAGGCCCAATGCTAGAGTCCACGCCATGACAGACGCGGATGTCCAAGAGGACGCAAATGTGGTGACAGGTATGACCTAAGTTAAATAATAGTCGTTTAAGTTGAAACTTTAGTCCTTTAAGTGGATGATTGAATATGTGTTATGTGAAAACCTTTATGTGTTACCCTCTTATGATTAGGTGTGACCTTAATTAACAAAGTACCTGCGAACGTGTTGTTTGATAGTGGAGCTAGTCACTCCTTCATTTCTAAGCGATTTGCCAAAGGGCTCGACTGTTTACCCGAATGGCTTGAGAACCCATTTAGAGTGCAAGCAGCCGGCGAGCAAGTGCTGGTATCCCACCACCAGTACAAAGATTGTGAGATGGAGTTGGATGGGAAGTTATTCTCGGTGACCTTAGTTCCAATCCCGATGAAGGACTTTGATGTCATATTGGGCATGGATTGGCTGACCAAAAATCATGCCAATATTGATTGTAAATTGAAGCAAGTGACCCTCAAGGACCCTGAGATGAATGACATCACGGTACAAGGAAATTGCAAGATAGCTAAAGCTCCCAAGAAGATATACATGACGGCAATTAAGGCGTTTAAGGCTTTGCAAAAAGGAGCAGAGGGATATATGGTGTATGCTGTAGATGCTCAGCAAGAAGTTCCCTCCATGGACCAAATACCGGTAATAAATGAGTTCAAGGACGTATTTCCGGACGATCTACCGGGAGTACCACCAACGAGGGAAGTGGAGTTTGAGATCAACTTGATCCCTGGAGCCGAGCCTATATCTAAGGCACCTTATAGAATGGCTCCAGCTGAACTTAAGGAGCTGAAGGGGCAACTTCAGGAGTTGTTAGACAAAAAGCTAATTCGCCCCAGTATATCACCGTGGGGAGCTCCAGTTCTATTTGTTAAGAAGAAGGATGGCAGCATGAGATTGTGTATTGATTACCGTGAGCTGAATAAGATTACTATCAAGAACAAATATCCCTTACCAAGGATCGAGGATTTATTTGATCAGTTAAAGGGAGCTCGTTGGTTTTCAAAGATTGACCTTCGTCAAGGGTACCATCAATTGCTTGTGAAAGCGGGAGACGTCCCTAAGACCGCTTTTCGGACTCGATACGGGCACTATGAATTTTTGGTGATGCCTTTTGGATTAACTAATGCCCCAGCGGCTTTCATGGACTTGATGAACACCGTATTTCGAGAGCAGTTGGACCAATCCGTGGTGGTGTTCATCGATGACATCCTAGTCTACTCTCCCAATGAGCAAGCACATGCTGAACACTTAAGAGTGGTGTTGCAAATCTTGAGGCAACAAAAGCTCTACGCCAAATTCAGCAAATGTGAATTTTGGCTAAGAAGTGTAGCCTTTCTCGGTCACGTGATTTCGGAGCATGGGATTTCTGTGGACCCTAAAAAGATAGAAGCCATCACAGAGTGGCCAAGACCTACCAACGTGACTGAAGTAAGAAGCTTCCTAGGCTTGGCAGGCTACTATAGGAAGTTCGTTGAGGGATTCTCAACGATAGCGGTACCATTGAGTCGACTTACACAGAAGAAGACTAAGTTCGAATGGACTGCGGAATGCGAGCAGAGCTTTACCGAGCTCAAGAAGAGATTGACCACCGCCCCGGTGTTGGCACAACCTTCCGGCACCGACGGTTTCGTGATCTATAGCGACGCGTCTAAGAAAGGACTAGGTATGTACATCAGTACAATTGATGCAGTGTATATACATATGCTAGTCTTAAACTAACGTTCTGTTTATAGGTTGTGTTTTGATGCAAAATGAACGAGTCATATCGTACGCGTCAAGACAATTGAAACCATATGAGCAGAACTACCCGACGCATGACTTGGAACTCGCAGCTGTGGTATTTGCCCTTAAGATCTGGAGACACTACCTATATGGAGAGAAATGTGCAGTCTTCACGGACCATAAGAGCTTAAAGTATCTATTCTCGCAGAAGGAGTTGAATATGAGACAAAGAAGATGGTTAGAGTTACTCAAGGACTATGACTTGACCATCAACTACCATCCGGGTAAAGCCAATAGAGTGGCAGACGCATTGAGCAGGAAGTCTAGCCACGCAAGACAGTCTCCATTGGAAAGAGAGATTGAGGAGTTCGATCTTGAAATGGTGGATTCAGTGGCAAATGTCCTCACAGCTTTGTCTATCAGCCCAAACTTGGTAGACCGGATCAAAGAGGCACAGTATGAGGACCTAGCACTGAAAGAGATCCGCGACCAATTATCCACGGGACCGGTAAAAGACTTCCAGTTGCGAGAAGATGGGAGCCTATGGTTCCAGAATCGGTTATGCGTACCCGCTAAAGACGAGCTTCGAATAGAATTACTTCGAGAGGCGCATAACTCAAGAATGTCTATCCACCCCGGAAGTACTAAGATGTATAAGGACCTCAAAAGAAACTATTGGTGGATAGGGATGAAAAGGTCAATAGCGACATATGTTGAGAGATGTTTGGTATGTCAACAAGTCAAAGCGGAACATCAACGACCTGGTGGCTTGATGAAGCCACTAGAGATTCCAGAATGGAAGTGGGAGCATGTGACGATGGATTTCGTAATGGGACTACCCAAGACCCGCAATGGGAACGAGATGATTTGGGTAATTATAGACCGTTTAACGAAGGCGGCTCACTTTATAGCCATGCCTCATGGTACTTCGTATGAAAGGCTATCCAATATCTATGTGGATAATATTGTAAGTCTACATGGAGTCCCAGTTAGCATCGTATCGGACCGTGACCCCAAGTTCACCTCTAAGTTCTGGAGAGCATTCCAGAAAGCTATGGGTACGGAGTTGAGAATGAGCACAGCATATCACCCGCAAACGGATGGACAATCCGAGAGGACCATCCAAACATTGGAGGACATGCTGAGAGCATGCGCCTTAGACTTCAAAGGGAACTGGGATAGCATGTTGAAGTTGATGGAGTTTTCATATAATAACAGCTATCACAGTGCAATTGGCATGGCGCCATTTGAAGCCTTATACGGACGTAAGTGCAGATCCCCGGTTTGTTGGGACGAAGTTGGGGAAAGGACAATCACAGCACCAGAGTTGGTTGAGCAAACGGTGGAAAAGGTTAAGGTGATAAGAGAGAAACTCAAGGTGGCCCAAGATCGCAGTAAAAGTTGGGCTGACTCCAAAAGACGACCGTTGGAGTTTGAGGAGGGCGATAAAGTTTACCTACGAGTTTCACCAACTAAGGGAGTCGCTAGATTTGGAGTAAAGGGCAAATTAAGCCCGAGATATATTGGCCCTTACGAAGTTCTCGGTAAAGTTGGTGAAAGAGCATACCGACTAGCCTTACCTCCCAGTTTATCACAAGTCCATAACGTATTCCACGTGTCCCAACTACGGAAATACGTATCGGATCCAAGTCATGTCCTTCAAGCCCAACCCTTGGATGTTAAAGAAGATGTCACCTACGAAGAACATCCAATCAAGATTGTGGATAGGAAAGATCAGGTCCTACGCAGACGCGTTATCCCGTATGTCAAAGTTCAGTGGAGTAACCATACGGAGCGCGAAGCCACGTGGGAACTTGAAGAGCAAATGAAGGAGATATATCCACACCTCTTCCAATAAGGTACGCCAGTTTCGAGGACGAAACTTCTTATAAGGGGGGAGGGATGTTATGCCCCGCACCCTCAGCAGGGAAATCAAAAGACAAAGAAGGATTTTTGCGGAAATTAATGACGGTCAAGAAAATTAATTAGACATTAATATGAGGATTAATTAGAAATAAATGGAGGATTTATTATTAGAGTTTAATTATAATTAATTTTCAGAATTTAATAATTAGGATTTATCCTTTAAGATAAATAAGAAATAAAATGTAATTTAGAAACACCAAATTTTCCCCCTGACCATATATAAACTGAGAAAGCGTCAGTTTCTTCAGAAACCAACGACGCTTCCTCACAACCCTAGCCGTTCTCCCAGGAGTAGAAGAAGACAACCCCAAGAAGTGATCCAGCCTTAGTTCGTTTTTCAATCCGACTTCGAGTAATCAAAGGCAAGTAATCTGTTTATAAGTTCCTACGATTTGCGAAAGATAAACGGCCTATTTTGCTATTCAATTGGATCACCATGCAGTAGATTCATTCTTTGGTTATTTGTCTCTGATCTATGTGATTTGTTTTCGTGCTTTGGCCAATGTATAAGGAAAAGCTTTTGTTGATGTTGTGGATTATGTGAAATCATGCAAATCCCTACCCTTGAATCCCTTCTTGATGTGATTGCGTGGATGAGGAGGGTTTGAAGAAAAGGTAGGATTTTTGGGATTGAGAGAGTTGGATGATTGAGTCTTAGGTTGAATCAATGTACGATATGCGTACAGGCGTCTGGATTTACAGTTTTAAGCATGGACGGTAGCCGAGGTTAGGCTTGGATTGGTGGGATGCAAGTTTGGAATCAATTTGAGGTAGAATCCTGAGAGTGATGCAGAAAACGCAGAATCTGGCCTGGGACGTTGACATCGATCGATCGATGTCAGAGATCGATGTCCCCAGTTGGACATCGATCGATCGATGTATAAGTGGCTGAGAGATCGATGTCCTCAGAAGGACATCGATCGATCGATGTGTAGGATGCTGAGAGATCGATGTCCCCAGTTTGGACATCGATCGATCGAAGTGGAGAGATCGATGTCCCCAGTTGGACATCGATCGATCGAAGTGAGAGATCGATGTCCTTAGATTGAACATCGATCGATCGAAGTGAGAGATCGATGTCCCCAGTTGGACTTCGATCGATCGATGTATAGGGGATGAAGTCCTGAAATTTTGTGGAAAGTAGAGGAAGAAAGAGGGGCGTTCGGGAAGCCTTTGGGTGACCTTAGTGACTTTCTAAGACCTGAACTAAGTTAGTTAAGTCTCGGGAACATGTCTAGGATGATGAACCAAACTTGGTGCTTTCAATGGATTCTCGAATCGGGTTTCAACGAGAATGACTTAGGCGGGTTAGGAAATGGACGTACGAGGGGTCTCAAAGTTCAAAAAAAAAAAGGGAGAAATGAGGATACTCGCGTAGGTTACGAACTTTAGAATCAAGGGTAAGTGTTGACGAGCTAGTTGCGGGCTAAGTATGGACGAATACGCTAGTGTTCCTTGTGTGGTACATGTACTTGCGCGTGTGAATGTGAATTGCATATGTGAGTGTGGGATGTGAATGAGAGATGGGGTCTTGCATCATGGCACTTGCATTTGCATTATGATTTGAAAAGAGCTGTGCCTCAGCACAGGGTATAAAGTTTGCGAAATGAGCTGTCATGCGTTACAGGGTATAAAGACAATCTGTAACCATCACAGGGTATAAAGTGAGCTGTAATGTGTCATAGGGTATAAAGACAAGCTGTGGCACATTACAGGGTATAAAGTTGAGCTGTGGTGCGTCACAGGGTATAAAGACAAGCTGTGGCCCATCACAGGGTATAAAGTTATGTGACCGGACATTGTGACATGCATTGCACTGTTTTGAAAAGAATTGCATAAGCATTTGTGATTGTGTAGTGTAGTGCATACTTTGACATGCATCACGAGAGTCAGTGTGGTATGAACGTGAATGTTATTTGAAGGCCAATGAATTGTTATTTGCGCGTAAATTGATGTACTTGCGTTATTACGTTCTCGCTTGTGTATATTTGAAAGTTACAAGACATGTGCCCCTCAATTCCCTCAGTTTATCTATTACTCATGTCTTGCCATGTGTTGATCCCGTATGTCTTATAAGTGGGTTACTTGCTAGCGTTTTTCGCTAAGGGTACTACCTTTTGTCATTGCAGATGAGCCTAGTTACGACATGATCTTTATCGAGGATGACGGCGAGTGGGCTGAATGGGATACCTAGACCTTGTTGGGGAGATTGATTAGCTAGTTACAACTGTTCCCATTTGTTTCATTTATTTGGTTATTCATTTGAGGTTTTAGATGGCTGCGACCATGTACACTGTCGGTGATTACATTGTCTTTGACGTACTACCTGGATGATTTAGTTGATTTGATATGTTTCCGCACTTATTTCTCTTACGTCATCGATGATGTGTATTCGAGAGATGAGACGTCTTGTAGTCTTCTCAGTAAGCTACGACGGGTGAACCGGTTCGGATTCCGCTGTCCGGGTCGGGGCGCTACAGTGTTTCGTGTCGTGTCTGAAATTGCCACCCGGGAAAGAAACCAAGGGAAGGATTTACTTCTTATGCGTATTTGCTTACTTTATGTGCAGAATAATCAATGTGAATTTTCTATATCAAATCCTTTCTACTATATCTATGTCAATTTTTCTGTTTCTATATGAAAGACTTTGAACTCGAATCTTTTAGACGACAAAACTGCTATTCAATCTATAAGTTTTTTCAAATCGACATTCGTCATTTGATCAGTTTCTTTGAAGGAATGACCAAGAGTTCAACTCAGGCCCATCATCTATGTCATTTGCTCATTCAATATATAGATATTGTAAGTAGAATGGCTTCAAAAGCTAGTAAATGGCTACAAAAATAATGACTTTGTGACATCCCCTTCTATGAAAAATTGTGAAAACAGACTAATAGTCCTTTTTTCCTTTCTCCTTTTTTTTGGGAAACGACTTGGAGTCTTTATTGTACTTGACTAATAAAAATTGTTACATGAATACCAGGTCGGTTCGTAATTTGATGTACACGGTCTTACTCTACGCTTTTTTTTGTACAAGAAGCTGTTTTTCGCGGTTCGAACATGTAATATTTTCTCCTCTTACGTCAGGTTCTATATCTTCAATACCGAGAAAAATATAGAACTTTAATGGCTCAAAGGAGGTACCAAAAAAAATAAAAAATTTGCTGCTTTATTCCTGCCAAATAGAACTTAACCATCCTTAGTAGGGATGGCACGTAATATGATAACATGTTAACACATGACAAGCACCTCTAGACAATAACTTACATAATCCAACTGAAAGCTGAATATTCCAATTTCCCAAAATAGAAGAAAAGAAGAATCTTATAAACTTAATCATCATTGCAAAATTAAATTTAGTGTGACAAACATCTGGAAGATATCATTGCAGCAAAACAACAAGAAACAGACTTTCCAAACAAGTATATATCTAATCAACTACAGAGCTTGTCCAGGGGGCAGAAGCAGAGGCAATTGCGCTTGGATTTCCTTAAGAAAGTTATTCCAGATCAAGGATTCCAAAGTTTGAGAGCAGAATTTTAACTTGCTGTACAAAGTTGGAGCCTGTAGCATATTCCGTCAGCATTCCAACAGAGAATCCAAACATAGCCCATCTGCTCTGCCAAAGGAGAATAAGAACAATGGAGAAAAACTAGGTCCTTGACTACATCATTTGTATCAAGAATTACACTTAATATAATAAGCACATTGGAGAAAGGTAGATTCTATAAATTACATAATTTGTCCCCAAGGGATGATTTAGATTTGATCTTTATAAGTGTAAGGAGATTTACAGTTAAGTCGTTCAATCATTTTCAAGAAAATGGAATAGTTGTTAAAAGATAACCAACAGAACCCTAAGATCAATTCCCTCTTCTAAGATTCCGCGCAAAAGGTAAGCAGTGTGTGCTAATTTAGTTTCCTGACATTGCATCATACCTTGTTACAGATGTTACTATTATTATCAACAGGATCTTATGCAAGGATGAAAATGGAAAGTTAATACAACTGCTACAGAACTTTTTCTCTTCTAGAGTGCATATTTCTTCCATAAACCACTCCTCTAAACTGCATATTTAACTCCATAACCCAGACAGCATGCACAACTTTTTTTTTGTTGGAAAAGATTGTAAATCATACAAACTAAGCACACAGAGGGAAACCACACATTACTCAAATATAGTGAACCAAACTCTAGAATTCATTGGTATGGATGAAAGCTATGTGTTTGAATAGGCAAATCATACTTCAGGCAATCTGAAAATAGGCAACAATTGCAGTTGCTCAGATACGTGTAAGAATGTTCTAGGCTGCTTCTTGTATTACAAAGTCAAATGATCTGATACCAACCCAAAAAGCATAATTGTGTGTTAGCATTACAAAGACAATTTGAATCACGAAAGCTACAAATATTGGTAGTCCAAAAACTAATAAGAAGTGACATTAATAGTCCAACAAGATTATTGATACATAACCCTACGCTTTCTAACTTCAGACCAGTTTAAACCTATATGCGATAAAGTATCCCCAAGGGTACATAACCCCCATTCTTCAAAACTTGACAAATGGAACTGCTCAGTATGAAATGATTTCAAATCCTAAACGAAGAGAGCATACAATTTAGTTCCTCCTATGCGTTCTATCAAAGTATTTATGTTCACTAAAAACAAGGAAACTAGACCTTCAAACAAAATTCATACATATTCCCCTTGATTGTTCTAAACTGTAGTCACAACAGCTAAAATGTTCGTAACTACTTTCAACCTTAAACTTAGCCACAAGCTCTCCTATTTCAGGCCCAGATGTTTTACAGAGCAATTCAAAGAAATGATTATCCACTCAATCCGTAACACATTGATGTTCTTTACATACTAAACAATAACCGCATCAAGAAAAAATAGTTAAGTATTCCCCTAAAAGCAAAGCCGATAAAAGGTTCTATCCTTCGGAGCATGCACTTACTCAACAATTACACTGGATAAAGGGCACTACAACAACTTTTCAATTAATTCTCTTCCCTAAAATGTTTATCTTCATTCAAACAATGAGCTACCATGCCTTCCATGCCATCATTTTCATGACCATTTACTTGTTGGTTCCTTAACTCGTAAAACAAAGAAATCACAAGCACACACTGAACTTATCAAATACTTCAACCATCATGGTGTAGTGTTCCTCATTTGTAAATCCTAAAATGTTGTCCCCTTTTCATAGAAACATAATAACTTCAATTGTAGTTCCAAAATGCTCCTTATGAACAGCCAACAAAGACGATGCATTCGTGATACCCACGGAATGCACTAACCGGTAATAGTGGTAGGTGAACAGTGTTAAGGACAGAACAATAATTGAATGTCTCAATTATAACTTATATTTTCTAGGTTACTACAAAACTTAATGTACTATAAAATTGAGATGGAAGAAGTAAAAGAATAATAGAAAAATACAAAAACGGCGTACTTAAGGTTCAAGCTCATATCAACATCCAGACAAACACAAAGTAATTATAGAAAATAATTATCCCAGAAACGAAGAAATAAGCTGAAGTCAAACAAAAATAGCGTTACCTTCCATTGGAAATCTCATTCTTGGCAATAAAACCAAAGAAAGGACCTCGATCAGCTTCTTCAAGCTTCTTCTTCTTAAAATATTCTTGCATCTCCTTGGCCTTCTGCCTCTGAAACTCCAAAGTTACAACCTTTGAGTCCTCCAATGTAGCCACCGTTGCAACCGCCGGCTTTGGAGGCGCAGCCGGAGGAGACGACGGCGGCACTGGTGGTGGGATAGGCTTTACAGGGGTAGGAGTAGGAGCCACAGGTCTTCTCAAAGGGCCCTCTCCTTGAGAGCTCCTAATAACTAAAACAGTGGACTTTGAGGCACAAGATCTGAAAGTGGAAGAAGAAAATGATGAAGAAGATGAAGTGGGATATGCTGAAGAAGAAGATGAGGGTAATTGGTTGTGAAGTTTGATGCATGTGAAGGAAGGTGATGGTGCTACTGACATCTTTCTCCTTTTCTTTCTTTTTTTTTTCCTTTCTGGGATTTTGTTTGTGTGTTTGATTTTGATGTTCTTGAGGGTGGTTGGTTTTTCGTGTTATGGATTGGGGGGAAGAGAAAATAGGTGAGTGGTGAATATGCGATTTTGTCATCAAATTTATGTGATCGTATGAACTGAAGTGCTTTTTGGATAAGATGGACCATGTTGCTTAGGAAACAAAGCATAGTTCTGTAGATATGCAAATTTATGTTTAAAATAATAACATAAACGTAAAATCAAAGAATGTAGTAATATTACGTAGCTCGGTTGGTACTCAAGTTGGGAGTTGTTCTAAGAGCTACAGGATTCGATTCCAGCATAGTGGTTGTATGTCACTGTCGTCTGGACCAAAAGTCCAGTTTGCAGTGGACACCTTGTGTGGACTCCTTATGCATGACCTACTTAACTTAGGATGTCGCTGAGCTCCTGATTTACATACTCCACAATGCTCCTTGGAACTGGGCATGTGGCAGTAATACATCCTCCACAATGTTCCTTCGGACTAAGGTTGTGGCAGTAGAGGCCCTGAAGATCAGGGTATGCCCTTTTGCTCCAAGAATATAATCCATAAATATGAAATAAAAAAGATGTTATAAATAATTAAATATTGATATCAAGACAGAAATAAATATACCCCCAAAATAGAAACAAAATAGCATATCTTTTTTTACTTTATCCTTACTCTTCATCACTCATTCAACTATTGCAACTATCACATTAATAACAGTGAATTGTTAGTTTCATATTATCCTTCAAATAAGATAATTATTTAGTGACTTGTTTTATAATATGATTTCATACCTGGTGGTAACTTTGCGTATCTAACCTCGTCACATATTAAGAAGTGTTAATAAATAAGCCCCAGGGGCATAGTCCAGTGGTAAGTGGCAAAGGTAATTGGGATTAGAACTCCGACGTCCCGAGTTCGAGTCCGTGTGGAGACAATCCTTGTTGAAATATTACAAGGGTTGCCTCTGGGCTGGCTGAGTCTCGTGTGTCCTCTCCCTTTGCAGGGCTGCCGGTGGAACACATCCCTCGATTTACATCTCACCTAGCTAAGGGGCCTCTGGTACAGGTGGGGAAAGAACTCACTCCCTCATCAACGTGTTAATAAATTGATTATACATTTTATCCAATGGAATCATAATGAAATCATGAGCAAACTGGAACTGGAACCTTAAAATCTGTGAGCTGTGTGCGAACAGATACCTTCCAAATATTTCGCTGGACGGACCTTCGGTACATTGTTTAACGCATAACGATCCAGTAGTTTATACGATGCCTAAGACATTTTTTCAATAAGCCTGACCTTCCTTTGGCGAGGGAGACCCTTAAGGAGAGAGAATGAGTCATTAACCACCCATACATACATACACAAACAATAAACACACATATATACAATTATATGAATATCTATACAACACTGACACACACAAACACACACATATATATATATATATACAAACATATAATTGTATATATGTGTGTGTGTATTTATAGTTATATCCAAGTGTAGAATGTCCAAGTAGCAAGTGCATACCTACAAACAAAATCACGAACAATTCCTCACTGACATAATGACATTGACATCAACACAAACACACGTTTGACATTGGCAGCAAATCCACCATGACTTTCAAAATTGGTCTACACGTTCTTTTTCCATAAAAGAATCAGAAAATTCTGCAGAAAAATGCCATTCAGCATCCAGTACCGGAGAGCCAAGACCTGGTTTCTCAGTCAGGTTGATTTTGCTAGGAAGGTCACACGCTGCATAAGAATTAGAGATACTAAACGAACCGAAATTGTTTTCAAATAGTTCGAGTTTAGTTAATATTTAGTTAGAATTCGTTCATTAATTTTGATTAAACGAGTCAAGTTTGACCACTTAGTTGAATTCGTTTACTAAAACAAACCAAACTGTTTGACTCGTTTGAAGAGTTATAACGTTTTCGAACCAAATTCGTACAAGATTTTAAACTCATTAAACCAAACAAGCCAAACCAAACTATTTGTTTACCTAAACAAATCTCATTATTCGACTTGGTTTAGCTCGTTTCCAAGCCTAATAAGAATAGAGGTGGATAGGTGAGTATGCGTCGTTTTCTTTGTTCACATCGTGCAATTTACCTCCTGATGTAGCAAGGGGCCTCTACGCAAGCAGACAGCCTTCACCTCCAGGGCAAACCTGGGGACTTCTCCGCTAAAGAAATGAACAGCAGGCAAACCTAGATGTTCTGAGACAGCTCAGACAGAAACAGAGATAAGAAAATATCTAACCAGACAAAATCTGAAAGCTACAAGAAGGAAACCTTGAGAACATAATATGGCCAATATCAATATGGGGATATATAAATTGACTGATATCATGAAGGTGGGAAACTAAATGGTAACAAAACTGAGACTCCAAGAACTATAAACAACCAAACAAAGCATTGGGGTGCGGAGGGCATCACTTGAGCCCATATGGCAGCAGCAGAGACGATCTCAGTACTGATAATCTTACATGATCTCAAAATTATGCTTTATCCTTTCCTCCACAGCTGCACGCAAGCGTGTGCCTACTTGGTGGCATCTTAGCCAACACCATGTCAAAGATTTATGCTACCAATTCAATCCACCATCACTTACTACATTATCTTGCATGAACATATCTTTTCGTTTCCCCCATCAAAACCATCATCTGAATCACTGTCATCGCTGAAATGAAATAAGTCCGTGCACCGTAGTAAATATTCTTGCAATATATTCAAGTCAAGAACACTAAAGTCTTTTCCCCATTAGCATAATTCAAAAGTTGATAGACCAGTAAATGAAATGGATACTTCCATATTGATATGTGGCCTCCTTCGAAGACAGCTTACATCAGGTAGGCATACATGCCATTTGACCAAGATGGTGGCTAACACAACCCATTACAAATAATGTACTTCTTGACTTGCAAATTGTGACTAGAACATGTGTCATTTAAGACAAAGCATAAGAAATGTTTATATACCAATCATTTGTCATTTAGAAACAACGAAATTAGATCGTAGAGCTAAGACCTATTTCATTGTTCTTTCTTTACACAAATGAACAATGAAGTGTCTTAGCTCAGTGTTCTGATTTTGTTGCTTCCAAATGACAAATAATTAGTGTGTGTGTGCGCGCGTGTGTGTGTGTATATATATATTATTTTGGGCATATACTACCGAACTACGTTCATTATCCTAACAGGTGTAGTTGGTCTCACATTAACAAATTCAACTAACTAAAGAGTAAGAAAACCATGACTTTTTTCCTGAGAAGAAATAGTTTTATTCATTCAACAACCAATATATGACAAACCACCTGGACCAATTTCTTGCAGTCAGTAGTGTAAGGGGAAAAAAAAAACAAAATTTTCGGTTCATAACACATTAACTTTCCTCCGTACATACAAGATCATATAACTAAACTACACAACGGATAGCACAATGTTCATAGAGATGGAACAAAATGCTGCATGCCACTGTCCGATATTGTCACGGTTTCAGCATGACATGCCGATTTAAAAAGTGAAGTCCAAGACAAAATAAATGCATAAGCAAAATTTTATAACGTAAAGTCCAGAAAGAAAAGAGTTGATGCTCCCGTGTATGTCAGCACGAGGTAGTCAAAGCAAGTGAACAATTTGAAAGTGAATTTTCTTTTTTTTCTTTTTTTTTTTTGGTAAGTAAGTGAAGCCATTTCATAGTTACTAAACTATCCTGCTCCTCTTCATCAACAAGGCATTAAATAGCAATGAAAAGTTTGTTCATTGATCCACACACCAAAAGAAAAAGTAAGAAACAAACAGTGCAATGCAGGCTTAATCATTGTTGTAAACGCTACGGACTTACTAAAGCTCAAAAGGCGTCTAAAGTAAGTTCTGAAGTGGAAGCAAGTTCCCTTACCTGGGCTCAAATTCTCGGATATCAACGAGCTCCCCTCCGTAGTTATCCATCCATTGCACTTGTCTCCTGCCATTATGAGAAGCAACCTCTGACTCTTTGCCCCACACAGCATGGCGTTCATTACTGCCATCAGAAAAAAGTCTAATACTTCTCAAGGGCTTCTTCAAGCTACTCTTAAGAATAATTTTCGGATTGCTCTTAGTATTTTCTGCACCATCAGCAGAAGAATGAATTTCATCCCCACATTCATCATCAGAGACCAGAGGTTGTGGCAATGCTTCTTGCTGTTGAGCAGGGCCAACTTTCAATTGAGACGGGCTCTCGGGTCCAGGGGCAGCGCAACCGAAGCAATCAAAGGAGGCACACCCACGGACAAACCGGGATTTACCAGAAGCCAGCTGGAGATCAGGATTTGTTTCTCTGTCCACCAACTGGTATTGATTCCACGGGGTCACTCTCAAGGGCTTCTCTTCACTGTTCTTCTGACCCAAGAAAAGAAGGGTCAGCCCCTTGCTGTACCCAGAAGCTGAAGACGAAAAGAACCCTCCTCCTTCCACCGCCAATAACATTAGATCTTCTCATCTGCACACTCTCATCGCACTTGTTTTAGGTCAACAAATTTCAACCGCCTAAAGCCATGCAGACAATTTACTGAGTCAACTATAGAACTAGTAAAATTGACAATTGAAAAAAAAAAAACAACCAACAAATCTAAACAGAATGTGAAGGGGGGGGGGGGGGGGGGGGGGGGGGGGGGAGTCACCAACTTTTTCGAGGCAAAACATAATTCATTAATGCCCTTTCTCTTAAGCTATATTAGTCAAGATATTAAAATTCACAAAAGCCCGAAACGAATTCCAGACAAAGTTCTTGTTGAGCTTGATGTTTCGGAAATCCAGGAATCCGAGAATTTTACGCACTTATTGAGGAAAACTAAAGTGAGACAAAGTTAAAATACTCCTTAATCAACATAAGAGTGCTCAACAAATCAAATTCAATAGAAAGTAAAAGTTTATGATAAACACCCCCACAAAACTCAAAACCAATCAATTGAAGTAATCAGTAAACCGCTATACAAAGCCAAGGAAAACTCGCACACATTCCTTAATCCTCTGTTGTAGAGTGAACTATACTTACAGATCCAAAAATCGGAAATCTCCGGCAACACTTACACCGGACCGCCGACTGGATTTATATATCTGTATAGGTGCTAAAAGTTGTCCTCTATAAGAATTACGCATAGAGAAAAGAAGCTCTGTATCCAGCAATCACCAAGAATTGAGAGATAAGAGGATCAATAAAAGAATGAGAATAGAATCTGAATCAAAATCTGATCTCTGAGTACACTTACAGTTACGCACAGACTGAAAAAAGGAATCTTTGATGGGGTTGAAGGGGAAAAAATGCGTTTTTGAAGAGGAGCATACCGGGAGAAAACTATTGGGTATTGGGTGAATTTTGATAGCATTCCTTTTCTTTTTAATCCACCTGAAAACTTCCAAAAAAAGTGTTGGCTGATGATATTGATATATGTTAAAATTTATTTATAGTTATCTTAATTAATGGTCTAATCTAGAGTTTTAGAAGTGTGTCTAAAAGGAAATTTTTTAAAATTTATAGATTGATTTATAGATTGAGTTAGAATACCTCTCCTCGATGTATAGTGATAATAGAGGACACGAGGTAAAGGGGTTAATCTCTTTGAAATTTGCATTTACATATAGAATCGGAAGTCTCACTGAAATCAAGCTCTCTATCCCTTAAGATAGAGTTATTGTTGCTCTCTATCCCTTAAGATAGAATTATTGTTGCATGCCTCTCATCCTCTCCAGACTCTAGCAATAACTTTTATTGTTAAGATATACTGTGTATGATTGTTTGTAATAAAACTTCTCGTTTAATACCTTCTTTCTACAATATATATCAAGAAAAAATGTATTTTCTAAACATGGTCAAGTTAACTCAGCCACCAGAATTTTTGACAGATAATGCATAAAACATCTCGTTTTGGTTCTAGACTAGTCCAAAAAGACAGTCTAAAATATATAAATGAGATTCAGAATTCTGAAAGCCAATAATAATTTTTACGAACACAAGTCATTCCCTATGGATGTTCACCATCTTACAACAAATACATACATGACACCTTCTATCAAATGACAATGCAGAGCAAACACTTTCTTGACATCTTCAAATCACCAAACTACTATATCAATCATGTATGGAGTGACCACTGCAGTAGTTACAGCACGGATATGTATTGCGTCGAGATTTCTCTAATGCTGGTTATAAGATCTTTGAAGAACACACGGGCATTACCTTCTAACTTTTGAGCCCTCCAAGTAAAAGGGGGCCTGCGAGCAACAACCTACCCGTGCATATCCATTGAGGAATCACTGGACTGGCTCGGATGCTGGATGAGACGGGGTTCGCTTCTGATTCCATTCTCGCTGGCCTGGACATTGTTTGTGAAGTAGCCACTGGGAGATATGTGGTTGTTTTGGAGACTACGCCTGACAGGGCTTGAAAGAGCATTTGAGAATACAGAACTCTTTGGCTGTTGATCAGAGGGCTCGGATCTAAACCCCTGGTTAGATGCTTGCAATCCAGCAGAAGAGATTAAGGAACCTGAGTTAGTAAAGAGCATAGGTTGCAATTGCTGTTGCTGGGTTGGTGCTCTGGGCGACATTGATGCCTCCCCACCGTAATACTCAAGCTCATTCTTCCAAAAGAGATGTCAAACAAATTTTAAAAGAGAACTAAATATATAGTAAATCTGGGATTATGCATGAGTAAATATTGGTGAAGAAAAACCATATATCAAGTTTTTCACATAAGTGTAGCACCCAAAATCCTTCAACATTGCACACCCAAAGAAATTAGGATGCATCAAATTGAATCTATATTTTGGATTATAAGCTGCACATTGCCAGCGAAGCCTGGACTAATCCGAATTCAACATGTTCACAAGAGGGCCAAATCATTTAGTTTTCTACCACATAACCAACATCACAATAGGATGTGCTACTCCAAACTGACACAAAATTTGCTAAGCCAAATAATTTCAAATCACATTCTCAACACGGGATGGACAAATCTGAAACCAACATGTTCACAAGTGTGCCAAGCTATTCAATTTGGGATAATCTAGCTGCCACAACTCCTAATATTTGACACACACACACACACACACACACACACACACAGACACACACACACACACACGTAAGAAAAAGGTGACACATTTGAAACCTAAAAGCTAAAAGCGAGTTTCTCTCAGTAAAGGTTATCTCATAAGGATAAACTCCTTAACTCAATAATGGTAATTCAGAGTTGCTTGATTGACGGATAAACTCCATAACTCAAAAATGGTATTTCATGATTGACAATCATGATGCCCTTCATTAATTGCAAATTTCGTACACAACAAACATATGTGGGGAGAGGAAGAATTTTGGTGAAGAGTTACAAGTACTGCAGACACAAAGCCAGATACCGATGCCCATGAAGAAACCCCCAACCCCACCCAAAATAAAACTCCAAAGGAGCAGTGACCCATTAAAAAACTTGAGGGTGAAGAAGGAAAATAAAAGAAAATAAAACCTCGAGGAAGTTTAGAATGTCAATTGCAGAAACTCTGGTTCCCCCTTCCTGCTGCCTCAAGATCCACTGATATAGTTTTTCCTGCAGAAAACATCGATCACAATAATTAGTTAATAAAGAACCTACACCATCCAAGTATAAGTCAACAGATCTATTAAAGTGAAAGGAAAAAAACATTTCATCTTCCTTCCACTATGAGCAGTCTCCTACCATAGTGATCTATCTTATATGATACTCTTTCCAACTCCCAAAGATTTCCTCTCTCTCTCTCTAATGATTTCTGCTCCAGACACTTTTTCTTTTGGTCTTGCCACTTCCCCATGTAATAGGAACTCTCTTAGAACTACAACACCTAGCCTGCGTCAAAATTGCCCCCACCCCATACATGGGAAACCCTCCCATCTCATCTTTACGTAAATATGCGAAACCCAACTTCCTTTCCAACACATCTTATAGAAATTCTCTTAGAACTACAACAACTAGCATGCATCAAAATTGCCACCATACATGGGAAACCCTCCATCTCATCTTTTCGTAAATATGCCAAACCCAACTTCTTTTCTAACACATCCTATAGAATGAAGAAAATGAATGTGTTGTTAAATTTAATCTTTGGAGTACAAAGGATGAGTCTTTAAATAGGCTAAAGGAGCTTAAGCCTCTAACGGCTAAAAGCCCAAAGGCTATATTCCAAATGGCCACAATGGCTACTTTGCTTCCTACACAGTACACTTGTCTAAACTAGTATTCTAATAGATTATATATTACAAGTATGTGCATAGTGTATTTGTACAAGTATGTGTGTATTTAGTGTGTGTATGTATACTATATTTATACAATACTTCTACATTCTCCCTCAAGCTTAGCTGTATATATGTTTATACAGACAAGCTTGAACAATAAAGTCTGAAAAACCTATTTAGAGACAGATTTTGTTAGGATGTCTGGCAGTTGATCCTTGGAAGCAGTATGCTCAAGACTAATCATCTTGTCTTCAATCTTCTCTCTAATAAAGTGTTAATCAATCTCAAAGTGTTTGAACTTATCATGTTGCACAGGGTTTTCAGTCATACTTATATAGCATAAACATTGTCACAAAACGCTCTAATTGGCAGTGAGCATTGCAGTCCAATATCTTCGAATAGCTTCCTGAGCCGTAATCATTCACATAGTGACAATGCAAGTGCTCGTAATTCTGCCTCTACACTACTTCTAGAGACAACATGTTTCTTGCTTCTCCAAGTAACTAAGTTTACCCATAAGTATTTTCCACAACCAGTGGTTGACCCCATATCAGCCTTAGATCCAGTCCAATCAGCAACAATGAAGATTTGGATATTTCTACCCCTAATCTTTCTGAAATATAATCTTTGACCAGGTGCATTCTTCAAGTACCTAAGAATTCTCAAGGCAACTTGTAAATGTTCACTAGTAGAATCATGCATGAATTGACTAACAAAGGTCAAAGAATAGCATGTATCTGGTCTACTATGAGATAAATAAATTAACTTGCTAACTAACTTCTTATACCTGAATATGCCAAAAGGTGTACTGTATTAGTAGGGGATGTGCAGCGAATATAGTATAAAATGATATTCTTCAGTCTATTCATGAAATTTTTGTTCTATTTATCACGAATTTGAAGTGTTTAAGGTAAAAGACATAACAAGGTTAATGTGAGAATCGGTTATACTTTCCGTTCCATTTCTCTTCTATGTTCAAAGCACATGAACGACCAAATCACCAATATGTCCGAATAAAACAAATTCTCGCAACCTTGTTTGGACAGAGTGGGCCATCCTCACCTAGAAAGCATCTTGGTAGGTCGACAAAACACCTATAAAGCTATTCATATGAGAAAAAGCTCGGGAGTAACAAGACATTGAGGAGGAAGAGAAAAGTTTGCAGCCCAAAACTATCCAGCTTGCTAATCCACAGAGTTACCAATTCCTCACATCTAACAAATGCCCCAGACACGAGCAGCCTGACGGTATCCACCTTACTAGCCCACTGAGTTGCTATACCTCACATCAACCAAATGCCCCATACCTCCATTATCTCAGGTCTTCTTCACATATTCTCTGACTCTAATGTTAGGTTCTACACTGAAGCAAATACTATATCATGGTCACAAAGAACATATTTAATACACCATACTAAACTTAAGAACCATCTGGACCTAAATTAAGGGAAAAGTGTCAACAACAAGACATCAATGACATTTAAGCTCCAACAAACATGACCGCAATTGGAGAAAATAAACAAATTCAATCAAATCATAGAACTATTCAATCATACGAATTCGAACCTAATCAAGGGCCAGAAATAAAAAAAAAACCGAAAAATCATCCAAAACTGAAAGCAAAACTATAAAGGGGGCAAAAGAATCCCATCCACTAGCAAAACATATGCGACGTTAAAGAAAAGCAAAGAATATAAACACACATGGGATAGAAAATTACCAAGCCATGGCGTTCACCCGCTTGAAAAGAGAGTTTTTGCTGGCTCATGGCCTGGGTATAAAGCTGGGAAAGAGAATTTGCCGCGCTGCAGAAGGTGGAATACACGCTCCGATCCACCTCGTCCAAGCTAGTCGCCACAGACTTCCTCTTCTTCGTCATCTTTCCGGTGGATATCAATAATACACTCGATTCCCTGAATCTTCAACGATCGGCGGTTTGTCAGCGGATTCCGAGAGTTCCGCAGAGGCCACGGTGAAGCTTAGGATTTTAGGAGACGCCAAGGGAAAATGGTGACAGATAAACGAGTGACAAAGTCAAATTTATTGTAATTCTAATAAGAAAACATGTTTTATTGTATTTTTGAAGTAATTCTATATATGTCAAAATTATGCCGTGACACATTGTAGGATCTTGACAAAATCATATCATGTCATTTTGAATATAGATATATTGCAGTTTTGACATAACCGTATATAACACCGTTTATGTCCGCCTTTTTAAGAAAAAAATCTCATTTTTTCAACAACCAAATCAAGTTTGTGTCCAGATTTTTCTACATAAACGTAATATTTTTTCGCAAATATTTTTTTACCCACTTATTCAAATAAAATGACAACTCCAGATTATGTATATTTTTTAACGGTCGTGTTTATGCTTATTTTCTATGAAACATCTTAATTTCAACAATATATTATTTTTGTATCTATTTTTTAGATAAAACGAAAGCTAAAAAAATTCAAGTATATTTTTATTTTGGGGTAAATCGGTGTAAATGCAAAAGAAAACAAATATTCGACCAAAATAAAGTCACATAAAATAAGAAATAAATCAAAAGTATACAAAATATGTCTCAATACAAAAGTATGTCCCAATACAAAATGTCGTACACAAAATACAAATACAATATACATTACACACGTGACCATCTGTGCCACAACGCTTCCGACGTCTTGGCTTCTGAGTAGCTCTACTACGTTTGAGTGGACCTAGTTCTTCTGTCAGATGCGGGTGTGACTATTAATGCAGGGGTGGCATATCAGTCACTTGAGATGGTATAGATATGTGCGTCTCTGATTGCCACAAGTATGTCTCTGACATACTACGAGATCAGAGGATCGTCAAACCCAAGAGCTTTCATGTCAACCATGTCATCTGGGTCATTTTGGCCAAATGCATGTCTACCGCTGACAGCTGGTGTCCGGAAGAATGTATCTGTCTGAAATGATGGTGCAGCATACGCATGTCCTGATTGACCTTTAGATGTCTATGCATGCGCCTGCGATGATGCTCCTATCCGGGCATGTCTGGACGATCAACCCTCTGGCTGAGACACGTCAACATAAGGAAAATATGCATCGACGCTTTGCTGAGTGGAGG
>AP025049.1:13537897-13554561 GCA_036186865.1 Eustoma russellianum
CCATAGCTGAAATCTCTCATCCTAAGAGTCTCCATCATTTTAGCTCTAAGAAACATGGTATAGAATACAAATCAAAAGCCAATCGGCCTCCTATATTGAGTGAGGACTTACACAGTGACTCACACAATGTGCTCCCTGCAAACCAGACTTCTGATCTAGCATGCTCTAAGGAGCATTGTAAAGGATACAAATCAAAGGCCCAGCGACCTCCTAGGTTGGGTGAGGACTTACACAATGCTTCTTGCAGACCAGACTTTCGACCTAGCATCAATGGAACAGACATACTGTGCGTGTCCCTGCAATCGTACTCTTGACCTTGAGTAAATATCAACCTGAGTACCAATTGAACTATGTTATGGGAGCTGAGTTTTGTTTCTGGACCAACAATGACACAACTAGATTATGACGTAGACAGCCCTAAACTGACTTCTCCTAACCCCCCATGCTACGTCTCCAAAGGGTTTTTTTTTTTTTTTGGGGGGGGGGGGGGGGGGGGACCAAAGATTAAATCGCACTCCTAGAAGCAGCGTGATTATGATACAACTCTTTCAATATGATGTAATCAAGTTGGCTCATATCTTTGATGATTTATTCAAGCCTTTTGTTTTAGAAGGATGCCATAATGTCATTCAAGTTTATCTTAAATGCTTAAGAAACTTTACAGGGTCTGACCAAAAAATTACATCAAACACTCCTAGAAAAGTTATCATTACAGTCAGACAACTGAAAGACTACACAAGAACTAATATAATAATGGTCTTAAAATTTGTAAATCAAGTACACCAAAGTCAAGTGGGATAGAGTTCAAATGTTTATCTAAGATCATAACTTGAGCTACGTAAATGGTATCACAAGTGAGAAATTTAAACTGCATCTTCTCGACTTTTGATCACTTCTTTTTTGTTGCTCTTCTGCTCAAGAGACTCAAAAATCTCCAACGACTACTATACAAGAATTCAGCACCTGCATCCTTCAAGTCGATGAAAGATCGTCTCCGGATTCGCAATCACATGACTTGCACTAAGATTCTGGACTGTTCTGATCAACTTGATATCACGTTAAACAGACATGTTGCACCCCAGCTCCTTGGCAGCTACATTGAGAAATTGAGTAGGCATTCCATTAGCCAGCCTGCTGTGAGCCTCCCATGTCAGGCACTTTTCGATGTCAACTTGCCAGTTAATAATGGAGCCATTGTAATACTGAGACGCAGGATCTTGGGTGCTATTCTGTCTGGTCTTTTGACACTTGATTTTACCAAGCTAGCGTGTAGGATAGCACGAAGAACTGATGTGCTCAGTGCGCGTACATGTGCACTAGGGTGGAGAGACAACGAACCGTGGCAGATAGCCGGACTGCATATAATCATATTTACTGTGTAAATAGAAGCATCATGGAAGCAATAATAGAGCTTCTGGAGAAGATTTAGACAACATGAGAACAGTGTTGATTATACCAATAGTTTATTACCTTCAAAAGATTCAGAAGGCCGTCAGCGACTGCAGCTCCAGATTCTCCCCATACAAGCACGGGTTGGACTGCTCTTGCTGTTGCTTCAAGGAGCTATTTAACCAAAATGGAAACCAGAAAAGGGAAGAGGGAGAAAGTTAATATATGCTGGTCACATTCTTTCCTATTACAAGATCTATGTCCACGCGTAAAAGCATAAAAGATGAAGCTTGATGCCAGAATAATAAGAACTTAAAATGTTACCTCAAGCTGAGGTAAAGTGCAAGCTTCCCCATCTACGAGCATCCCGTCTGTGGCACGTAGAAGAAGGTCGGACGCTCTGGCCAGAACAACCAATGATTCAAGTGTATCATGACTTCTCATCAACTCCACTATCAGTTTCACAATACGCTGATTGACTTTCCACATCTTCTGACCAAGATCATCATCTTTAGCAATCCATGGGTGCAAGTCCCTATCCGCCTGACAAGAAAAGAATAAAAGAAAGTGACTAATCGCGTGAAGGAGATGCGGAGCAAGTTAAATCAAATCAACCCGGCTGGGGCAAGTTACAGATGTCCATGTCAGATACCAGTTTTTCATGAAAGGAGAATGCTGTTTTCATGAAATGCAGATTCTCGGGTAGTCTTATTTTAAATCTTGTTACGTCAGTGAAGAGTTTTCCTTTGAAAGCAATTAGCTTTAATTCACTCTTTACCTGCACAATCTTGAAAGAGCTTTCTTTCTTTTGGTGGGGTTGGGGAGGGGGGTGGGGAGCACTTAATATCCAATTCAAGCAAGAAATTCAAGTGAAATCAAAATCTGGACCTGTAGTACAACAGCTGTCGCAGCTTTTGATGGTGATGATGCTACCACGTTACATAGTGCGTCAACCACCTACAATTCACCACCATACAGATCTAGTAAATATGCGAAACATTAACAAGCCCAGAATAAACCACAATATTCACCGACTTCTACCCCAGCAGGCAGGTGTTGATAATGCACCATATTAATGCTTTACATCCAGTTGTGGGTTAGATATATCAGTAGTCCCAATGTTTCTGATATTTCATTCAATACTAGTCACATTTCCAGCTCTTAATGATGTATTTATCTTGACCATTTAGTGGTTACTTCCAAAATTAGTTCATTCATTACGATCAACAACTTTTAAGTCCAGTTATGTCAGTAGTCACTGATTTCTGCAAGTGAGGTATTAGAAAAACTAAAACTTTATGAATAGAAGCTACTCTCATTGCTGACCACCTTGCAACTTCAATTATCTGTTTCAGTTCTTAACAAAATTTTGGAAGCTTATAAGGTTTGCATTCTGGAGGTGAAGATGGGAAATTAGTGTACGGTCCTGAGGTACTAGACGATATCATATCAGCAAGAAATTAATAGTTAATTCCATACTTGCCACATTAGATCCACTCTCCAAAACTTTTATCGTTATATAACATGCAGATATAAGACACACTGCATATCTGTGGTCAAACAATCACATAGAACAGTTATTCACATGAACTGTATCAACAAGAGAAAATTTACATGGGCAGCGATACGTAATGCTAAAGAAAATAAACATCTACTAAGTTACCTGCCTCCAGCCCTGCTGGGCAGATGTGCTTTCTGCACTTGGTTCCATCTCTGGTGATGCAATCAACTTTTGCCATAACAATGAAACAACTGAAAAACAAAGTTCTTGTTTTTCCCTCCAATACTGACTTTAAAAGCACTTGGGCACTACAAGTGAATCCTATATGCCGGTCCATTGTGAGCAAATTGGCCAAATCTGATGCATCCGTAGGAAAATTAGCAATTGTCTTCCCTGCCATACACCTGGTGAGCTCACTTGACTGGGAGTCCTCTTCAACTATGAGAATTGCTTTTGAATCAGATGAATGTTTGCACGATTGAAGACACAGATCGCTTGGTTTTGAACAGCCACATCGATTGTGTTTTTTCCCCTGAAGACATGACAAAGGTACCTTCCACAAAGGTGCATGCATCAAGTGCGCTTCCAATGGTTCTGCCTTGGTTACAATTGACGCAACAGCTTTACTATGGATATCTATCAAGTTAAAAAGCGAAGATGCTCTGGAATGGATTTCTTTGTCCCACTTGCATCTCATCAATATCGAAAGAGCCTGTGTGCAAGCCTTTGACCGCCTAAACAAGTCAGAAATATGAGCTGCGACCATTGCAGCAGCTACAATTTCATTTGAACTAAGACTCCATGAGGTACCAACAGAAGATGGCTTCAAAGAGAAGAGTGACTCTAAAATAGCAAAATCCTGCGGGTATGACATACCGCAGAATCGACACTATTCCTAAACCCATTGGGTGGTTCACTACCATTAGCTGGTTTGGTTACATCTAGTGAGTCTTTAGGACCCAGAAAACCCGTGCCTCTAGAAATCAAAGGGAAAAGTTGAAGTTCGCATGAAAGAGCACAAACAGCAGCAAGGACATATGAATCAAAAGCTGCCACGGGCCCAAGCTTTTTTCCTTTCTTAGTTCCATTTTCTTTAGCATCTCCTAGTAGATCATTACCAACTTCGTCACTTTTAGGCCTTTTGTTCCCATTGGGTTGAGCCTCATGACTTACACATACAGTTAAGACAACAAAGAGAAGACGAGATGCAAGCTCAACAGAGGCACATGACTCCACAAACAGGGAATGAACCATTGTGCGAAGCTCAGCCACAGCAAGATTTTTGGAGGCAGATCCAAATGCATATCTTGTTTTTCTTATCTGTTCTGGTGATGACTCTGGAGGAAATGTTCTCTGTAGAATTGCTTCAACCGTAGCAACAAATATCTTCATCAGACAAGTTTCCGAAGGACTGCCACGTGGAAGATACTCAAGCACTCTGAGGAGAGGAATATATAAGTTCCATGACAAATTTGGTGGCTGCAGAGGTGTTGATACTATTATTTCAGGAAGATCAACAGCTGAGGAACTCAAAGGAATCAAGCCATAAGCAGCTTCCCATATGGTGCAGATTCTCCACTCAACCTCAGGACCATGTGCACAAAGCATTGATGCTATACCTTCAGCAGTTGCTTCAACAGTGGCCTCTGCAGCAGGCAATTCTCTCTTCTGCGGACAATTCACAAGTTCCTCACATAAACATGATTACTTAGTCAATTTAAAGAACAATGAAATAACAGAGGCCATCAACTTACCTGCTTTTTTGGAGATACCGTACAACCGATTAGAGGTTTATTGGGAACTCCTATTCCTTCGACCTGTCTCAGTGGGGGAAAGAGTAAAGCAGGTTGTGACAATATTCGAAAAAGTAGAGCAGCAGCAGCATCTGCAGCAATGCCAGCTCTCATGGACATTGCAATCCCAATCGCCCGTAGAAAGTGCAGATGCATCCAATTTCTTGGTAGCTTCAACAGTAAAAAAAAGGTACCATCACTTGGTCAATTCATAAACACGTATTATAAATTTACCAACAGAATGAAGATATTATGTTTTTCATGTTCACCCCTTCTATGCATCAAAGGTATAAACTACACATAAAAACAAAATATACATAGTACCAAAATAAGCTTCGCCATAATAATTTTGTGCCTCCAGAAATGGAAAACAGACGGATGTTTTGATGATTGTTAGTAGGAAAGTACTTTATTTTGCTAGTTCATTTATCTTACAAAAGAGAGATGATAGGGAACAACAAAACCAATATCACGTCTTTGAAATTTTTACTTTTATTCTTCATGTTATTTTTCTTTCTTCTTGTAGAGAAGTGCACAAGAGGTGTCTGTGGGTTTTGGACCTCAAGGGAGTACTGACAGACATGTCCAGCCAGACCTTTTTCCCCCTTTATTTTATAACTACCTTTTTTTTCTCTTTGATTTTTTTTTACCCCTGTTAAGTTCATGATTTCAAAGAGGTCAAGCCAGCTTGTAGATGCTATTGTCAAGTCTTCCACAAATCACATAATTTGAGGCAAACATCCAGGTATTCTACCTGTCAAGTTTACCAAATAAATGGATTTTTCTCGTTTCCACAATCAACTTACAGAAAAAGAAAAATAAGTATCAATCTCATACTATTTTTGCACATTCTTGGTCAAATTTGTCATATAGATTATACTTACTCTCATCCCAGTAGCGTATTCTTCAGCTGCTCGAAGGAGTTCCACAAGTTGTACAGCAGCATCAAGCGCATCAGGAGCCCAGGATGGGGGGGCTTCCAAAAGTCCAAGGAGTAGCCTTTGGGTGGCACTTGGACTCGCAATTGCATAGTATCTGAAGCAGATGAAGTTAGAATGTTGTAATACATGCATAAAAAATTGGTTTACTAGGTCATACCTATGAAACAAACGTGCATATGGCTCAAGAGCAGGAAGACCTGCTACCAGATGCTCATCCACAGCAGTTGTTGGAGGAGGAAGCAGAAGAGCAGGAACAGCAGCTGCAGTCAATGTAGCAGTCTCATACCGAGCTACTTCATCACAAACACTTAGTATTACACCCGCACCATTTGCAACCGCCCACCTTGGTGTTGACGGCATCAGTTGAGGATGCTTTCCAGATCCACGAGAAGAAACTACTACAAAATGAAAAGCAGACAACTACTCTTATGACTTGAAGATTTTGAGAAAAAAATGTAAAGGAAAAAAAAAAGATTCTTCCATTTCAAAAGACGAATATTGAAGAAATTACTCACATGCTTGGATATATGCTACTTGGAGATAAAAAAGAGGCATAAGAGAAAAAGACGTTAAACAGCAACACATGAACAAGTAGCCACTAGTTCAGACAATGTATTTCCAGACATCTTATCAAATATATTGGGGTAAAAAAGCCCTTCTTAACCTTTCATATCTATTCTAATGTTACAAAGTATCACTGCAATTCCCCCACACCCAATAATTGTCCGTTAGAACTTAGAACATAAACAATCCTGACATTTTGTAGTAGTTTCCCACCACTCATATATAGAGTCCCACCAAAAGGCAAAGCAGAAAGATCATGTGCACATTATGCCATCAGCTTTTGGCCCACCAGGATGGGAGCAACACAGTTAGGCTTGTTACGTTTTCTTGAAAATGCTGCCCATTCCAGATAAAGGCGACTACCACATGAATTCCTTCTCAACTGTACCTTTCCTATGATCGACCATATGCTCTATTACTGCCTCAATATTGATTAAAATTGAAGAAGGATTAGGTTGTGAACTGAAAGTATTCTTCATTTCAACTCTGTCTTTACAAAATCTACCCCAATATTGAGTAAAATTGATAAGGATTAGGTTGTGAACTCATAGTTGGGTAAAGAATTTATTTGGAGAAAATAATCATGATTTGTAATATGCCCTATCTGCCTGATACCTGCGAACTTATTTTTGCTTAGATACTGACGGATTTTATATGCTTAACTTTAGTCAGCAAAAATTCAAACAGAAGAGTTGACTACCACTTACAAACAAATAGAAGTAACGAATGAAAGGATCTCAAATGAGAAAGTTTACACACCAGTCGAAGGTGGCTTCAGCTCTCCTGCCGCATATTTTCCCATCACCCCACCGCACCTGTAGCCAAACCAGATGTTTAAGTGCCAAAAGAAGGGAAGAGAACTCCCATAAGGATGTGTGCACGTACACAGATGTCCAAGAGCGATCACATAAACACTTGAACAGTAATATGTAGAAATACACAGGAAAACACAGGTTATACAATAAAATACACTTGTAAATACACATACACGTATACTATATACATATACGCACTCATATAGTTAGAATAACATAGATATCACTATTTCAGTGATTTTGCTAATTATAGCCGTTGGCTATGTGTCCCTGGGGACAGTTTCTAGCCATTGGAGGCTTGTACACCTTTCCTCTATATAAGAGGCCCCATTGTAACCTTCAACATTATCTGAAATATATACTTTCCGATCTCAACTCTGTGTATATAATATTCTCCTTTTAGAGACACTGGGCAGGACCAAGTTTCAATCCAATACACAGTATATGCGTATAAGAGACTGCAGAAATTTGACAGGAACAATTTGCTTATCAACACAGACAGGGATAAGACGAACACATTAACTGAATTACGAACTATGGCAGGGCTGAATTGTGTAATTGTAGATCAATCTGTCTCGCGAAAGTACAGATATGTCCAGGATATATATAGGGGAACACTATCTCATCTACATTTCTTTTGTAGCTAACAGCTAATAGCATCTCCACAAACAAAAGCATATTCCAAAAAACTGTAAGATCCACACCATGTAAAATAAGCACATCATCGACTAGGTGCTAGATAACATCTTCAACATTTAAACCATTTCACAACTGCCCACTCCACCATTTGTGAGCTACGCATACATTTTGTACAGTCATAACATGTGCACTAATGCCCCTCTTTCAGTAGTATGGTCATGATTGGAATGTGGACTCCTCTAAGAGTTCATGTTCAGCCTTCTGCAAATCATTACTTTCAAAGGATTCCATTTGATAAAACTACGAATATGTTTAGCCTGTTTAACTATTATTCCCTTTTTTCCCCTTTGAAAACTGATTAGCGTTAGATAAGACCTCATCAGCTCCAAGTTTCAGATGCATTAGTTCAGAAATTGCCCAGCTTGGGAAGCCAGGAGTATCACAATATCTAAATAGCTTCTTAAAAACCACAGGTCTCCATACTCACCATCGAAAGTAGTCACTCCTGATACCAAGAGGTGCAGCAAGCAGTAAATCAGAAATCCAAGGAGACAACAGCCTCTGTGGTTTTCTCTCCAATTGAGGAGAAGAAACGCCAGAATCCTCTTCAACCAATTTACTAGTTGAAACCTCACTCTCATCTTTGCTTCTATCGGCTTCCCTCCCATGACCTTCAACCTTGTAAACTGGTCGGTTATAATGAGTTAAAATTCGCAAAATCTCTCCACATGCAAGAGCCCACTGTTCTGAATATTCAGTCTGTCAATAAATTTATAAATCATCAGTATCGAGCTGCTTCTGACATTGCAGCAACAGTACATGAAACAGATAGAATATGGCAATGAAACCCTGATACTACGGCCTAAAGGGAAAATGCATGACGCAAATTCCCAGTAAGTGAAGGACATGGTATCAAGATTGGAAAGATAAATTAGAAATATCAAGACTATCAAGTGTATAATTCAAATACCTCGCTGCTCGGACAGACCAAGGAAATAAAAGATGCAAATGGTGGACAATTCTTATCATACTCCAATGTGCCATCAATGATGCCTGAGATAATGGGATGAATGACAGCGTGCCCATGCTCAGGATGATGAAGCACAAATGTTGCTGAAGTTAAAAAACAAGTTAGTCACTATGCAGAACAAACAAAGAAACAAAAGCTCGAAAAGGAGCCCTTGGTACAATGACATTCGAGGGAAATGATTAATACCTAAAACATCATCAAAAAGCCTGATCTCTTCAGATGGATAACGACTACGAATCAGCTGCCAAAAGGAAACATACGATTTTGATTAGAAACAACAGCCAGAAGCACAGCAGTATAGTGATAATAGCAAGAAGTAACTTACCAAAAAGGGGAAAAAAATGATAATAACAAGTAAAAGAACAAGAATAATGCACATAGTAATAATTTAATAATTAAAAAAGATATGCATATAAACAGAAGTACAAATTCATGTGGGACCGAATTTCACTCAAAGCACAATGGAAGTACCTCTGCTAGGTCATCAGGAAACGAATCAGATGTGAATTGACCAAAGTACTCAACATAGGCTGTAATCTGAGCCTGAAAAAGAATGAGTTCAAATAAAAGAGAGAAAAAGGTCAAGTAACCCTAAAAAACAGAGACATGATTTAATTAAATGGCAATCTCCAACTAAAAGATCATCAGTTGCATTGAGTACTTAAAATTCAAACAGACTGAGAAGAAACACACACAAACATTCATAATCTACACAAGAAAAAGAGTGGATGTTAATTTTGAATTTTTTGTACCCAAGTTTTCCCATAACTTTTTTGATATCGAGTGTCTGAGTAAGTATAAGCCCAACAAATTTCTACAGAAATGGCATAAACCATCAACATCTGCCCAGAACACAAAGCTCCACACAATCACCAGAAATATGCAACCAAATTACCACCAAATCACCAATTGCCAGCCCATCTCCTAATCAATTAACTGAAATTGCAAACTTGAATACTTCACCAACAATTAATTTTTCAAGTCTGATTCATGGTGGTGCCACGACCACTCCTATATACCAGATCCTTTTATCACTACAGAAATAACATGACTAATAGTTAGCATGCCTCAGCCCAGCTGCATGAGAAATCAAAACCAAGAACAAGGCTGTCCAGATCTTTAGACCTGCATGATAGCACTTACTTTGCCAGAGGCATTGGTTAAGTGAAATAAATCGTTCATAGAATTACCAACATTTGCAAACATTCCATAAAATGAATTCGATTTTTTTTGATAAAAAGAGATGACCAGAGGGAAATTTTCTTTCCATTTATTAAAAAATCGAGCTGCATTAAAGCAGCATTAGTATATGACATGCAAAGACTACATGGAAATAAACTAAAATAAGCTTGAGATACACAATAATGAAAATAGACTTTATTTGATATTCAAAACATAGAATGAACTGTAATTTCAACAATCAGATTATATAACAGGAAACCAACAAAGGCAGAAACATGAATTTTTCTGCAATTGGAGTTCAACTGTAACCGAAGCTAGAAAGGCAGGTTGTCCCTATCGAGAATAGAGTTTCTCCTGTATTTGTTTCAACTAAAGATAATCTAAGAGCGAAATCGATAAGGGGAATAGAACACTGGGACTTAAAAAGAATTTAAAGTAATGAAACATGTAACAAACCTTTCGTTGTGCTACATCTTGAGGTGGTGGCCAGAACAAGGACGAAAACTGCAGCCCGTCAATCCATCTCTCGCATGACGCAGCCATAAACTATTTCCTTCCAAAAGCTACCAATCAAGTATCAAAAGTGAGGAATTGAGCATCCTCTGGTTGTTCAGTCTATAAAAAATATCTCCAGAATGGCTTTTTTATACTACACCAATAATTGCCAAAACTCAAGAATCCAACCAGATAACAAGAAAACTTCTATATACCAAAATGATCAAAAGTCCTTCGATGATCTCAAGACCTGCAAAACATTAGAACTGATTGAAGTCCTATTTAACGTCTAAGTGGATATAAAGCTTTGAATAGAAATGTAAAGAGAATATGCAAGGTTCTTAAAGGGGGAAATTCTATTTTTCAGCTAGAGAAGTTAATGAAGTTCAAGGTGATTCTAATTGAAGTGAGCTGCTCCATCAAATTCAGGTGGCTTTTAAACATTGAAATTGTTAGCCAAAAAGAAAGAGAGTATTGAATTTTCAGAATGAATCAGTCTATCAGTTATCAGAAATTCAATACATAAGATTGCATTTCTGAACTTAAAAAGGCACCAAAAAAGGGGGGAAGAACTCTTACATAAACCATCTTGTAAACATCGTCTCACGAACGGAAGGGGGGAGAAACAGAAAAAAAAGGAACGGGAAAAAAAGGTAAATTTATTAACATAACGCTTCGTTGCAAATCAGTAAACAAGCTCGATTCTTTAAACAAAATTTAAACAATAACCTGAACAAATGGTATTCTGTGCTCTTTGTAATTACTCAAACAGGTAAAGATTCAACACATCTCAATTCCAACAAAAACCCACTTTCAATATTGTGTTAACTGAATCAATTATTCACAACACGAAAAATCATGAAGAAATTAAACAAAGATGCAAACTTATCTTCTACTCATAAAACACACAAAAGGAAGACAGAGAGAAGCAAAACAGGAAGACTACCTCAAAAAAATTCTGCGAAATACGAGATCAATTCTTCCGATAATTGAACATGAAAACAAATGGTCTACTTTGATTGTCTTTATATCTACTGTAAAAGACAAATTTCTAGCAGTAAGAAAAAGGGTCCTTTGGGTTTAGAGAGAAAAGAGAGAAAGAGAAAATCTGAGGGGAGATCTTTAGCTGTGATCTCTGTTAGCGTACGTGGCAGATATATTTTCCTCAGGATCTATACGGCCATGTGGAATGATGATGGGTACATTTTCATTGATATGCATGTGAATGATGAGAGGATGCATACATAGACTTTTGTGGAAAGACAAGTTAGGACAAGAGCAGAAACCCAGTTGGCTTTGCTACTTGAAATTGTGGGGTCCAGTGGGTTTTTTTTTTTTTTTGGGTAATAAAGCAAGGTGTTGACCGCTTGAGTGGAGCTGTTGAAGATATTTTGGCAAGTGGTTTCATCGCATGGAACTCAGCCGCATGCTAAGCTTTGTGTGCCCTTCCTCAAAAGGCAGAAAGAAAAGATAAAAGAGGTTTTTCTTAAGAGATGGTGGGCGACGCGGTTTCCTTTTTTTTATATCAAAAGTTGGAATCTATTTCAGTGCTAATAAACATGTATATAGGATGTAAATTAAGAGACAATTACTTTTTCGATTGGATGAGTTATTACGCAGTGACCTGCACAAGATGTCTTCTTATAAATCAGACATTCGGTCTAGCCGTAGAGGAAGTGTTCTCATAGAATCAAACTCTTTACTTCTTACAGCAAATCACAACCCGAATATCAACTAAACATGCTATGGGGACACGGTTTCCTTTTTTGACGGTACAATAGTAGCATAGGTCTCGACAAAAAAAATAGTAGCATATGTGGTTATAACATACAAATTCGATTTGGTAATCCACAATTAATTGTGTATTAATGTTTCTATCGATATTTTAGAGAACGGCTATTTCCACACCTATATATGATATCCACTTTTTAAATTATGAATTACCATTAAATAGTAAAAAATGTCCTCCAATTTAAATTTCAAGATATCTCAAAACATTTCATATATTTCCTAAAGAAAGATTATGTTACCCCCGGTAATTATAATTAATTTCCCGGGTCTTCACATATTTTTTATATGCATATGCCTTTTTGTCTCATTTTCTTTGATGAGAAACAAAAAGTTTGAGAATCCAACTCTTTTATTAGTCATTGTCCTGGTGAGTCAAATGCTATTATCTTATCAAATAAAATTTTGAGGAGAATTGTGATGTGTATTCTGTAATAGGATTGGATTAACCTGCAATCGTATCTGATGAACCAAAAAATACCACTCGTTATCAACAACAGTCAACGGTAGGGTACGGACGTAAAAACATTAAGTCCCCGGGTCGGCCCAAACTTTGACAAGGTCATATATCGACAAACAACCCATCTCGGCCAAACGGCCACAGCGCCATCTCGGCCTAAAGGCCCCGTCTCGGCCCTCAGTCCGTCTCGCCATAGAGCAAATCGGCCAAAAGCCGTATTTTAGTCTCGGTTCCGTTTCCGCCGATGATCTCGGGCCATACTTGGGAGGTCAGCTGCGGACATCATAATAGTCTACTTATGCTCCTTGAAGTTGGCCACCTACGTCTCAGCAAGCTGACCCCCATCCTAAGTCATCTCGGGCATTTTGAGTGTTTCTGGAAGGTTGGGCCTCGGCTCTAGGAGTTTACACTGGTAATTCTACCAGGTGAAATTCCTAGCCAGGTGTCCCGAACTAGCTTACTCAGTTCAGTCCCGAGCCACGTGGCGAATATGCAAGCGCAGGAGTCATCCTTACGACCTCCTTGCCTGTCACGATTTCCAGTCTCTGCCCATGCATTGCCCAAGCCGCCATATAAAAGGCAAAAATAGGAGAGAGAAAGACAATAACAATTCACAAATTACAAGTGTGACTCATCTTCTTCACGTGAAAACTCAGGTTTACCAGAAAACCTTTACTTCAAAACTTTCATCAGTATATAAACCTCTCCAAAAATGGCTCAACTGACTTGACCGTCGGAGGGTATTACCCGGGTCATAGATCCCGGGTCCTCTGACCTCGTTTCTTTGTGCAGGTCGGCCAACAGCCTACTACAGACAACTGACGGAGAATTGACGGCGTAACCCTATATCAAATTTAATACTTGGTGTGATCTGACATCATCATATCTGATTTTAGTATATCTGCATGAGAAACAAAGGTCAAGATTAAAACCGAATAGAAAAGTCTTTATGATAGCCAGTTTGGAGAAGATGTTAAAGCTATTGATTGAGAACAAAAGTCACCTCCAATAAAGATCGTCCATTTTATAGATGTAGAGCTGTTTTATTAGTAGCTAAAACACTATCATCATATCTATTATTATGTCATTTATGCGGGCATATATAGAGCCGGGGGTCTCACTGGAAGCAGTCTCTATCTTTGGGACAGAGGTATTGTTTGTCTACCACTTACCCTCCCTAGACCCTACGATAGCTTTTGTTGTAGTTGAGATACTGTGTACGGATGATGATGATGATGAGCTGTTTTATTAGTAGAATTCGTGTATACCAGGGAATAAAGTCATGTAACTCCTAATCAAACGACGATGATAACAACATTACTCTATTGTCTTATAATCTCCCGTATATAATAGGATATAAACGTTAGATGTATGAAACCATGCTCGTGACACAAAGGTTGTTTTCGGATGTAATTTAATCGAAGGAGTATGTGAAAATCAACTCCTACTTATTCAACTAAAACTAATTTTATCCTAACCCAATTTCTTCTCACACTTTGCAGTTAAAGTTAAGTTGTATCTCTCTTTTAAAAAATGATAAAAAATACGAAAGAAGGGAGTAAGTGCTTACTGAGTGCTTTCCATGACTTGTTCAAATAATAAATTAATCATAATCAGTGTAGGTCGAACATGGTTGACTTAAGAAAGTAGAAAGCCTCCAATCTGAAGTTCTGACCATGAAGGAAAAGTTGAGGCACTAACCAAGTGGAGTGACGAATTGGCACTTCTTATTAGTGATTTAGATTCATACAAAAGAATTTGTATTTTCTGAATTACTTTGGATAACGACTACCACATCATATCTCTATTATTATGTCATTTATATTGTATATATAGAGCTGGGAGTATCATTGGAATCAAATTTTATCTCTTGAGATAGAGGTATTGTTTACCTGCCGTTCACCCTCTCCAGATCTTAGGAAAATTTTGATGCCGTTAAGATATACTGATGATTGATTCATACCAAAAGAAGTAAGCCTTAATATATAATTACGAAGTATATGTCTAAATACAATTTTCCTCAGTTGTAAAAATTGCAAATGTGAAATTCGGCTTCATATCAAAAGGAAATAAATTCGGGTTTAACGAATTTCAGTAGTTATCTTATAGCAAATGCTATTATCTTCTAGCAACAACATCAACAAGATTACTCATTACCTTAGAGGCTCCTGTCTATGGCAGGGTATGAGAAGGTCAGATTGATGTATGCAATCATATCCATGTTAGGTCCGTGATGAACACCTAGAGGGGGGAATAGAGTGTTCGGTAATTTTGCAGAATTTTTCGGTTTGGCTCAATACAAAACAAATACACTCAAAAATCAATAAATAAGGAGATGAGAGATAATGAATGAAGACACAAATTTAGAGTGGTTCGAACTTAACATGATTCTATTCCACCACCACTTTGCTTTCAAAGTGGATTCTCAACACAACTTTCTTATTACCTTTGTAAGGAACAAGAATAACAACAGTAATACTTACACTAACTTTAGTGCAAGCAACAACTACAACACAGTAACTTATTGCACAACCAATATGTGCAATACCAACAACAACACAGCAGCTTGTTGCACATACACTTTGTGCAACTCAACAACAACAACTATAAGCAAGAACAAGTTCTTGCTCCTCAAAACTTCAACAAAGCTCTCTCAAGAACTACAGTGGTTAAATGAGTTGGGATCACAATTTCTTTCTAGTCTAAACACAAGCAAGAGATCAAATGTTTATGGTTCCTCTTGTGTTAGACTCACTATCTCTCAATATACAACAATGAAGAAAAGAAAGACTTAACAAGCTTAAAACACTTTTACACATATGAGAGAAATATACAAACAATGAAGAATGAAGCTTGATAATGGTGAAAGTGTGTGTTTGCCTCATCTGAGCTTCTTCTACTTATAGGAGATGTTCACCACGTTTTTGAAGCCTTCACTATGTCTTCAACTCCATCAAAAGTCAAGCAAATGTCCAAGTAGTCTTTATCCACTTTAAATTTGAAATTGGTGCTCCATAGACACCCTAGAAAGTCTTAAACATGTTTGCAAAAGTTAAGGAAGTATTACACAAATCAGGGAAAAGTCCACAAGAAATTTGAGCAAGATTAGAGGAGAAAACACTTTAAATCTTCTTGAATTTTGTTCCAACGGTCATAAAATTTGAATCCAGGATGAACATCGATTGATCTATAAGACGGTATGATGTACATCGATCGATCTATGTGAGGATATGATTTTGGACAGTGTGGTTTCACATCGATCGAGTCTATGTCAGGGTATGATGTACATCGATCGATCTATGTGAAGGTATGATGTACATAGATCGATCTATGTCAGGGTATGATGTACATCGATCGATCTATGTGAGAGTATGATGTTGGACACTGTGGTTTCAATATGAATCAGTATGACATCGATCGATCTATATGAGAGTATGATGTACATCAATCGATCTATGTTAGGGTATGATGTATACATAGATCTCTGTTAGAGATCTATGTCAAGGTATGGTGTATACATAGATCTCTGTTAGGTATGATATTGCTTTCTTATTTCCAAGTATAAAACAACTTTTCAATCTTTTTCAAACATCTTTTAAGCTTCACCAAACATTCATATCCCAACAACCTCTCCCTTTGTGAGAGATCTATTTATCACAATGCGTTTTTTTTTCTCATTTGTTTCAATTCCAAATTATGAAATATCTTTTTAGCTCATTTTCAAACATCTTTTAAATTCATCAAAACAATTCCATTTTTCCAACAATCCATATGTTAGAAACACAAAGAGGTTGTTTCGCGATGATTAAAATTGCATCAAGCTGTGTCGATCAACTATTACTTAATAATAAAAGTAGCACAACCAATTTAGCGAGCCATTTTGCTTTATTCCATCATATTCTAAAATTAAGGAAGGATGTGTACTTGACTCGGTTAAAAATGGAAACAAAATGCTATTTCTTCTAACAAAAATTGCAAATGTGAATTCAGTAACTAAAATTTAACATCTTATCACCATTGTCATCCATATAGAAGTCATAAACATGCTCTACATCATACTACTTGGA
>AP025049.1:13564202-13584606 GCA_036186865.1 Eustoma russellianum
TATCTCCTTCAAACACGAAATGGTCTGGTCCGAAGTAGTCAGTTTGAGTCTTGTAGAGCTGAAGAAAAGCAGATTTGGGTTATCAAACTTCAGGAAAGTAGATTAAAGACCACAAGAAAGTTGCAAACAGACCGGATAGTATGGTGCAGTAGCAACAATTTGAGATGGAAAGGAAGAGTTCCTCAAGGAAAGAGCGTAGACAGCTGCAAGGATTACTTGGGTTGATCCAGACCCAAATACAATGTATCTCCCATCTGTGATTGCATTTTTGGCAATTGCATGTACCTCGCGTATTTGTTTCTCGAGCTCCTCTGACACTAAGGACTGGCCAGGAAACGAATAGCTCATCCGATGCCATCCCGAGACAAGGAGTGCGCCATCAGCAGCATGTTGCATCCAGAAGGGCTCCAAGAACAAAGGGTCTCCACTGGCATTTGGGGATTTCTAGACATTATTTCTAATAAACTTCACTAGTTTAATAGCCATAGTCTATGAAAACGATCTACAACGACACCCCTATGGCGGCCAGATTCGAACTCAGGACCTCATGTTTGACTATCATGTTAAATTACGATCTCATCTAAAGACCTACGCTATAAAAGCCAAGTCCCGCAACGAATGCAACCCTTGTTTTAGTTGCCATCGTTGAGTTTGGAACCCTGAACAGACTGCCGGTGATAAGCGGAGGAAGGTGAGGATGACGTCAAGTCATCATGCCCCTTATGCCCCTGGGCGACACACGTGCTACAATGGCCGGGACAAAGGGCCGTGATCTCGCCAGTATGAGCTAACTCAAAAACCCGTCCTCAGTTCGGCTTGCAGACAATCAACTTCTCTACAAAACTTATCACTTCGCGTATAAAGGCTGGAAAACAGGATATAATATTTCAAGCAATTCCATCACAAAGATGTTCAAATGCTGAAAACTCGTTAAAATTTATGTTCAGCTTTTATAATTCCAGAATACAAGTGGAAGCTCTTCCAGATGTTCTAGCAGACAGATCATTTCGTGCAGCAGTTTTTGACAGCCAACAAATGATATTTGTGCAATTCATGAGCTATGTTGCTTGCATCCTTTTCCAACAACAACATCAAACATTATCCAATTCCCTATAGAGGCTCGTGCCTATGGCGGGGTATGAAGCTCGGATGTACGCAACCATACTCATGTGTTAGAAATACATATAGGTTGTTTCCCGATGACCCATAATGAAAATTGCATCAAGCTGTATCGATCAACTGCTACTTTACAATATAAGAAGCGTAACGAATTTAGTGAGTCATTTTGCTTTATTCCATCCTATTCCAAATCAAAGATTGTGTGTCCTTGACTACATTGGAAATGGAAATCTGTATCCTTTTCCAAGTTCTACATAAATTCTGGTTTAAACTTGCTTTCTAATTCCATTAGCAGTTACTCCCAACAATGATCATACCAAAAAAAAGAAAAATTTCCCTCAAGTCTAAAAAATATATTAACTTATAATAATATTTTTCGAACGGACAGAATATCAACTTTCCTATTAGACAACCACAACTACACTTCATATAAGTGCAAACACTTAATCTACAACAATTTCCAACAACACTAGATAAGAACACAGAATTATAAGCAAGAACAGAGAGAATAAGAACTTTGAGAAAGGGGTCAAACCTGTCTGCATCTGCAACACAATCATTCAAAAACAGAGAGCAATCAGGGCCATAAAAACAAGAGTTGCACTCACAAACTGGTTTGCCATAAACGACGACTCCATCAAGATAAGCTCTTCCATGACCAGAACAATCAATCGATGCAACGGATTCAGCTTCTTCTGCAGCCAATTTCGCCCAAGTCAACCCATCCCATGTGCTTCCACTATACAAATTTGAAGCCAAAAAGAAGATATTTACAATGATTGAAACCAGGAGGCATACACCATACCAAAATTTGTGGACCTTCGCCATGTTGTTTCCCTCAAGTATTGGAATTGATGTTATGACTAGTATACGTTGTATAGATTCCAGATTCCATTTCATCAGGTGTGGCCCTTTGAATGGATTCTTTCCGTCCCAGTACATAACCCAACTGGTTCCGGACAAAGTTCTTAAAGGAAGAACAGGGCTTCAATTCTTGTCAAATGCAAGAAAGCACCTTTCCAACAAGTGCATAGTGTGGGAGCTTATTTGACCTGAAGGCTTGCCGAGTTGGGGGCTCCTTATGCAGACTACTGTGTATATGATCAAGCTTCTGTTAGCAGGCCGTTGAGTAGATTTACATCTCTACAGTACCTTTGAGACTGTATCTGACATGGATCCTTACTCATTTGGGTTAATGGATTCTTTCCTGTATGTGCGCGTCATTAATGACTTCATTAAGAAGAACAAGACAGCAGTTGAAAGGGACAGGAAATAAAAATTTATCACCAGTTGGACACTAATTGGTAATATAACCATGAAGTATTATGTGTGTCTCTGTCAAATCTAACGTATTAAACCACCACCCACATCCTACGTCGTCCTACCCAAACAACCCCCCCCCCCCCCCCAAAAAAAAAAAAAAAAAAAAAGGGTGGAATTTGCTCCCTGACTCATTGTTTTGAATAAAGACAATAATACATTTTTGACACAAAGCATGTTTTGTAATCTTAAAAATCGTAATTTTTTCCTTAAAAATCTTAACTTCGACTGTTTATTTTTTCCCCTTCAAAAGACGCCCATGCGAGGCGTAATTTATTTCTGAAAACGTCTTCAATATCTTTGTAATAAAGTAACGGATTGTTGGATAATTTTCCTTATTGGATTAGGATTCATAAAAAGTAGGAACTAAAGATAGAGTTATTATCTTAAGATTCTTTAGTTGCTTTTATCTATTCTAGTTAGGATTTGTTTTAGTGATGTTGATCTAGTCCTATTAGGGTTTGATTTTGTTTAGACTAGTTAGTTTATAAATAAAGAGGGCCGACCATAGTAGAGGGTGCGCCAAGTGTGCCGAGCGCCAAGAGTGCCAAGAGCAAGAGTGTCAAATACCGATCCCGGGTAGGGTGATTGGTGAGTCAATGCCGGGTAGGGTCATTGACAAGAACGCCAAGAAAACGTAGTTCGGTTTGAGTATTTTCCGAATAATAAAGTGAATTGTGCTTTATACGTGTTGCGTTATTTGAATCCGTTATTATTTCAATTGGTATCAGAGCCGAGGTTGTTTAAAGAGGGAGGAGACACCGTGGTAGGGTTGCCGTGAGAAGATTGATCCCGAGAGGAGGCTGTCGTGTTCTTCGTATCAACAGAGGCCGGATTCATCGCGCGTTTGTTTAAGACTTGTGTGATCAAAGGAGTCCTCAACACAAAACAAAAAAAACAAGGTTCCACCACAGCCGAAAGGAGTCGGCCGATTAAATTTAAGAAAAAAATAAATACATATATAGCAAGGCCTAAAGGAGTTGGCCGATTGCAGATTGAACAGGGGATAAGAAAATCCTTCGTGCAGGCCGAGAGGGAAGTCGATCGAAGGTTCCAGCAATCTTGCTTGTAACGTTCAAATTCTTGGAAGATCCAACCACAAGGAGTGAAGTCGGTGAAAGCAATGCAAGGCCCGTGAGCACCGCGAGTCAAACGCGAGGAAAGGAAGTAAGTTCCGCTACCGTCCAATGTTCAATGCTATCTCCAACCAATTATGCCGTGTGGGCAATGCGCATGAAGGTTGTTCTAAGGGTTCATAAAGTATGGGATACAATTGATCCAGGTTCAGATGATGCTGAAAAGAATGATATAGCGATTGCCCTCTTGTTTCAAGCGATCCCTGAAAACTTGATCTTGCAAGTTAGTAATCAAGAAACCTCCAAAACAATTTGGGAAACCATCAAGACTCGCTATCTTGGGACGGATAGGGTAAAGGAGGTGCGTCTCCAAACCCTAGCCGTCGAGTTTGATAGACTCAAGATGGGAGAAACGGACTCTATCGATATGTATGCCGGGAAGTTGTCCGAAGTAGCAGCAAAATCGGCCACTTTAGGGCAGCCCTTAGAAGATTCAAAATTGGTGAAAAAATTCCTTAACGGGGTCCTAAGATCGAAATTCATACACATCGTTGCATCACTCGAACAAGTGTTGGACTTGAACAAAATCGACCTTCGAGGACGTGGTTGGTCGTTTGAAAGCGTATGAGGAACGGATTAATGAAGAGACTATTAATTCGACTCCTCAAAGTACTCTCTTATATACTAACACCGCGGAACAGCGAGGATCTTCGGATCAAAAGAATCGAGGCCGCGGGGCACGTGGTAGAGGCCGCGGTCGGGGAAGGGGCCGCGACAAGAGGTCCGATCCACAGCAAGGCGGCGATGGAGCCTCTGACGAGCACTCCAACAGCGGAAAAGGGCAGGAGAAGATCGAAGAGAGACCGTTCGAAATTAATATGCTTTCAGTGTGAGAAACCGGGACACTTCGCGAGCAAGTGCCTCGAAAAAGGTGACGGCCGGCGAATGCAATGGTGCCAAGTTTTCATGTTTGGTTTTGAGTTATTTTCCGAATAATATAAAGTGAGTTGTGCTTTATACGTGTTGTGTTCTTTGAATCACTGAATTTTTCTTCTCCTTGTTCTTTTTTGGGTTTTCGTAATCTTTTGAAACTGCAAACTGCAGATGTCTATGTTGAATTATTAAATGTAATTGCTAAATCTAAGGGATACGGGGGTTACGATTGGGTTATGATTGATTGTAATTAGGAAGGACAATAATTGTAAATTGACTGTAAATTAGGTGCGATTGATTTACTTACCTTATACGTAGAAGGAATAGCCCTATAAATCAAATGTAATATACTGTACGGTAATTATGAAGGAAATACACTGAAAGTTTTTCTTTTGCATTTCTTGTTCACATGGTATCAGAGCAGGCTTTATCTCAAGCCTACTGTGATTTCTGATAACTGTTTTGGCTCAGAAATTTTGATTCATCCTTGCCATACTGTAACCTACTGATCAAGCGATTCTGAGAAGTTTGAAGGCTCAGAATTAGCTTCATCACTGCCTTACCGTGTCTTACCTTACCTCTGATCGAGGTACCATATCTGCTTCTGCGTCTGAAAATAACCAAGCTCAGAACTGTTGTCTTCATTTGCCTCTTTATACCTTACCTCTTCCTTGGCTAAGATCAAGTATACCTGCAACAATAAACCAAACATGTCACAAATTCCAGAAAGCACCAAACCCGACACCTCTGAAAATAGGCCAAGCCTTCTGCCAATTTCGACTTCACAGAGCAATTTACACGTTTTCTACAACAAAGTATGAATGTACAGCCAGCACCAGTCACATCTGGCAACTTAAACCATCAAAGTCAAACTCAACAGCACAAACTATACCCTGTGGAGCAGGCTAATGAAGATGGCCATTGGAGGCAGGGAAAAAAGCTCTCATATCACAGGAGTGCCTTCTCCACCTGCGTCCACTGACCCCGGATACCAGCACTGGGAACAAAACGATCAATTAGTCTTTACCTGGCTAATTGACAATATTGAAGATAACTTGGTCAATAACGTTTCAAAGTAACTCAACTGCAAAGGCCTTGTGGGATGGATTAGCAATAACCTATGGGTCAGGGAGTGACCCATTACAGATTTTTGACCTTCACAAGCAATGTTACACGATTAAGCAAGGGAGCAGAACCCTAGAAGCCCTTTGGGACCAATTCCAGGGGTTGTGGATGAGTATTGACTCCATGGACCCAAACCCCATGGAGTCACCAAATGATATAGCTATCTACACGAAAAAGGTCCAAGAACAGAGACTGTACCAGCTTCTGCTAGCAGTAGATGACAGGTTTTCGGACACAAAAAGGGAGCTTTTAAAACGGGACCCAGACCTACAGTTGAGACGGCCTACAATGAACTGAGGCGGTCAGATGTGCAGATTAGGGTTTTAGTCCCATCAGATCGATCATCATCATCTGGGACTGAGATTGGTCACGGGTTAGCAGCAAAATCAACACTGGAGCAGAACAGAAAACGGGACAATCAGCCTCCTCGCTCAGGCAAGCCATCACGGAGGGGAGGAGAGGAAAAAGCGAATCTTGAATGAGCCATTGCAAGAAGAAGGGGCATGTCGTGAAAAGTGCTTATTAAACTTCCATGATACCCAGAATGGTGGGAGGAGTTCAAAGAGAAAACTCAAAAGGCACAAGCATCCACTCGCTCAGGCCATCAAGGATGACGGCTCAGCAACGGGGATGGCCAGCAGACCTTGGAACCAGAGAGGGGAAAACAAAGCAGCAGACAAAGAGGAGGGCAGCGGCGCAGGAGGTAATCGGGGTTAGGATGAAATCCCTAACCTAAAACCCCTTAATACTCTGATTCTTTAAAAATTGCAACCCCAGCCCCTGCAATTCAAAGTAATATTAACAGTGCATGTCTATGTTCCTGTGTTACATACTGACGTCCCTGCATTTCCAAATGTGACCACACAGACCCCTGAAGACCTAAAAATACCAGATCCGCCCCAACACTTCCATAAATCGGATCAGCCCCTCAGTCTTCAGAATATTCCACAGACCCCTTAGAACTGATCAAATGCCACAATTATCCCTACCATCCCATTCTCCCATGTCCAAGTGTCATACTACCATCGGAACTTCACAGTGGATTTTTTCGACTGTGGGGCCACTGATTCTATGTCATATGACCCAAATGACTTTATTACCCCAAGCTATCCCACCAAAAACCCGTGTTCGAAAGAGCCAATGGGGCATCTTGTTCCTGTTAAAGGTGGAGGGTCCTATCTCCATCACACCACACATTACTCTCAAAAATTGCCTCTATGTCCCATCACTATCACCAAACTTCTGTCTGTCAGCCATATCACTAAAGAATTGGATTGTATTGTTATGATGTATCCTGATTTTTGCCTTTTGCAGGACTTCATACGGGGGCGATCATTGGGCGTGGTACTGCACGCCAAGGACTTTACTTTGTTGATTGCTAGCGGTGCAACAGGGACAGTCAATCTTGCCACCCGGAGAACGGTTGATTAGACAAGTGTGGTTGGTGGATCGCCGGTTAGGGCCATCCCTCATTAGTTACATAAAACGCATATTTCCTTCTTTATTTACTTCCCAGCATATTGACTTTACCTGTGATACTTGTCTCCGGGCAAAAACAAACTCGGGCGTCTTATCTTGCTAATAATACTCGAGTCGATCGTACGTTTACATTAATTCATTCCGATGTGTGGGGGCCTGCACCTTATGATACCCCTCTTGGATTCCGTTATTATGTTATCTTTGTCGATGATGTTCTCCGGATGACTTGGTTATACATCTTAAAACACAAGTCTGAAGTTCACCAGAAATTGTACACTTTTACCATATGGTTCGTACACAATTTGATACTAAAATTCAAATTCTTCGATCTGACAACGGGGGGGGAATACATATGATACGAGTCTAGGACGTTTCCTTCAAGAAAAGGGCATTATTCACCAAACCTTCTTGTCCTAATACTCCTGAACAAAATGGAATGCCGAACGTAAAAAACAGAATTATTCTAGAAATGGCTCGGGCTATGATGTTTGATTCGCACGTTCCGAGAAGTTGTTTGGGCCGGAGGGCAGTATCCTACAGCCACATATCTATCAATCGTCTTCCCACAAAGAGTCTCAACTATAAGACTCCTATCCAAACACTGACTACTCAGCATACTATACCCTCCATTTGCACGTTACCACCAAAAGTCTTGGTTTATGTATTTGTTCATACCCCAAAACACGAACGCACTAAACTGACCCTTGTTCCGAAAAATGTGTCTTTGTCGGGTACGCCACACTCAAAAGGGCTACAGGTGTTACAATCCTCGTACCCGACGCATGTACGTCACCATGAATTGTGCCTTCCTTGAAACAGAATATTATTACACCTCCCAATCTCGTGTTCAGGGGGGAGAATCTGAAATGATGGACACTCGATTGGTTGATGTTACCATCCACTTGTTCATCGACTGTACCAACAGGGCAAGTAGGTGGCGCCGACTGCACTGCGGCACCCAATAATGGATTGTCTGACGCGTCAGAACAACCTGGTGATCCACCACCGTTGAATGACGCACCAAAGGTAACAAATCCTGATACATGTAATGAGCTATCCTTTCCTATTAGTGATATGTCTGCTATTACACCCATCTCTTGTAACCCTACTGCCAGTGATGATGTTGAAACAGGAACAGGTATCCCATCAGGTCATACCCCAGAAATAGACATGCCTATTAATGTGACTTTTGAAGAGCAGGTACGGGTGCTACCACCACGGGCGAAACGAGGCGTTCCACCCAAACGATACTCCCCAGAACGAGTATCCAAGGGGTCTCAGTATCCAGTAAGCATGCCAATGGACGGGGTATCTAAGGAGGCCAAAAGCTTCTTTGTATCGCTATGCTCCGAGAGGATTCCGCGAACTGTTGAAGAAGCACATGCAACCCATTATGGAGGAGGCCATGATAACTGAAATGAAAGCACTTGAAAAAAAACAACACGTGGGAAAAGTGTACGATTCCTCCTGGAAAGAAGTCTGTTGGATGTCGTTGGGTATACACGGTTAAGTATAAAGCTGATGGAAGTGTTGAAAGGTATAAGGCTCGGCTAGTAGCAAAAGGCTATACCCAAACCTATGGTGTTGATTACTCGGAGAACATTCTCGCCTGTGGCTCGACTTGATACTATCAGAGTACTTTTTTCAATCGCAGCAACACGGAACTGGCCCTCTTCATCAGTTTGATGTTAAGAATGCCTTCTTACACGGAGACTTGAAGGAAGAAGTGTATATGGACCCACCTCCTGGATTTTCTGCAGGTTTTAAAACACAAGAAGTGTGCAGACTAAAAAAAGGCCTTGTATGGTTTGAAACAGTCCCCACGTGCGTGGTTTGGCAGGTTCACTGGAGTAATGAAGCAAGATGGTTATGTCAGAGCAACGCTGATCATACATTGTTTGTCAACAGAGAAAAGGGTTGGTAACGTGTTTGATTATTTATGTAGATGATATGGTAATCACAGGAGATGATGCTGAAGAAATAACGCGTCTTCGGAAGTGACTTGTTCACCAAGTTTGAAATGAAGGATTTGGGGCATCTGAAGTATTTTCTAGGAATTGAAGTTTTAAGATCAAAGAAGGGCATCTATATATCACAGGCGAAAGTATGTCTAGATCTCCTTGCAGAAGTTGGAATGCTTGATTGCAAGCCAGTTAGTACACCTATGGTTGCGATCTCAAGATGCAAAGTATTGATGGGGCGGTCTCTGCAGATAAAGGACAATACCAGCGTCTGGTTGGTAAGCTGATCTATTTATCACATACAAGGCCTGACATAGCATTTGCGGTTGGTATGGTAAGTCAGTTCATGCATGATCCTCAGGAACATCATATGAGTGCAGTTACACGCTTTTACAGTACTTGAAGCATACTCCAGGAAGGGGCATTGTATTTCAAAATAATGGGCACCCTGAACATTCAAGCGTACACTGATGCTGACTGGGCTGGAAATATAGTGGACCGGAAGTCTACATCAGGATACTTTACATTGGTAGGGGGGAACTTGGTGACTTGGCGTAGCAAGAAACAAAAGGTGGTTGCTTTGTCGAGTGCAGAAGCAGAGTTCCGTGGAATCGTGAAAGGTATAACAGAAGTACTTTGGATCCAGAAGCTCTTTAAAGATATCGGCCTACATGTTAATCTCCTACGCCATTGCTATGTGATAATAAAGCGTCCATTAGTATATCTGAGAACCCAGTACAACATGATCGGACCAAGCATGTAGAAATTGATCGTCATTTCATCAAAGAAAAGCTGGAAATGGACTCATTGAGCTTCCGTATGTTAAGTCAAAGGACCAGTTGGCAGATGTATTAACCAAGGCAATTAATGGAAGGTCATTCGAAGAAATCTTGTGCAAGTTGAACGTCGTAGATCCCACCATTCAACTTGAGGGGGAGTGTTGAATTATTAAATGTAATTGCTAAATCTAAGGGATACGGGGGTTACGATTGGGTTATGATTGATTGTAATTAGGAAGGACAATAATTGTAAATTGACTGTAATTAGGTGTGATTGATTTACTTACCTTATACGTAGAAGGAATAGCCCTATAAATCAAATGTAATATACTGTACGGTGATTATGAAGGAAATACATTGAAAGTTTTTCTTTTGCATTTCTTGTTCACAGTCTAAGCTTGCTTGTCTTTTTTTTTTTTTTTTTGTCCCGGCTGATTATCACGTCTTGAGAGAAGAATTTGAGCTCACTCTTCAATCTCATCGTGACACAACAACAACAACATCAATCTCATCGTGACACAAATCATGAAAATCAAATACGTTGTAACATGAATCAGTTACAACTCCAGAATCCCAAGGAAATCATATCGGAGTCAAAACGCTCTATCTATCACTAAAACGCTTTCACAAGAATGTGTCATTAAGGAATCTGATATGAACCATATTTCATTGGATTGTCGGCCTGAGTTTTATTGTGACTAGATCGTCAAATATTCGTCGCTATTTTCTGTATATTTACCACAGTCCGTTAGCATTTTTGGCGTTCGCAATTTCACTGTTTTTTGTTTCCGTTGCATTGTCTCGCTGCTCTTAAAATTGTCTCGAATTGATCAGTTTTTTTTAAACATGCTTAGCAATTTGGAAACGTTTTTTTTTTTGGGTCCCTAAAGATTGGTCGCTAATTAATCGCCTATTTTCCTTAATTTTATTTTTGTTATTGTTTGAGTCGCAGAAACAGCTGGTTAACACAAAGCGCAGGATAATGATGTGTACATCAGATAGCGAAACGATCCGGCCTAGACTCTACGCAAATGCAGAAATCTAATGTACAAAAACGATCTTTTGAAAATGCATCATTGTTTTTAAATACAAAATATTCGATTCATATGATAATAACTGTTCCATCTATACGTACATTCATACATATATACATATATGTATGTATCCATCCATGTGACATACATACAGTATATATGTATGTGTATGCGTATAAGTAATTAAATATATGATGTTTTTGGATAAGCTTGATGTGTGTAAACTTTACTTCTTTTACAATTGTGGATGGTAGTCAACCAACGACGAAATTGCGGCCGGCAGTCAGTTGTCGGGATTGGGAAGTTGTCAGTAAAACGAATAAAATAATGCATATAAAACGGATAAAATAATGCATATAAACATAAAATGCATATATGATACACTTAAAAGGAAAAAAGTGCAAAATGATAAACAAAATAAACATAAAAACAATTAAAAGAAAAGATAGAAAACATACAGCCTGACGTACACTGAATGGAAAACTCCGATTCAATGTCGTGAAAGGATGAAAACCCAACTTATTTCATTACGAATCAAAGGCCTTCGTAATCAAATGTATATATATATATATACACATATGTATTTTATTATTGTGTTACAATGTTCGGTGTTTGCCTTAGTTTTAATTACACAAAAGTTACATCTTTGAAATTGAGCAGAGAATTAGACATCAATTTCTGGTTAAGATGATCCTGACTCTTCAAGGAGTAAGTTTGATGTCCTCTGCTCATAGGAAATTGTCAGATTAATGATCGCTCAATACATTTTCGGTTGATGTTATGTGTTTTAAGACGAAACAATGTTGGCACGTTTATTAGTGATTTTATGCCGTCTATGTTGTTTTCGCAAATATTTTGGTAAAATAAATTATCGATATCGATGATATAAAATTTAAGAGTTAATTGCACCTGGTATCCATTCTTTTCCACCAAGTTTTAAGTAGCATCCAATGTTTCATGAAACACACTTGCCATCCAGACTTATAGGGTTAATAGACACCTGGCATCCATGCTGACGTCATAAAAATAATTTTCATTTATTTTTTAAAAGTCTATAGAAAAATAATTCAAAAATTAAAAAAAAAAACCACCCTCACCCCACTTCCCGCCCCACCCCCACACCCCCACCCCCCACCATTGACCTCCCTGCTCCCATCTTCCTCTATCTTCATCTTCTTCTTCCATCTTCATCTTCATCCTCCCTACTAATCTACCTTCCTCCATCTTCATCCTCCATCTTCATCTTATTTCCACTCCTCTTCAAACAAGAAATGGAAGACGAATGCAGCCTCTTCGGCAACTCTTTCTATTACCTTGACGAGGTAAATCTTCAATTATTTTTGACGAGGTGGGCGGTGGGGGCGGGGAGTGGGGTGAGGGGTGGGTTTTTTTTTTAATTTTTGAATTATTTTTTCTATAGACTTTTAAAAAATAAATGAAAATTGTCTTTATGACGTCAGCATGGATGCCAGGTGTCTATAACCCTATAAGTCTGGATGTCAAGTGTGTTTCATGAAACATTGGATGCTACTTAAAACTTGGTGGAAAAGAATGGATATCAGGTGCAATTAACTCTAAAATTTAATGTCATACTTGTTTTATTCTTTATGACATTTTCATGTGATCAGTTTTTAAATACAGTATCAATATTCAGTGAAAGTTACTTCTTCCAAATGATGACATATGAGAGAGAAAAAAACTGAGTCAAAAGTGATATGTTGTGAAAAAATCATAGTTATAATCAAACAGTTAAGTCTACAACAAACACATTAGTTTTTGTAAAAATAAAAAATAAAAAATTTGACCTTCATTGCATGCCGCCACAGAAATTTTTTTTCCTTAAAAAAACTAACATGCCACACAGATTGATAGTGCAACACAGGTTTTTTTTAACAAAAAGTATATCATTTCTACACTGAGCTGGGAATTAGGGCATCAATTAATGGATAGATGATCCAGATTCTTTGAGGAGTAAATTTGACGTATTCTAACATATAAATATGGTTGTATACATCCGATCGCTTCTTATTCTGTTATAAACGAGAGACTTTAAGACAATAGGATAATGTTTCTTATTCTGTTATAAACGAGAGACTTTTAAGACAATAGGATAATGTTGTTGTTGTGTTGATAGAAATTGTCAGGGTAGTGATTGCACAAGACGTTTTCAGTTTATATTATGTCTTTAATACAAACTATGTTGTTTCATCTTTTTGTTGCAAGGTTAATTAGTCTGGCATATTGCAAAATAGATTTGTGACTTAATAATTAGCCAATACCTGCTTATCTAATACATTAACCCAAAATTTATATATCTTTCGGGATAGGGGTATATTAAACCAAACTCTATAGGGATAGCTTTTGATGTCGTTGAGATATAATGAGTATGATTGTTTTTGTTATTGTGCATCAAGTTTCATTTAACTGTTGCGACTCCTCGTGCACAACGAATTATACCATGTTCCTTAGCCAAAGATGCTATCAATATTTCATTATACAATAAAAATCAAAACAAAAAGTTGTCATCTCCTTTACAACTAGGACAAAAAAAAAATTATCCCACGCAGCTGTGGTCAGAAATTTGAAACAATTTCTGATACATTAGTTTTTTGCGTTGGCGCAAAATTCAAAAAAAAAACCGGATCACTGCGTAATCTGATATACACATCTTTACCATTCTAACCATACGAACTCCAAAATCACATGCTCCTCTGATTGATAAATAATGCTATTGAAAGAATCAACATCATTGTCAATTACTCTGCAATTTGTTGATAATAACTCCATAGCGTACCAATCTTTCGTTGTTGCCGTTTGCCATACTTGACAAGGATGCCACTGTCAAAATTTTCATTTCATACCCACATAGCCAAAATACAAACAAGATATATTTTTTTGCTATTGTGGCACCAGGCAATTTGTCTTTTATTCCTATGTATACGTGTGCTATTGCCTATTGGGGTCTGCCATATGGTCCATTGAATAGATTCTACTCAAAAGTACACATTATGTAACGTCCCATGTCACATTAATAAATAAGAGGAGAATGTCATGACATATACAACACCTACATCAACTAAAGTTAACCATTTTCGGACCAACAAAGATTTTTGTAATTGTTTTTTACATTGATTTTTGGAATTGTTAGCACCTTAGGTTATTGTCTTCTGAGATACGTTTTTGGTACGTATTTGCTTCTTTTTGTGTGCTTTTCAATTATTTTGGAGATTGATGGATAAGAAAGGTCATAAAATTACGTGATTCATTGAGCAATTTTATTTTATTTTTTTGTAATTATTCCTTGAGCAAAGTTGCATATACATTTCTTTTTTTTTTTTTTTTGGGAATTTGAAGTAAAGTCATTACAATATACACAAGGATACATACAAAAGTACATAGGAATCCGGTTATTGAAGTAAATCATCTCTTCACGTTATTCAATTCCCTATTAAGTCTCAACTCAGCTTAAGTTACATAATGCATGAAGCATACAAAAACTAAGATCAATTAGCATTGGTTTTTTTTTCTCAACCAGTAAATAACAGATGTCTCAAGATCTAACCAAAGATCCGTACAATTTTAACAAGGGATTCTCTATCTGCCCATAACTTTCAACAAAAAAAAAGTTTGAATATTTCAAGTAAAATCAAATTTATTTCATTTTTTACTGTGAAAAGTTAAAACTCCAGGTACCTGATTCAACACCTATACCTCTCCTATACAAACCCCCCCCCCCCCCCCCCCCCCCCCCACACACACACACACAAAAAACAAAAAAAAAAGGCTGTAGAAGAAAGAGAAGTTTTGAAAAAGCTGAAGGATGATGAATATACAAGCAATAAGTTGCATAACCAAATGCATTATATATCAATCCACGGAGATCATCCAATGTAGTGTTGCTGTCTGTTTTATGCCACCAATTGAATTTCTGCTTATCTTTCCCAATAAAATAAATCCTGCATATGCAAATGAAATTGAAATAGATATTATAAACAGTTGCATGTTTAAGCCAGAATGTAGATTCAGTAAGGTGCCTAAAAATACAAGGAAAATTTTGTGTCTGTGTATATAGCATAACAAAAGGATAAGTGAACCACAGACACCTAAGACAAAAGTCTTAACTTGAAACAAACCATGTGTATGGACTGACCTCTCCCATATTTACTCGGCTCATTCCAGTATCAATTCCCATATCTGTCATCACAGGTTCTTCGTCGATTTCAGCATCAGTGAAAGTCAGGGCCTTCCTGCAATTTCTTTGGAGAAAATACCTCAACCTCTACCATAAATAAAGCACACACTGGTCGATGATCAGATAGCCGAAGTTCAGTCCTTTTATATCTCAACAACCGCATTCCTTTTCCAAATGAGAGAACCCGGTCACACCTACAAAAGGAAAAACACCTTTGGTCATGGTCCTTGGGTATTGACAAAAAGAAATATAAAAGATTTCTGGTGATATATAACAGCAACAACAAGAAAACCACTCTAGCTTTATTTCCACTAGATGGATTAGGCACATGGGTTTTCCGTCTCCACTGCATTATATCCTCCCTGAATGTCATATAACCTCTGGTGATTGATATACAGCTGCAGGTCAAAAGATAGTAATGTGTATAGGAGCATTTCCAAAGGAATAATTAATTCTCCTTTTTCCCTTTAATTAAAGGATGCTTAGTTCTCATTGCACCAGAACTTGAATCCTCAGTGGTATCACAAACTCGAGTAGAGATGACTCCCACACATTGATCCAAATCTAATGTGCTCAACCTTTGCTTATATTTTCATAAGGCCCCACCGGACACCTATGACCATATACCGCAGTCAATAACTAGTACCATCCAATCCAACTCATGCACAAGAATCAAAGAACGCCTCTCTTCACAACGGTCTACATTGATGCTTTGGATGACCAAAAAAACTCGCACTTCAACGAGAAAAAGCATGTGAAACAGGACACCAGTCATGAATTAACCATAAATGTCAGAAAAGGGAAAACCAGCCATTCAGGTTTATCTGAGTCAATGCAAAGCAATAATCAAGACAAACACCAGAAAAGGAAGGCGTACAAAAGTGCAAAAGACCTTAAGAGGGAAACTTAAGCCCGCAATGCTTCAAGAACTTGTCACTAGATGGCATGCTTATCATCTTTTTGTGCAATGTATCCAAGAAAAATATCCTGATCAGAAATTTCTCTGGATTAGCATGAAGTCAAGATGCTTACCATGCAGGAGTTCTCCTCCCTGATTTTGGATCTTCTCCAATATACTTGTCAGAATTTACATCATACTTGTACGTTGGTGCAAAACTCAGAGTACCTTCAGACCATCCATCAAAGATACGCCCTTTTCTTAACTCTTTGCTAAGCTACCAAAATGAGAAGGGAAAAATTACCATCTAGTCTCAACTCAGGTGTTCATAGAAGATCAACTATCAGAAACTGCTACTAAATAGAGAAAGATCATTTATTATTAGCAGACATGCTTTCACAAAATAAAATAAGTACTCAAGCATTAACATCAGATACAAGTCAAAAGATATTTACGACGATCCTCTCACAAACCTGCACCTCTATGATACCTTCTTTTAACAAGTATAGTTATTGACTTTTCACCTTTAGTTGTTACACTGACTTTCTGCATTTTTAAGCCGGTTTTCTCCATTTACATATTATACAAGCAGATGACAAAAATCAGTTTTGTATTCCAAGGAAAATATGAAGGAAAGCAATTACAATTCCTTTACATTTGCTTTACAGTAGCCACATGCATGTCATGTCAGAAGATTTCTACAAAAAGAAAAAAAATAAAAAAAAGCAAAAATAAAAAAATAAAAAGCAAAAAAATAAAAAAATAAAAACCTTACCTGATCATATCCAATTAACTTTGACCAATCCTTTTTGGCTATGAGCTCCCTAGTTTTCTCATATGACAAGTTGAGACGGTAATTCAGATCGCCTAACCAAATGATTCTCCTAAAACACGAGGACAGGAAACTGTTATGAGAAAATATATTTTCTAAGGATATGGTAGGACAATGTCCAACAAACACATGCAACAAAGATGTCTAGATAAAAGATAATGTACTCCTCATTTGACAAGAAAGCTAGAAAGGGAACCACAGGCAACATGACTGGTCGGAAAGCTAATTAGCAGACCTATAAACATACATCCATAAGAACCCTTGATTTGACTTTAAGTTCTTTCCTAAGAACCATTAACTAGATTATCTTTTCTGCTGAACAACTTTATTCAAGATTATTCCAGAAAAGTATAAATATGAGCTAAACAGGGTCAAACCTCCATTGAAACTTTTCATGTGCATTCATGGAAACCAAAATGCCTATCCCACTTCGAGGAAATAAGGCTTTAGTATCCAAAGGTTGTTTCTGGTAAATTTGTTCACCCCTTCTTTCTGTTTTGGAGACTGCTGAAATAAATAAGGATACTTCGAATGCAGCTCATAGATCAATTCAGTGCTCAAAGAAAATGCAAAAAGATACATCTTTGAATAGTTTACAGTTAGGATCCCTGCTATTCAAAAATGAGAACTTCATCGGACTTGGGTAGGCTATCCTTTGTCCCTTGATTCAATAATTCTCTACAGAATTAGAGATGCCTTATTGGGAAATAAGAGTGACAGATGAAAATGTATCGAGATTTTAGACAAATATTCAAGAAGCATAGTTATGACAAAATACAAGATTAATCACAGTATGCATAATGGCACTGACAATTATGTATTGGAAATTGTCAGAACCTATGCAATTTATGCAACCGTGATTAACACATTAAGAAAACATACGAAAGAAGCCAAAGACAATTAAGTCACATAAGCATAGGTCTTCCACCAAAAAAACTATAAGTTAATAGTCAAGAAGAAACACGCATAGATCATAAACAAGAAATCTTGCAAAGTAATTCAGAAAACGGAAGATTCAAGCAAATTTTGCCGCCTCATACTCACTCATGGTCATGAATCCTTTTAGGAAATCCAAAACTGGAATGGGAATTAAAATGAGTCCTCCGAAGTATTTCCTGGACATCAGCATTTCTTTTGATAAGATCCGCTTCTTTCTCACCAGATGTCAGGTGAGTGCAAACAAACAAAGAGTGTCTGATACAGAGACAGACTAACTGATATTGATCCCTAAAAAAGAGAGGAGTTAACAAGATTAGCGGAAGTATTATCTGATGCATGCACTACTCATTCGATACATCGCAGAACATGGAAAAGCTATCAATATTACACTTTTGAGAAAAAATAGCCTCATGAAATGACTAGTCTAATTATCATGGTAAGTTCAACCATAGATGATTGAACCCAGTTCTACCTCGCATCAAAATGTACGGTCTTCTTACCATCAAAATACTCACAAAGGTACGTTGGAGACTCTATTGGTTCACAAATAAATTTGGACAAATAAGACAGAATTGGAACCAAAGTCATGTCTGTAGCAAGCTTCATCGGGCATGACATTGCAACGTGGAAATGAAATCCACCTGCTAATTCTGCATAACCTTTTCTGAATTTTCATATCTCTGGAAGCTAGTCATAGCTTGTTCCATTTGGTTATCAAGCAAAATATAATCCGGAGTATATGTAAAATCCATGCTCATTAACCAAGAGATTACTAAATAGCGTGTCATCCTTTATTAATTTTTATTTACTTAGAATCTAGAATCTTAACAGAGTAGGCAGATTACAAAGTGGAATAGGGGGAAAACATTGGAAGCTATCTTGTGCAATGCAAGATCGTCATGAATCAAGAATACGAAAAATATTAAATCCAATATGAAACAGAAATAATGCATACAACAAAGCTTACCTTGTTTCCTATGTATCCCATTGCACCTACGCCAACTGTAGACACATTTAAGTTATGTATATGCCGTCGCAAGCTTCTGCGGACCCAAATGGTAAGGAGTAGTCCAACCATTTGTTTGCTTACTATCCTAACATAAGGGGATCTTCTTTTCCGGTTTACCAATGATTCTAGGTCAAGTTCAGCCAGCAAACTAGCATCTGATGACCCGTGATTAAAGTTCGACTTGAAGGAGCTATACTTTTTGAAGGATTTGGATTCTTTGAATGATTTAACCGAGTTGAAGGAATTAGGTCTCTCAAGAACATTCTGCGGGAGAAAGTTTAGCTGTGGCTCAGGCCAGCAAAAACCAAGTTTCTCTGTCCCCACTCAATGTTTTTGTCAATTTACGGTTGTATTGGACGTTAGACTGTTCTTCAGATTCTAAACATCCTTCTGCTCTAAAGCATTTCATTCTGTCCATCCTCTTCAGAGAAGAAGACTGCCTCTGCAATTTCTTTTCAACTGAAAGATGAAATCTGGTTTTGTTACTAGGGAGAGAAAAATCCACATCAGCAATATTAGTTTCACTATCGGTTGCTCTATCCCCCACTACTCGTTCGGGTTCTTCATTAATTGGGTATAGACTTCCTCTCACCATCACTATCCGATCCAACTGCTAGTTCGTCTTCGACATCTGGGGCATCCTCAGATGGCTTAAACTTAGACGGAGAGGGAGGATCACTATAGCACTTAAACTTAGTAGTCATTGGTGCAAATTTTTTTAGCGTTTCTCGTATAGTGTCTTCCCATTTTGAAACAGGTCGGTTATCTTCAGCCCCAAAGATATTGCCAGCATTTAATGGTATTATCTCCTGAAATCTGCATAAAGCAAATTGTGCTGAACATGAACATCCACAACCAATTTAATGAATTTATAACAATTAGCCTGGGCCTAAAGGATGTTACACATGCACAAGCATAAGCAGGCCAATCTGTAAGATGCTTTCCCTGGAAAAAACTTGTATGGCAAATATATCCTATAAATCAAGAGAAATTCACTAGAATCTGAAGGATGTTGATGTAAGAAAGTTACTTACCCAAGAATATACAAATCCGCAGGCTCTCTGCCACCTAACCAGTCATCTAGGTCTAAATCATCTGAAGGAACTCTTCCTCCAACATTAAACGTGCCAGCACATATTCTGCATAAGTAAACGAAGAAATTCAAATAAGGCATCACCATCCGACAATCATGAGATCTCAAGAAAGAAAACTCAACAGCAATGTGCTTTTCACCAATAATCGAAAGGAAGGCGTACTTTATTTCTTTTGTGTTTATATATTGCGCTCGAAATGTCTCTGAATTTCGTCTTCGTAACATAGGAGCAGAATCTGCACTCTAATCATAATCAGTGTCTTGCTTAAAAGTGCAAAAGCCCAAATTAAACATTCAAAGTAAAAGGCCGAGGTAAACAAAAATAAGTTTTAGGTAAGGTCATTGTAGAATTATAAGGCCTTAATTCCATTATTTTAGCTTGTCTCATATTCTTGAAATTTTCAACATTCTTTTAGATATTCCAAAGGTCAAATTAAATCTAAGGCATACATCCTAACCTCAAAAGGCATATATCCGTTAAATTATCTGCTTTTACATCCTACAACATTTGCATATTCAATCCTGCAATAATCCTACATAAGTAATCGTTCTAAAGATTCATCAACGTTCTCCACCTTCCTTTACAAAACAACTCAATCGACAACTTTTTCACTT
>AP025049.1:13584616-13630036 GCA_036186865.1 Eustoma russellianum
CAGTGACCAAACTAACTTGATCAGTCAAAATAAGAACTTCATGATAGTGCAATACCATTTGAATGACTTTGAACTTCTTTGCCTTCTTCGTTCTTGAATCGAGATTCCCTTGTCCGGCAATCATAAAATTCTACTGATTAAACAACAGGAAATCAGCAAATGGACCAACAAGTAAGGAGATTAACATTACAAAGGGACACAAAACAATTGACAAAATAAAAAGCTAGGAAGTGAAATGACCTTCGTCGGAGATATCAGAATCGGAGCCGGAATCGGTGTCGGCGCTGTAATCTGATTCTTTAGTGGGAATATTGAGCCATTTCCGCATAACAACTCGACCCCAGAAAGCTGTAGGCACGTGCAACCGAAACACAATAGTTCAGCCCAATTTTTCTGCAATTCTTCTAAAGTCATCTCAAAAGAAAAAAGCGAAATTCGGAAGAAAGAACAAAACCCAGTAATCACAATTCAAGATTTCATGAAGGGAGAAAGAGATGGGTAAATTACCTGTTGTTGGCGGCGTTTTGAGCTCTGCTTCATATTGGAACCAAGAGAAATGGCTTTCGAGGAAGCTTGAGGTAAAACCCCAAATAGAACAAAATCATCCAAAAAGGAGGTAAATTTAGCATCAAAGAGAAGAGATAGAAAGCTGCATAGCTCAGAAATCTAACGGGTATAACCGTTCAGGGGAATGGAGCGTAGATTGACCAGTAACTAACGCCGCCGTGCTGACGGCTGAAAGATTTCCTTCCATTTCTTTGAGTCAAGTGTTAAAAAGCCTAACATTGACTACTCTTCTTCTTTATTGGTTATTCGGATTTCGGGGGACAGATGCAGTGTTTTATCACTTGAGTTTATATAATAAGACTAAAATTTGTAGAGTATAAATTTCACATATGTACAATAAAATCTAGAGTAGTCAAACTTACATTATAAGTGTAAAACATTCATGATAATTTTTTTGTATACCGGTTGTAAAACCTTTGGAGGGACACGTAATTAAGAGTAGTAATTTCTGATACGATATGTCAATTTGGTATAAGCTAAACATATATATATTTTTTTGCGATTTCAGGTTTAGAATTCGTAGGTTTGAATCAAAATCATGTCCTCTCGTCTAAGCATGTTTGACCTGTCAAACCTGACACGAACACGAGCCGTCAAACCTGTCAAATCCGACATAAATTGGGCCCATAAAAGTAACATATCAACTAGCTAGCCTAGCATGACAACCGGCTGTACTCGATCTTTCAAACTCGTCAACCCGTTAAACTCGACTTGTTGTTAAACACTGATAAACTCAAATATTGAATTGGCGGGTTAACTTAAACCTGACCTGTCAATATGATAGGTTAAGTTTGGGTTTTGCCATTTTGAAACCTACCACTTTGGACACCCAAATCCGAGATGTTTGCTACTCCTAACTCTAACTATAACGATGAATGTTTAGTTTAATTTTCAGTTAGAGGGTAATATACTTAAATCGTGATCAAGAAAAAGGTAGACACTATCATCACCTATGGTTAGCTAAATTATATTTTTATTTGTATGTTTGTTACCGTGGAAAATGGTAGCACAAATTGGTTTTTGATAGCAATTTATGATTTTCTGGTGGGTAATATAAAATTCGCCTGGTAAAGCAGTATCAAAATTTGCTATTTATTTGCTACTGAATGTAGCGGTAGGTAAATAATAATTTAGCTAATAAGGCGTTGTCAGAATTCACACAAGATGTCTACTACAAGCTGAACTAGCAATTTTTTAACTTAATTGGGTTAGATACAATAGTATAGTCATTATTGATCCAGATAGTAGTATTGCACCATGATGCACGTGTTCCGGTTTGAACCTGTGACTTTGTTGAAATAATTTCTTAACTTAAGTATCAAGTGAGTTATGTCATGAAAGTATTCTCGGATGCTTTGTGCTATGTGGATGACTGGATTGTGGATAATTCAGTTTACCAACTCTACTTTTCTTTGTTTTAGAATATTCTTATTTGTCTCTTCACTTTATGCGTAATTAAAGGCGTGCTATACTGTTTAATATACAAATCAGTCCCACATGACTTATTTCAAGTTTACTTTTTGTATTTTTCCTAGAAAAGTGTCTGATATGACTTTATTGCGAAAAATTTATGTTGTAGCAAGAGTTCTTGCCCTCTTCTGTTTCATGTATACTGGGTGCGTATATGTATACATATACATTTACATATACATACGTACACACACATGTATTCTTATATATACTTATGTCCTATACTCAAAAGAAAACTAAAAACAGATTGTTGGCAATAAACCAGTGTGTATTTGTTTTTCTTTTAGAAAGATATTGTAGTTTTATTCCATGCAATGTAGACCGCTCAATTTTAATTTTCAATTACTTGACTTCTAAGGTTGCATCACACTTCTAATTTGTTTATTTTTAAAAAAGTCTAAAAATATTGTTAATTTATTAATAGATTATTGTAGGGTCGTCATCCCAGGTCGGCCACATGTGTATGGTATGGAGCAAGTCAACAAACTGATTAAACAACAAGTATGGCAGGTACTTTGATAAAATAATTTTCGTTACCCTATTTATTAATGCAGGAACGACAAAAGTGATAATACCGGCAAAAGAATATAAAATAATAATGGCTGCTAAACCTATTAAACTCAAGTGGAGAATATATAAATTAACCTTATCTGTCATACAATCCAAGTCATATAGACAGTAAGGATGCATGATGGAATAGACGTGAAGAATAAATTATATATCATTGGCAAAATAAATAAAAACTTATACACAATGCAAGAATGAAGATGGAAGGAAGAAAATAACAAAAATAAAAATTGAAAAGGGCCTAATTTGTAAAATTTAGGTGAAAAACTGATGTAATTTGTTTTGTATATAGATAAAAAGGTAGTCCACACAATCACGATCATGGTAAAGAAAAACGAGTATAGAGTACAAGTTTTTCAAAGGATCGAGGCTTCAGTATATTGTTTATTAAAACTAATAACACAATCTTGTAGTGACTGATAACACAACTTAAATGATAGTATCCTACTAACAAATTGTCATTTATTATTTCTAGTATTTCTAATAAGATTATATCCCTTTTGGTTACTTGTCAACAACTAAAATACAGCAATTAGTCTAAACCGCCAAACTAAACTAAAAGAAACCAAACAAATAAATATAAACGGAAAATGCATTAATTATCTTTTCGAAAAAAAAGAGTAATTTATGCTTCCCATATAGATCCAATAAAAGGGCTTCTTTTTTCTTTTCTTTTTTTTTCTCGGGTGACATAGCTTAGTTGGTACTTGAATTGGGAGTTGCTCCAAGAGATACATGGTTTGATTCTAGAAACACGCGCAATACGAGTGTTTCACTGCTGTATAGGCTAAAGGCCCAAGTTGCAGTGGATATCTTGTGTGGGCTCATTGTATATGACCTCTCTAATCTAGAGGAGATCATTGAATTTCTGATTTACATCTTCCACGATATTCTTTGAGGCTGTGACGGTGAAGACTCTCAGGGCCAAAGTAGGGTTTTTTGGTGAAATAAAAGGGCTCTTTTTTAATTTAGAGTTTTAGTAGATCAAATGAAAGGCTATTATCAATCTACCTTTATTTTAGTGGAGAAAATGATGATTCATGGAAAGAAGAACAATTCCTCACCTCTCATGTTACGATCTCGAATAAGAACATACTTTAGATTTATGCTTGTCTTGACTGTTGAGATGCGACAAGGTGTCATCTCTTATGGAAAATTTCATTGATGAAATTGTTGACCTATATTTGGCTAAAATAAAAATAAGTCTTTTTTTTTGGTGTCTTCTACGTTTGCAAGGACGTGAATTCTTAAAGTACTTTCAATAACTTGGAATAAAACGTGAAATCTCTCACCTCAAAAGCTTCTATCGTCCTAGCCCTAAAGAGAATCATAGATGATGTAAATCAAAAGTTCAGCGGCTTCTTAAGTTGGGTGAGGACTTATGCAGTGACCCACAAAAGATGCCCCGCAAACTAGGCCTTCGGCCTAGCAGCAGTGGAGCACCCACACCATATGTGTCTCTAGATTCGAACTTTTAAACTCTTGAAATAAATCTCAATCCGAATACCAACTGGACTATGTCCGAGGCAATTACTTCCAAAAGGGATAACATGGAGGGCATATGGTCCTACCATGCTTTTGGAATTTGGACAAATCTAGCACACCGAAAAAGTAAAACAAAAATAAAGCAAAACATAGTAATCTATATTTTTAGAATCAAATAAAATGATATTCGTATTACACGGACAGTTTGAGTTTAATTCGTATTTGATTTGAATTCGTTTGTTAATTTTATTTAAACGAGTCGAGTTCGAACACCTAATTAGATTCTTTTATTAAAACAAGCCAAATTCTTCGCGAACTATTTGGCTCGTTTAAAGAGTTATATAGTTTTTGAGTCGAATTCGAACAAATTTTGAAGCTCGGTATAACAAACGAGCCAAGCTGAATAGTTTGTTTAACTAAACGAATCCGAATTCAAAAATATAGTATTCGGCTTGACTTGGTTCGTTAACGCCATCGTACTCAACCCTATGGTCCTGGCATGCTTTTGGAGACATCTGCCATCGGTTCCTACAATTATTTTGTTCTTCTTATTGCAGTCGTTAACATTAATTCACACATGCCCATGTTCTCTTCAAGCTGATAGATTATATTCGCAGCTAAATATATTCAAATTAATTTTCTTTTCTCCTATCTTGACACCAGTTTGGGGCAACCACTACATGATTCAACGGATAATAATAATAATAATAATAATAATAATAATAATAATAATAATAATAATAATGTTTTTCACGTATCCTTATCACCTTCTTCGGAAAAATCGCTGAAAGAACTAAACATCAATGCAGGAGAACAAGGCTTTGCTTTCCAGCTAGGGAAACTATTTTTCTAAAGGCTTTGCTTTCCAGCTAGGGAAACTATTTTTCTAACTTTTAATATTTATCTTCATCCCAAATTCAAGCCACAAAAGCTCATATCACCACCAACAATTTCATAGAATCATACTACTTCATCATCATGAATTATAAAATCAAAAATGAAGATAATAACTTATAAAGAATGTTTACTATATCTGCGCCACTGCGACAAAGATTATTCTAATTTAAGTGAAATTACTTAATAAAATGCATTAGGACAATGCATAAAGGTGGAGACTCCGCTTATAGAGAATTTGGATATGAAAGTAAGATATCAGTCTGATAAAAAAAATCTGATAACACCACAGAAGAAAAACGAAAAGAAAACAAAAGAACATAATAGGAAGAACACGAAATTTCTGTGAAAAACACTCGTGTCGGCCAAAAACCACACACTTAACTGGCCTATATGAAGAAAGCAATTGAAAGAACACGAAATTTCCATGAAAAACACTCGTGTATCAGTCAAAAACCACACACGTAGCTGGCCTATATGAAAATAAACCTCACTAACATCAAAAATAACATTCTCAGAATGGTGTGAAAGGATGTGAACAAGAATTTAAAGATTCTGAAAATTTTGAGATTGAAACCTGATTCTTAGGCATTTGACAAAGCTTTCTGGATGATATGAACTTAAAGACTCATATACACATAATTAAGGCATAGGAGAGAAAGCATACCTTTTACAGAAAAAAGGAAATTCTTGAGTTGTTGCCTGAAAATTTGGACTTCAATTTGATTGGTCCAATCTTGAAAAGCTTCTGTTGATGATCATATGATGAAGAAGTCTGATATGAGATGGGGGTTGAAGAGAGAATAAGAATAAGCCAATTCATTTTCCTCATCAGTGATTTATACCTTTGAATATCCAATAGGAAGGGACCACATATACTATTTAGATTATTTGGGGAAACTTTTAATATTGTTGGGAAATTTTGTCGCCTTAATTACACCAAAGTAAAGAGAAAAAGAAAATTTTGTCAGCTTCTAGGAAGAACATATGGTGGAATATTGATGGGCAACAGCAAAAATTTGGTGGGATTTGATTGACGTTTTCCTATTGTAACCTATTAGCTTTCATCTTTTTTGGGTGAAACATTTGTATGCAGAATAATGGTAACAATACAATCTTCCCCCACTGAATTTTGCTTTTGATATTGTGGAATAATTGCATATATCTCTTATAAACTAAAATTTATGTTACCAAAAGCCCTCATAAACTACTTTTAGCATTTTCTTCCCTATTTACAAGTGAATACGACCCTTCGATCAACAGGTAAGGTTGCTGCTATGTGACATTAAGGTCACGGTTTCGAGCCGCAGAAATAGCTTATTGCACAAAGTGTAAGATAAGACTGCGTATATCAGATCACGAAGCGATTCAGTCTTTCCACAGACTCTGAACAAATACGAGAGCCTAGTGTATCGGAAACACCATTTTTTTCCCTATTTACAATTATACTAGCAAAAAATGCCTCAGTAAATAATTCATGCATATATATGCAATATCGATTTAGTTAATGGAAGGTTTTTTCGAATGTCCTTAATCTTTTTTTGACTCGTAGTTACTCGGTTAAATGCGAATCTTTTGTTCATATGAAACCAAAAATATATAGAATAACACACCAAAAGAAAAGAAACCATAACTTTACAAAATACATTCAGCTTTCATCTTTGTAGTTTCGTGTGCATTACGTGTGCATACATGTTGATACTGTGAGAGGAGTTCTATACACATTAATAATCGACTATTATAATTTGTCTAAATAAATAAAAATACTGAAGACCGGATTTAAAGCAACTAGTAAGGTTGATTTTTTGTGACTTCGAAATCACAATTCAGGTCGCAGAAACAGTTTTTTGCACAAAATATAAGCTAAGGCTGAGAAGCCTAGTATCTCATTGCTGGAAGAACTAATTACACCCATATTGAGCAATTATTTAACCAAACCAGTCGTTGAGGGAAATGACTAAGATTTACCTTTATTTTCTGAACGATTTTAATTGTTTACCAAGCATAAAAAAATTTACGAATTTTATATTTCTTTTGTAAGAATATGTTATACTAATTTCTTAGGGGTTTGCGTCTCAGTGGTCTTTATGTTTCAATCAATTATCAGCCATTTACGCCTTGAAATAAAAACTACGATACGGGTTGTTAACGAACCGAGTCGAACTAAATGCTGGGTTTTTGAATTCAGATTCATTTAGCTAAACAAACTGTTCGGCTCGGTTTGTTTAGCTAAAAGAACTTTAAAATTGGTTCGAGTTCAGCTCGGTAACCTTATGACTGTTTAAACGAGTCGAACAGTTCGCAAACAGTTCGGCTTGTTTAACTAAACGAACCCGAATACGTGTTTGAATTTGATTTGTTAACAAATTAATAATTACCGAACGAATACAAATCGAACACGAACAGTTCGTGAACTGTTGGTTCGTTTAACGCCCTAGTCATACCATGAAACCTTTTCATTTAAAGAATCTAGGATGAACAGTTCGTTTAACAGCCCTAGTCATTACCATGGAACCTTTTCATTCAAAGAACCTGGGATGAAATTACGTCTACCTTGCGGTTTTTGTTTGTATGCTGAAAAGAAGAATCTCAGAATGATTCTCGATGATGATCTTAAGTGAATTACATAAAATACTCTTAGTGGATCTTGATGATTTAACAGTGAACTTGGGAATGATTTAATTATTCAAAGCAAGAATTTCCCAGTAATTTACATATTGGATTATTCTCAGAAAATTTACAGTTTTGGATGATCTTGGAGAACCTGGATTGCAGAATCTCAGATCAAGAAAAGGCTGATTTCGTCTATCTTTTGACAGGATGATCATGGGTAACTTTCTGTACCAAAAGAAAGGAGAAGAAAAGGCTAATACAAAGTTGTGAGAAAAGGCTAATACGATACAAGAGTAGTCAATTTAGTGAGTCATTTTACTTTATTCAATCATATTCGAAAGTCAAAAAAGTACAATAATAAGATTCGAAAACACCTTAAACATCATAGTATTTTCTAGCGAGTTATGTTTATGTGGGTAATTTGATCTTACTTTGTCACATGTACAGTTTTACATCTACTGTCTTAACAATCTTGATATTTTTCTATTGCATTATGCATCTTAGGATGATTCAATCTTATTTTGCAGTATTTAGAATTTTGCAGAGCATGTAAATCGAAGAATCGTTGTATATAACTAATAATATAAATCTAAGCATTTATCAACAAAAGTTTTACTCCGTTTTTTTATTTTCTTACTGTTTCACCCTAGAAAAATAATTATACTAGCATTTGCACAAAATAACAAAACAATTTCTAAGATAGTACTTATTATCTTAATCTATCGCACAAATGAAACGTATGAAGTTAAAAAAAAAAACTCAACAATAATTCAGTTTAGTATTAATGTATTTATTATTGCGAGGCCTTGTCAATTAAGACAAACAAAGTCCACTAGTTTAAGAAAGATATGGACAACGAAATGTAACACCCACACTACATAAAGAGAAGTCTTCTCCCTATTAATCTAACAACAATCGCACATACCCAGTGTTCCCAACAACATCAAGGCTTTCGCTAGGGTCTGAAAAGAATGATAGTTAAGAAAACAATACCTTCATCCAAAGAATAGAGAGTTCGCTTCCAGCGAGCCCCCCGCTCTATATATACTTGTATAGACAAATAATAAAAGACAAAGAAAAACACACACAAAAGTGTAAAGTCACCCCTAAAGTTGAGAGGGTATCTAAGCCCCTAAATATACTCTAAGGTATTCTTATATCCTGCCTAAAACTCGTTAACCTTAATCATCCGTCTCCATAAACTACTATCCAAAACCATATACTCAGAGATGTGCAAATCTAATAGGTCATGTCTACTAGAAGTTTGGTGCAATGAATAGCTAATGTATTATACTACAAGGTTGATGCAATGAATAGCTAATGTATTATGTCAAACCTATTGAACAAAACTTAAAAACGAAGACAATCAAATGATTGGCGTTCGTGGTGCATTAGGCTTAAGGTCTGTGAAAGAATCGGATCGCGCTGTTATATGATGTATGCCGCTTTATCTTATACTTTTTTATAAGAAGTTATTTCTGCAATTCGAACATGTGACCTTAAAGTCACAAAATAATCAAATGTTTAAAACCATGATTATAGGTCATCCATCTCTCATATATAAACATTAGCCAAAGAATTTTTTTTTCCTCTTCCAGCATCGCATCCTGCTGACAAAGTAAAGTTAAGCTCTTTTATGAAAGTCGAGTTATGACGACACCACATTAACACATAAAAAGTTGTGATTATGTTAGATTATCCTTAGATAAAGATATGTGTGGTCAGCATAAACGAGTCTAAAGTCAAAACTACGATTTATTAAGCTTGAAGTGCAGGCACGTGTACTGTTTTTAAGTTTCAAAGTGACCCAACTTTTACAAGTTTAATAAGAACATGTTGCTGGATGGGTGGTTGATTATGGTCCTGATTTAAATTGAAATACATATTTTATTACAAGTTTAAATTAATCCTTCATAATTTTTATATGGCATAAATAACGTTTGTATAAGACCCTCCCCAGACCCTGACGATAGCTTTTGCTGTCGTTGGGATATACTGGGTACGGATGATGATGATGATGATGATAAGACAATAACAAAATTTTAGAAACAAATTATCTTATATTTCATTAGATGACTAACCCTTTACTGAGTGATATCTTCTAAGATGACTAACCCGATCATAATGTATGTTAAGTGATTTAATGATTATAACCATTTCTCAAACATAATCGACATATTTACCAAGGATTTACTTTGAAAAAGATATGGAGAAGAGATTTTTTTTTAATCGAAACATATAAATTTTCAACGTGGACATGCACTTTTTTCCATCATATAAGTTCCTTATTATTAGTTTCTTTTAGTCTTTATTTAGTCGCCGAGAGTAGACATACTTTGAGTATGAGACCAGAGCAGTGGAGATGTGCTTGAGAGAAGGACTAAGAATTAGTCGTTCTAAGACCGAATATCTGCACTGCAACTTCAGCGGCACAGCCAACAGTGAGAATAGTCACCTCACCATCGAGGGTCAAGTGGTACGACAGATAAGTAAGTTCAAGTACCTAGGATCATTTGTCCAGCAGGATAGGGACAGATAGTGATGTAGCGAACCGAGTTCAAGAAGGCTGGTGTAGGTGGAGAACGGTCTCAAGGGTGCTGTGTGACAAGAATTTTCTAACTAAATTAAATGAAAAATTTTATAGGGTGATAGTGCGTCCGATAATGTTATATGAGACAGAACTGGGCCATAAAGTGGACACAATCGCAGAAGATGGAAGTGGCAGAGATGAGGATGCCGAGGTGGATGTGTGAGCATACAAAGCTAGACATGTTTAGAAATGAGGTATTTAGCGAAATGCTAGGGGTAGCTAGTATAGCGGATAAGATAAGAGAGGGAAAACTGAGATGGTTTGGGCATGTCAAGCAGCGACAGACAACAACGTTCGTTAGAGCAGTTGAAAGCCTTATTGTAGAGGGGAAAATAAGTAAATGCATGCCCAAATTGACTTGAGATGAACGGATTAGACATGACCTACTAGATTACTTCTCTAAGGACATGGTCTGGGATAGGAGCTCATAGAGACGGAGGATTACGTTAGCGAGGTTTAGGCAGGATATAGATGCAGCTTAGGATATATAAAAGGACTTAGATACTCTCTCAACGTTAGGTTGACATTGCATTTTTTTTTGTTTTTTTGTCTTTCATTATTTGTTCGTTCATTATGTGTATATGCAGATACATATAAAGGTGGAGTCTCGCTGGAAGCAAACTCTCTATCCTTTGGGATGAAGGTATTGTTTGCATGTCTCTTACCTTCCCGGACCCTAGCGATAGCTTTTGTTGGAATATTCTGGGTATGTGTTGTTGTTGTCGCCTTTGTTTTAAAGTTTGTTTTTTAAAAAAAATATGTTTTGACTACTTCGTTTTGTGTTTTCTATTGTAATCATTTCTCAAACATATAAATTAACATTGGCAAGAAAGTATTTAATCATGAACAATAGCTTCACTAGTATTTTTGGGGGACACTAAGAAAAAACATTTCTCTCATTAGATGAATAAAATTAAAATAGGAAAAGGTCATATTTGACGGTGCATCCAAAACTGTTGAATATGATGCAATAATGTCGACCGTCTTTAAGTTAATGATCAAATTTATATAATACTACCAATTGGGAAATGGGGGAAACCTAATTTGTCTGCTTGACTCTGAAATTTCGGTGCACATGTGATGATTCAATAAGTGTACCCAACTAATGAATGAGTTAACCTTCAAATACTATTGATTCTTGATTAATAACCAAACTGAATTAACTATCAAAAACAAGTGTTCCTTAATTAAAATAGGAAAAGGTCATATTTTGAATGTCAATTGATAAAATACATCCATATTTGTTTGTTGGTTCCTTTTAAATGCCACCAGCTACCCTATTTGTCAAAGATATATGTGTGTGTATATATGTGTGTGTGAATATTAAGATAAAAATTCATCCAATGAAAGTAAATAATATATGCATGTAACACCCAGTGATATTTGTGTCTCTGCTTGACTTTATGGTGTTGAGAAGGGCAAGAGTTGTTAGAAACCAGCCATGGTCATCATCATCTCTAACTATCAAATTAAATTTCATTTGTAGGGTGAGATTCCCATTGGCTTCAAAGATAATGTTGTTTTTGAACCCGGTTGGGCTTTTTGATTAAAATTCTTTTTTTTTTTCAGAGCTGAGTTGTTATTCGGGGTTAGATTTGCTTTAAAAGTTATACATTTCGATTCTAGATATATACAGTGTGAGTATTTCACTGCTGCTAAGCCAAAAGCCAAATTTGTAGTGGACACCTTGTGTGAAATCCTTGTGTAAGACCTCATCAATATAAAAGGCCGTTGAACTTCTGATTTACATCATTCACAATATTTTTGGAACTAAATGATGACACAGTTATTACTTAGGACTGATAGATACAATGCATCAGAAAATTGATTCCAGACACCGTAACTTGGACAGCTGTACACAATGCCCATAATAAGGTTTCAGTGGTCGAAGTCAAGTTGGAAATTTTTTTTTTATGAGGTTTGATTGAGCATGGGAAAGAGTCGGTACTATATTAAGGATGTCTGCATCGTGTCTTTTCCAGTTTTAATTTTATCAAACGAGAAACGTGTCATAATAATTCAATCCCTAACTCTAATTGTCAAAATATTAGAATTTTGTACTTCTAAGAATCTATATCAATCAAATTCATAAAGTATCTGAATCTAACCTATCGACAAAATCCGATACATAGAGTCCATAAATATAACATTACATAGCATTCATTTATGTTTCATTGACTATCGCATTCTTCATAGGTTTGTTCACTATTTAATGAATTGATATTTAACGATCTCATATATAAAGCATAAAATACCATTACGATAGTCCACATATGCTAAAAACACACAGGTGTTGTTTTCCGGTGACCCATAATGAAAATTGCGTCAAGCTGATCAACTGATACTTGAAGTGCAAACAATTTTGTGAGTCATTTTGTTTTATTTCATCATATTCTGAAGTCAAATAAAAATGTGTCATTAAATCCGTTGGAGGTGGAAAACAATCAATATGGAGTAACAAAACAACTGAAAAATTTGACGGGTTTCTAAGATAATAACAAGCAATCCATTGGACCTGTACACTTGGGCTCCCTATCAGGATGGACTCTATGTATGCCTTACTAGTAATATGGCCCTATTTTCCTTAACCTTAATTATTACATTAAAAAATTATCTATCATTATCTATTCAGAAAAAGTACTGGATTAACTATGTATTTGAACAAAATGAAATCTTCTTCAAGCTTAATAATGAAAAGCTTGACTTACTTTTTTTTTTGAAAATGTATTTATTTATTTATTTTGGTCGCGGTTACAAAGATTTATTTTTGGCCCCTCAAATAATACTTAAGCCATATTCTTATTAGCTAAGCTCGGGTATACAGATCTATCGTCTTTGCTAAATTCATAGAGTATCTCTTTGTCAAGTGAGAGAAAGTGTAAATATTTGTGGCATATTTTATCAGTGCTAGGTACTGATTAATCTTTTAAATAAACTGTCATTTTACATTTTATCTACACGTATTGGTGACAAGCTTTCTTATGTTTAAAGAATAATTAATAGACATAAGTGGAGAAGTTATTAACTAACAACATAAAAATAATAAAGAATTACAATAAATATGTTTAAAACAAAAGAATGTCTAATGGTTATTCTGGCACCATAAGCTTGCCTTTTGATCGTGGACTAAGGGAACAAGCCTTTACGCCAAGGAGTTCTCATCCCAAATACTCTTTCTCTTATAAATATTTGTCTTGGTTTGATTTAAACTTAATTTATGTTTATATTCTTATAGTTAGTTAATTGAGATAAACCAGAAAAATTATGTAAATATTAAAAGAATAATATGAAAACTTTATAACTAAATATTACTATTTTTTTACAAAAATAGATTTAATTTTTTAAAGTAAAACTATGATAATAGATTTAACAATTTTATCACGGTGCTCGACTACGGTGGCAATTTTCGACAAGATACGAAAACACGACCGGAATCTGACACGTTTCTCGCAAGTATGCGCATAGCCTTGGCGGGTTTCAGTTACAAATCAGGCAAGACCTGAAACTTACCCGCTAAGAGCGGGTCATGTCTAGGTACACATGTGGGTTACCTATTTATACCCGCTATACCCAATTTTTTAAAATATATTCTAAATAAAACTTATAAATTATTAGAATAAAAATTATAAAATAAAAAAACTCCTAAAACCTAAAAACATAATCCATGATTCCCAACTTTCCATTCTTTTCATTCTTACCCTCTGCAATTGCCCTCCAGCGTCCCTATCCATCATTCTTTATTTCTCCTCTCTTCACTCGCTCTTCACCATTCCCAGTTCTCATATAATTTTATGTTATAATTTCTTCTTGAAAAACATTATTGTTCTTTTGGTTACAACAATGTTTTTCATAAAATATTACATCACGTCATGGGTAAAAATCGTATATGATGTTTGACGTATGCATATACACGAAACCTAAAAATACCTAAAAATACACGAAATGATACGTACACGACCTGAAATATTTGTATTTGTCAAGTTTGTGACCTGATACACGACACCAAACCTGGAATGTACAGATTTCGGTATCTACCTCTGTACACGCGAAACAAACGGATAAGGTACGGGTCTGGTACTTTGATACCCAAAACCTGAAAAACACGAAACATGAAACACGACATGTTTGCCAGCCTTATGCTCGACAAGCTTACATAAAGAAAACCTCCACTCCAGAACCCTAATCACATCCGAAAGTTTCAGCAACCCCACCCCCATCCCCGGCTCTCTCACTCCCCAGCCATAATAGAGTTTTTCTGCCCGCAGGACATAGCCCAACTGATTCCGGGCAGAGGTTTTCGAAAAGGAGGTCAGGGGTTCAATCTTTGCCAAAGGCAAGAAAGCTCATTCCCACCAAGTGCATAGTGTGAGAGCTTCTTGGACTGTAGGCTTGCCTGCAGTGCTGGGGGCTCCTTATGCAGACTACTGTGTAAATGACTAAGCTCCTGCTAGCGGGCCGTTGGGTACCTGATTTACCTACCTACACTACCTTTGGGACTGGGTGTGGCAGGAAACGTTACTGGTTGGGGTTCAACCTTCATAATAGAGTTTTTCTTATATATAAAAAACTCTTTTTCATAAGACTACTTGATTTTCGGAGAAAATAAGATGATAAAAACTCAAAAGAAAAAAATAGTTACACATACACCAAACCGTTGCAGTACTGATATACCTCAAATGTTCTAAAAACATGGTCATAGTGTTAATTGAACATAATTTAAAAAAATCAAACTATTTTGTTCACTATTAATATTTTATTTTTAATTGATTAATTGATATAAAATAAAGAAATTATGTATGTGTTAATTAAAAGTAATATATAAAATTTGACTATTCTAACATTTCTATGTTTAGCAAATAGACGATATTTTTGAAACAAACTAAGATACTAATATAATATTTTTAATACAGAGAAACACTAAATAATGGATATAATCGGAGGAATGCATAAATTTTATATGTATCTTTTTCCCTGCTCCCAAAATGCATCCACTAACATCTCCTTGGAGTTCCAAAATCACCCTAATCATACTTGTATTCTTTTTCCTTACCCAAGCAGTAGAAAATTAGTATTCTTTTCAACTTTAACTTTTACCAAGGAAAAAAAGATGCTCCTATTAAAATTTTCCTCTACATGCACGCTTTCCCTCAAAAACCTAATTGTTTTGAATTCTTTGGAGCATCAAAAGTACAAGAAGTTAATCATGTCATTTATTAGCATGTAGACTTACTTATCATGTCTTTATTAGAAGAAGACAAAAGCCATGTAAAAGATGAAACGCCTATGTTCTTTTTTAATCTGCGAGCAGTACTTGCTGAATTTTAACTTAGTGATTAAACAGCAAATTTTGATTCGCTTATTATCCTTCTATCTAGGTCTTTTGACAACTTCTTTTTACTGTCCTTTTTTTTTAAAAAAAAAAGGTTAAATCCAAAGCAGTAAGAGTCCATGCCACACTCAGTCCTAAGGTAGTGTAGGGATGTAAATCTATCTTTTTTTTTATATAATAACGAAACAAGAATGAAAGTGTCCATCAACCACTCCTTAACACGCACAATGAATAGGTGAAGATTATTTTCGTTCTTCATTGTTTTCTTCATTTAACTAACTGCAAAAAACTTCTCCGTATAAATGTTTTCTACGATTGGTATTCGGGTTGAGATTTGTTCCAAAAGTTCAAAAGTTCGATTCCAGAGACGCACACAGTGTAAATGTTCCTCTGCTACTAGACCGAAGACCTAATTTTATAGGGTACACACACTCTTTGGGACTGGGACGGTGAGAGACCCAGATAAAAGATTTCACATTTTGCTCCAAACTTCGGTATGTTTAGTTACATAAAAAAAGATCATGACATGAGCCGAGTTTTAAACTATTAATATTATTTTCAGACATTCGTTAGCTTATTTCAGCCAAATATATCTTTATTTCAGTGCTCTGTGTTGAAATAGAGAAATTGTGTGTTTCGCGAGGGTATCACTGGAATCAAACTCTCTATCTCTTAGCATAGAGGTATTGTTTGTCTGACATTTACCTTTCCCAGACCCTAACGATAACTTTTGCTGTCGTTGAGGAATATTAGATTCGATTGACTGACAAAGTGTGCTTCGCCAGAGAAAATAAAAGTAGTCACAAAAGGCATCACAATTTCTTCTATGGGTTCAACAATACAAACTAATCTTAGTAAGCATGTAAAACAGCGGATGGTATCTTTTCATCGGCGGTGAAGGTCATCGTTTCGTCCAGGCTCACGTGTTTTGCTAGTCATTGTTCATGCAGTCTTATAACATTTTCTGTGGTAATCCTCACACCTCATGCTGGTTGATATTCATTAAGCCTCACAATTGTCACGTATCATCAGATGATTTTATCATGCATTCCTTTCGGTGAAGAAATTCGAACCGGCAAAACAGTGAATCAAAAGTCAAAAGATTTTACCGGGAGAGGTTGTGGAGCATAGTTAATTGCATACTGAAACTTTTGCTAAACATGTCCTTTATTGAAAATTATCCAGCTTTTAGATATTTAAATCTAAATTTTTCTATAGAAATCCGACTAGATTATTTAAAGAATACTCAAAGTACCATTGGTACAAATTGAAGGGTTAAATTCGACAAAACACATTATTGCAATCCAATGTTATGAGCTAAGCATCCAATTTTTAACCAAATATATTTCAATACTGTAGTTTGGATTTCAAATTTACAGCTGATTTCAAAAACAAAAGGGAAGGTAAAGAGGAAGGGAAATATTTAGTTTCACTAGAGGAATTAAACGTTCGAAATATTTGAATATTACCACTCAGAACTTATTATTGAATTTTAAACAAAATGTTCGATAAACGATTTTACCAAACGTTCAGTATAGCATTTGATGACTAGACACAAACTTCATAATTAGACCGAACTTAGAGACCGTATTCAGAGCTTATCATCAAACATTCGGTCTCACTCACCGAACATTTGGTCACCTCAATTCAGAAAATTTAAAATAATATCTCACCTATCGAATCCAAATTTTCACTTCATCCTCCAATCAATCTTCTTACATATTTTTATATAGATTTGGAGTATTCTCTAAAACACTTTTATATGTTTTTCCCTAGACATGTGACATTGTGAACAATTTTACCATTTGGTAAAGCAAGTCTTGTCAATATGTTAATTTTTCAACAAAAATAAAATCTATCAAAATGCATGTGAGAGAGGGATCAGTATATATATAACGTAAGAGTGAACCTGAATCCATCTGCTGTGAGAATGGTAAAAACAGAAGGCTTAGAAAACCCTTTTTGGAAATGTTTCGTGTGTTTTGTTGTATATCCCTATACATGTATTTGTAGTTGTTTTGTAACCTATACAAGGTAAGAAAGTCAATGGGATAAAATTACAATTGATTCTAATTGATTCTAATTGATTCTAATTGCTAGAATCATGGGATCTCATATTCTAACACTCCCCCTCAAGTTGAACCGTGGGGTCAACTACGTTCAACTTGGATAGAATCGCCGCAAAAGACCTTCCATTGATGGCCTTGGTCAATATATCTGCCAACTGATCTTCGGATCGAACAAATGGTAACAAAATCAGTCCTGTCTCTAACTTTTCCTTGATGAAATGCCGATCAATCTCCACATGTTTAGTTCGATCATGTTGCACAGGATTTTCGGATATACGAATTGATGCCTTATTATCACAAAACAACGGTGTAGGATGATTCACAGGTAAGCCCAAATCTTTGAACAATTTATGCAGCCATAGTACCTCGGTGATTCCTTTTACGATTCCCCGGAACTCAGCCTCTGCACTAGAGAGGGCTACAACCTTTTGCTTTTTGCTCCTCCATGTAACTAGATTCCCTCCAACTAGAGTGAAGTACCCCGATGTAGACTTCCTGTCTATCAGACTCCCAGCCCAGTCCGCATCAGTGTATGACTTAATGTCAAGATGTCCATTATCCTGAAACAAGATCCCTCTACACGGAGTGTATTTTAGATATCTTACAATGCGCATAACAGCATCCATATGATGTTCTTGAGGACTGTGCATAAACTGACTGACCAGACTTACGGCAAATGCAATGTCAGGGCGTGTGTGTGACAAGTAGATTAGTTTTCCCACCAAGCGCTGATATTGTCCCTTGTCTGCGGATGGTGCCCCATCAATAACCCGCAGTTTATCATTTACTGTCATAGGGGTGTTACAGGGTTTACAATCAATCATACCAACTTCCGCGAGAAGATCCAGTATATATTTCCGTTGAGAGATGTATATGCCAGCTTTTGACCGTAAAACTTCAATACCAAGAAAGTACTTAAGACCTCCAAGATCCTTCATTTCAAACCTCGTGAATAAATACTGTCGAAGTCGAGTCATTTCCTTCACATCGTCACCAGTAATGATCATGTCATCAACATAGATAATTAGGCACGTTACCAGGCCTGTTCGTTGTTTGATGAACAGAGTATGGTCTGCATTGCTTTGTGAGTATCCATCCTGCCTCATTACTTTTGTAAACCTTCCAAATCAGGCCCGTGGTGACTGTTTTAGCCCATAGAGAGACTTTTTCAAGTGGCACACTTCTCCTTTTCCAAAACCTACAGAGAAACCAGGAGGAGGTTCCATGTAGACTTCCTCTGTAAGATCACCATGGAGGAACGCGTTCTTTACATCAAACTGGTGTAAGGGCCAGTGCTTGACAGCTGCGATCGAGAATAGGACTCGGATAGTATCTATGCGGGCTACTGGTGAGAATGTTTCGGAGTAGTCGATGCCATAAGTTTGGGTGTATCCCTTTGCAACAAGTCGAGCCTTGTGTCTTTCCACACTTCCATCTGCCCTGTATTTAACTGTGAACACCCATTTACACCCTACTGGTTTCTTCCCCGGGGGCAAGGCGCATTTTATCCAGGTTTCATTCTTTTGAAGCGCATTCATTTCACTTACCATGGCATCCTTCCACATTGGTCTTTTCAGGGCGTCGTTGACATCTTTGGGAATCTCCTCGGAACATAATGTTGTAAAGAACCCTTGGGCAATATCACTCACCCCATGTCTCGATCGTCTCAAGGGGTATTGCGAGGTGCGTGAAATTTTGTCAGGAGAGTACCGTTCTGGAGGTACCCCTCGGTTGATTCTTGGAGGTAGTGCCCGCCCCTGTTGTTCCTGTAACATGGTAGTTGAACACAAGGGGTTTTCTGGGTTGGTAGGACTATCATGGGCATCATGGGAAATAGTATGAGAAATAATATCACTGGCGTCAGATAACAAAGGAGTAGATTGCTCGTTACTAGTATCATCTCTTACCTCGGTCATGCCATTCAACACTGGTTGATCATTGGGTGGTGGTCCGAGGCCAGCAAGCGTTATCGTATCGGGAGCTATAGCACAGTCGGCGCCATCTACTTGCCGTGTTGGAATGGTCGCCTGGCAGTTATGGTATGACAGCCAATCTAGGGTTCCATCACTAGCATAGGGCTCCCCCTGAACCCGAGATGGGGTGTTGTAGTAGAACTCTGTTTCAACAAAGACACAGTTCATGGTAACATGGATACGGTGTGTTTTGGGATTATAGCAGCGATAGCCCTTTTGTGTAGTAGCATAGCCAACAAAGATACATTTGTCAGCGCATGGGTCGAGTTTAGTACGTTCAGTCTTGGGGTTGTGGATGAAAACAGTACAGCCAAATACCTTTGGGGGAAGGGTACAGATAGAGGGAATGGAGTGTTGAGTGGATAGGATATGGAGAGGGGTTTGATGGTTTAGGATTGTAGTAGGCAGGCGATTTGTAAGGTACGCATCAGTGGATACCGCCTCCGGCCAAAAACTCATAGGGACATGAGAGTCGAACATCATGGCTCGGGCCATTTCTAATAAAACCCGATTTTTCCTCTCAGCCACCCCGTTTTGTTCAGGAGTGTAGGAACAGGTGGTTTGGTGGATAATCCCATGATCAGTAAAGAATTTTCCCAAGTCCCCATCTAAATATTCGCCCCCATTATCAGAACGGAGAATTTGAATATTAGTATGAAACTGAGCTTGAATCATATTGTAGAATATGATAAATTTACTGGACACGTCGGATTTATTTTTTAAAATATATAACCATGTCATACGAGAAAAGTCGTCAACAAAAATGACATAATAACGGTAACCGAGAGGAGTATGGTAAGGGGAAGGTCCCCACACATCCGAATGTACTAGAGAAAACATTTTATCAACGCGTGTATTATTTGAAGGATAAGATGCCCGTGTTTGTTTAGCACGGAGGCAAGTATTACACTGCAAAAGGTCAGGTTTGACAACAAATAAGGACGGAAATAAGTGTTTCAAATATGCGAATGATGGATGACCTAACCGACGATGCCATAACCATAACTGTCTGGTAACTGTCCCGGTGGCAAGATTAGACTGTCCCTGTTGCGCCACCGCATCGACAAGATATAGCCCGTGGTTCTCAGTACCACGCCCAATGATCTCCCTGGTATGAATGTCCTGCACAATACAGAAAGAGGGATACATCATAACTACGCAATCTAGTGCCTTAGTCAACTGACTAATCGATAGTAATTTAGTGGATAGGGCAGGAACATAGAGGCAATTTGTTAAGGTGATATTAGGTGTGATGGACACTGTACCACTACTGACAACTGGGACAGAGGTGCCGTCAGCTGTCTGGACACTAGTCTTTCTGGGATGGGTATGTGTAAGGAAGTCGTGAGGGTCATAGGACATAGTGTCGGTAGCACCACAGTCGAAGATCCATGGGGAGGTACTTGTGGTATTGTGGCAAGAGGAAGGGTCAATTTGGTGATTAAGGGGGAAATTGGGGGCGCTAGTGTGATTTATGGAAACTGAAGGGGCTTCGGTGGGCTGTTTAAAAATCTTGGGGTAATGTTGCACAAAAGTTGGACTTACGGGGTCCAAGCTCAAATTTAGAGAAACAATAGGGGCTTGGGGTGTAAAATGGGAATTGGTTGAGGTATAAAAGGAGGGTGGGTTAGGGTTTTCAACCCTAACCCTGGTACCTGTTCCTTCGGCGCCGTATGCTGCTGCTGCCTCTGTGAAATTCTCCGCCGCCTGAGGTTGGTTCTGGTCAGGCCTTCCTCCGGTGGCACCTTCTTCGTTATTGTTGCCTTCACCCTCTGCGGTGACTTGTGCAGCAATTGCATGTGTTTTTCGTTTGAACTCCTCCCACCATTCGGGATACCCGTTGAGTTTGAAGCATTTATCTCTACTGTGTCCCTTCTTCTTGCAATGTGTGCATTCGAGATTGTTTCTTTCATCCCCCCGCCGTGATGGTTGGCCTGAGCGGGGGGTGATTTCCACCACCTCTTCGTGGGGTTTCTACGGTGGTCCTGCCCGTGGTTTTTACGTTAAGTCCCTGTCCTAAACCCACCCCCGATGATGTCTCTGAGGGGTTGAGGGTAATTTTTAGTAGCCTGTTCTCTGTCTCTGACCGGCGTAGTTCGCTGTACGCCGCCTCTGCACTGGGCCGTTGGTCTCTCTTTAGTATTTCCTTTTTTGTGGTTGCAAATCTGTCATCCACAGCCGTTAATAGTTGGTATAAGCGTTGCTCTTGGATATGTTGGTTAAACATCTGTATATCCCGTGGACACTCCATAGGATTTGGGCTCCTATTGTCAATTGCTCTCCAGATGCTTTGTAACTGGTTCCAGCATGTGTCAAGCGTGCTGGTTCCTTGCTTCAAAGTGTATGCCTGCTTATGTAAATCGAATGTTTGTAAGGGATCCAGCCCGGATCCGTACGTTACAGCCAAGCCATCCCACAGAGCCTTTGCAGTGGGATAGCTAGACGCATTATTGACTAAACTTTCATCCATGTTGTCAATTAACCAAGTGAAAACGAGTTGATCTTCTTGTTCCCACTTAGTGTACATTGTATCAGTGGGCAGGGGGGGTGGAGGAACCCCTGTGATGTGGGCGCTCCTCCCCCTGCCCATAAGGGCCCTTCGCATAAGATTGCACCAGAGTGAGTAATTTCCAGATGTTAATTTGACCTTCAGTATCAGGTTGTCTGATACCGTTGGAGAGGGCACAGGAACTTGTGGTGCTGGGATTATTTGATGCTGCAGAAACTTAGCGAATTCTGCAGCGATATCAAAGTGTTCAGGGAGTTTTGGTAATTTTTCTGAGGTTTCAGGCATTTCAGGGGTGTTTGACATTTTTCCTGTTAAATTTTTTTCAGGGAAGAAGAACGACAGCAAGGAGACGGGGTAAGAACGGGTATAGTTACTTGGTTAGCCAATTGGCTGGGAAGGGTAACTGGCTGTGATGATGATTAATTCTGAGCCAAACGATCACAACAATCAAACAGAGAGGAACTTGTCCTGCTCTGATACCATGTGAGAATGGTAAAAACAGAAGGCTTAGAAAACCCTTTTTGGAAATGTTTCGTGTGTTTTGTTGTATATCCCTATACATGTATTTGTAGTTGTTTTGTAACCTATACAAGGTAAGAAAGTCAATGGGATAAAATTACAATTGATTCTAATTGATTCTAATTGCTAGAATCATGGGATCTCATATTCTAACAGCTTCCATGGTTGTATTGTACAATGGAAGTGAAGTGTTTATCAAATCAGTGAAAAATGCCCTTTTGCATTTCCTTCCATATTCTTTGTGTCATTTATGTGTGAGTAGGCACATGTTCATGTGTCTAAGCGTATGCTTGTTGATTTTCCTCCATGGAATAACGTGCATACTATTGTAACCAGAAAAAAATGGAAAATTTAGTATTATGCAGTGGCGGACGCAACGGCTACTTTTTTTGGGGTGGGGGCAAAATTCACACTATGGGATCACCGTCCACTTTTTCGGACTCAATAGACATTCCATCGAAAATTCGGCAAAAACTCCCTTACAATATAGATATATGCAAATATTATAACATAAAATCTAAACCAGCACATCCAATCAAAATGCAACAATAATAAGCAACCATCAACAATATCCAACAAAAGTTATTCATAAGCAACATTAACAAGCAGCAATATCCAACAAAAGTTATTAATTTGACGCTCGACATACCTTTTATTACGAAATAAAGGATGAGCAGTAGGAGAGATTATCGGTGGCCGCAACAAATATCTTTGAGTTCCCAAATTCTGAAATTGTTGCATAATGTTTTCATTTGAAATGGTTCCAAAAACTTCCTTCTCGAAGTAACACAGTAAACAGTCCGATAGTAAGTCGTCTCCCAATCGGTTGCGCAGATCGGTCTTTATTATATTCATCGCAGAAAAACTTCTTTCTACACTCGTTGTTCCGACAGGTAAGATCAGTGGTAACTCGATGAGCCGATATACTAAAGGAAAGTAATTGTGATAATTCAACTCCACCATCTTCTTTGCAACAACTCCAAGATTAGTAATATGAGAGAATACTTCATTTGATTTCATATCACCAATGTAACTTTTAAGTTCATGGTTGAGTTCAATTCGATCCTTGGTAGTGAAATCGTCTGGATATAACTCAGCAAGGTGTAGCAATTGACTATGATCAAAATTTGCAAAAGAATTGGAAGGATTAAGGCACATCACACATCTAAGTAAATCTGTGCTGGCTTCGGTGAAGTGTGTATCTACTAATCAAAATTTTTCTCCTAGTTTCTAGTAACACATATATCACATATCATGAGATAGTTTTGGGATTAAAAAACAGATACCTTAAATTTAGATAATCAAAAATACAACTGCATCTACCTACTACCTAAATTTTTTCTCCGAGTTGGGGGAGGGCTGCCCCCCGTGCCCCCCATGAACGCCCCTGGTATTATGTAAAGGACATCTTATATGTTCTACACATATTTTGTATGTTTTACAGATATTTTGCATTTTTTCCTATTATCATGTAATGTTGCAAACATATGTATAAAGCTTCCAACATCCAAATGTTCTCTCATGAGAAAGACTAACAAGAAGGGTCCCGAGGAGTTTTTTTGTTTAAAAAAAAAAAACTAAAACGAAAAACATCAACCCTTGGAACCGGAGGTGATGGCTTAAGTCGACAAAATTTTGTAACGCTTTAAAAATCGTATTTTTTTAGTATATTGTATAAGTTTAGATATTGTGTATTTGATAAAACATAAACTTATATGACTTGATTTTATTTACCGAGGTTATAACATGACATAGAAGACGAGTTATAAGATATATCTGGTCTAAATCTGGCCATTCATCACTACTTGTGGATTGGAAAATTCTCTTGCTCCTCTAACAAAACAAGTATGTATCACATTGTGTGTAGGTTTGTGTACATGGCCATGAGTACTTCTAGCATGAAAAATTATGTTGCTCCTCTAAAATAAAACAAGTATATATCCCATTTTCTGTAGGTTTTGATAGATATTCTTTAGGTTTTGTAGATTTTTTACCTACTAATTATGTAAATTTTACCAAAATTTTGTAATTTCCCTGGGGTGGATGTGTCACCAAAGAATTACGCACTACATTCTTTTTCAGTTTTGTATTGTTTTTTAGCATGCCCCAAAACGATATCCTCTTTTATAATAAATAGTATTAAACTATGTTTAATTCTGAATTTATCATTTTAAACAACTATAGTTTAAAATTTAGAGACATTTTTATTGACCAGACAATGGATTGAGTTGTATCTTATCAATAATTTATATTTTTTAAAAATTAGATTAAAAATTTGGACAAAGAAGATACTTTTCCAGGGTTTGAATCACCACACCCCAAAATCTCTCACCTCTCTCCTCACCCCACGACACGTGGCAGCATGAGAGGGTGGTGAAGCTAGATAAAAGTCATTCGCATCTAACCTCACCATCCTCCCCTGCTACCACGTGTCGTATGGTGGGGAGAAGAATGAGAAATTTTAGGTGGGAGCATCTATCTCCTTTTCTAGCATCCACCTCTCCTTTCCCTATGCCCTGCACCCTTCCGTCCTAAAACAGGAGGGGGAAGAAAGCAAAGAGGAAAAAAGAAAAAACCCGATTTTACCGTAGAGTTAAGAAAAAGATTGTGAAGATAGGGGCATTAATTAAGTTGATTAATCCAACCTTTTCCATTAACCTTCACACCTTCCAAAGGTAAGACACTTAAAAATCATCAAAGTTACTGCCCTTCCCAAGGACCCGTGCCACCTACTCCATATATATTATTTGGCATACTAATAATCACTGCCCAATTTTATTGGTTACCCTCTGTAGACTCCGATAATTTCAGTTTATTATATAATTCAAGTGGGCTACATTTATCAAGAATTATGGAACTACTTAAACAATGGATTTTCCTTCCTTTTAAATGACTGTTTGACCCCTTAATAAACTTTAACTAGTCATTCAACCCTTTTGAGATTTTTTTTTCTTCTTTCAAATATTTTCCTCTATAAATAGAAAAACAGCGTTCCTGACACACTATGTTCCCGTGTTTACGTAGAGTCTAAAGAGGGGTCGGTTTCTTCATAAGGGGAACAAACAATCAACTTCGTCTGTGATGTTTTCTTGAGGTATTTATATTTGCATAGTTAGACTGTAAATTAGCTGGATATCTTTTGATGCATGTGAAATTAATTATCCTTGTCTGACTTCATTTTACACTCATACTACCACTTCATATGTTTATTGTAAGTAAAGTAACATCCTGTTTTTCTTTTGTGGGGGGGGGGGGGGGGGGGAGCAAAAAAAAAAAGAGTTTATTGCTTATACTATTCCTGTTGTCTATTACAAGTTACCTTCTTCCGTTCAAAATATACATCTAATATCGATGATTTAATTATGATTCTCATAAAACATAGCTAACATTTGAAACAAAGGAAACTTTGAGGGACGACATAAAATGTGGACTGTTAAAATTTAATAAATTCATTAGCTATACTAGATATACAACCATTATACTTTACTAGATATACAACCATTAGCTATACTAGATATACAATCATTATGGGTAATCGGAAAACAACATTTGTGTGTTTCTAACACATTAGTATGGTTGCGTATATCCGACCTCTTGTTTTTAGTTATAGGTGGGAGTTTATAAGACAATGAGGTAATGTTATTACTGTATAATTTAATTTCTAACAAAAAAAAGGGTTAGAGGCAACGAAACCGGAGATGCATGGATTATATAGTGCACAGGTATCTTTGTGCATTGTTCAGAGAGCGATGCAGGTTTCAAACACCGACAATAAGTTATAAATTAAGAATGAAGTGGCGCCCAAATTAATTCTTCGCGATAATAAACTAACCTCATTTGCAACTTTATTTTATGTTTTAAAGGGTATTGAATAAATTCATGATTAAAAGTATTACTCAAGTAATGACTCAACATAAATATATAGCATGATACTTATAATACTCTTGAAAGGGTTTGTACTATGGATTAATTGATTTATAGTATATAACAATCAAAATGTTATTAACAGTACCTATTGTATAAATCTGGTGTCACTGACTAACAACTTTACAGTCATCAATGAACTAGGTATTTATTAGACAAATAAGATAAAAAATAATTGACATGTGTAAGTGGTGATTATGCCAAACATGACGTTTATCTCTAATTAATTACATTTACTATTTTTAGTTGAGCAACTATTAGAATTTACTTAATAAACTCCATAAAATTTGTCCATCATATTAGTAGATACGAGATGTTAAAATAATTCAAAGGACTTGTTAGTCTCATCTATTCCGTTGCAGTTCAAAGTTGTTACAACAAGTTCGAACAATTATTCATTACGTAAAATCAATCACATTGATATGTTATAACACTTTATGGTACTATTATAAAAACTTAGTGTCATTTGTAAAAGCTTTATATCGTAGATGGATCAGTAGTAACATGTGATGATACTATAATAGAAAATATTTACATTAAGAAAACTAACGATCTAATAAATACGACCAAAGAATCAAATGAGAGAATGTCGATATGTTATGTTTCATCATTTAAACAACAATCGATAAATTTGCTCTTGAACATGTAATGATTCTCTTATAAACAGAGAGCAGTCCTATTTTAGCAGGAGATTTTAATGTTTAAGTAAAAATAAATAGTGATTTTATAAGATACGAGTACCACTTAAAAGATAATAGGTTACATATTTCATTTGACCAGAGCAAGTATATACTTATTTGAAAAATTTGCCAGTTTCACTGTCGTCTTAAAGCAACGTTTAGCCTTCATCATTGAAACTTGCGAACTGTGTCAGCAAAACAAGGAGCTTTAACTCATTCCTCACATCTTCCCAACACTCAAACCATTAATCATCTTTGATTTTGCTGATTACCCCAATGCGCTAAAGATCAAACTTTCTGAAAATAACCCATCAAGAAATTGGGTTCACGTTGTCCTTCCCACCACCATCAGGCAGGGGGGAGCTGGAGGAAAGAAAATTGTATATTTCCCCACAAGGACTCTGTTGCTTAGTGTTTGGGTGAAGATAAAGCATTTAATTTTCACATGCATGAAGATTTTCAGCAACAAGTAATGTGGTTTTGAAGCTTCCTTTCTTCCATTTCTCTTTCACATGCATGTTGCCTCTTAATTAGTGGACTTCTCTCTTTTCCTGTCGTTTTTGTCGCTATTCTCTGAAACCCATTTCTTGATTTCCGCTGATTTTGTACGATTTTGAAGGGTTTCAGAAATGGAAGAGAAGAAATCCATTTTTGTTTGGTCAAAAGTTGCTTCCTTTTTCCTGTTTTTCTTGTGTCTAAGCTTGAGTAGTTTTGGGTTTTTGGTTAATTCCCTTTCTTCAGATGGAAAAGCTCTGCTTTCACTTCTATCATCAGCAGATGATTATTCCAAGTCAAAATCCTCTGTTATTTCATCCTGGAATCCTTCTAGCCAAACACCTTGTTCATGGCTTGGAGTCACTTGCTCTCCTCAAGAAAGAGTTGTTTCAGTGTCAATTTCACGGACTTTTCTAAACCTTTCTTCACTTCCTTCACAGCTCTCCTCTCTTTTATATCTTCAGCTTCTGAATCTTTCCTCCACCAACATTTCAGGCTTCTATCCCCCCTGCTTTGGTTCACTTGCCCATCTTCATTTGCTAGACCTTTCTTCCAATTCTCTTTCAGGTCCAATTCCTCCTGAATTAGGTAATCTTACCTCACTCCAGTTCCTTTTTTTGAACAATAATAAATTGGGTGGGAAAATCCCACCTCAGATGGAAATCTTTCTTCGCTACAAGTACTAAATCTCCAGGATAATCTATTCAATGGCTCAATTCCATCACAATTAGGCTCCATGATATCTTTACAGGAGTTTAGAATTGGAGGAAATCCATTTTTGGACTGGTGAGATTCCTCCGCAGTTGGGGCTACTTACTAATTTAACTATATTGGCGCTGCTGTCTCAAGGATTTCTGGTTTTATACCTCATACATTTGGGAACTTGATCAATCTGCAGACCTTGGGACTCTATCAGACTGATATATTTGGATCGATACCACCTGAACTTGGTTTGTGTAGTGAGCTAAGATACTTGTATTTGCATCAGAACCAAACTCACAGGTTCAATTCCCCCTCAGCTAGGGAAGTTGCATAAGCTGACTAGCTTGCTCCTTTGGGGAAATTTGCTGACAGGACCTATCCCAGCTGAGCTTTCGAATTGTTCGTATTTAGTTGAGGTTGATATGTCTGCTAATCAATTAACTGGTGAAATTCCTGCCGAGTTAGGAATGCTCGCAGTTCTTGAGGAAATTCACTTGTCTAGCAATAGCTTAACTGGATTGATTCCATGGCAGTTGAGCAATTGCAGTAGTCTGGTCACTCTTCAGCTTGATATCAACAAATTGCATGGCCCTATACCACAGCAGCTTGGAAAGTTGAAAAACTTACAGAGCCTTTTCTTATGGGGTAACTCGATTTCAGGGACAATACCGGCTTCTCTTGGTAATAGCACTGAGCTAACGGAGCTTGACCTGTCCGAAAATGATCTTACAGGATCAATTCCTGAGGAAATATTCGGGTTGAAGAAGCTTAGCAAGTTGTTTGCTGCTGAAAAATTCACTAACTGGAGGTTTGCCAAGCAGTGTCTCTAGGTCCCAGTCTTTGAGTAGACTTAGGATTAGTGAAAACCAGCTTTCAGGTCAGATTCCTAAAGAGATTGGACAGTTACAAAATCTTCTTTTTCTAGACTTGTCGATAAATCATTTTTCTGGTAGTTTGCCGTTGGAGATCGCAAACATAACGGTCCTTGAGCTTTTAGACGTGCATAATAATCATCTAACAGGTGGTTTGCCATCTCAATTGGGGACACTTGTAAACCTTGAACAGCTTGATCTCAGCAAGAACAGCTTCACAGGTGAGATTCCGGAGAATTTCGGTAATTTAAGTTATTTGGACAAGCTTGTTTTAAGGAGCAACCTGCTAACTGGACCAGTACCCAAGAGCATTCAGTACTTACAGAAACTTACACTGCTTGATTTAAGCTTCAATGGTCTCTCAGGTGCAATTCCACCTGAAATTGGTTACATGACAAGCTTAACAATCAGCTTGCAGTTGAGCTCAAATCGTTTTGTCGGGGAACTACCTGAAACACTGGCTAGTTTGTCGCAGTTGCAATCACTTGATCTTTCACATAATTATCTGAGTGGAAAGATAACGATTATTAGTCTTTTAACTAGTCTGACCTCTCTGAACCTGTCATATAACAACTTCTCTGGTCCCATTCCAGTTACACCTTTCTTCAGAACTCTGACTTCGAATTCTTTCCTTGGGAATAAGTACCTTTGTGAATCATTTGATGGTTCCACTTGCTCTTCACATGAATCAGGAAGGGGTGGTAGGAGGTCCGCTAAAACTTTAGCCGTCGTAGCTGTGGTTCTGGTTGCTGTGGTTGTGGCATTTGTTGCCGTCTGGATTCGTGTGACAAAAAATCAGAGATACATGATTAGGAATTCTTTTGGTCTCAATAATCATTCGGGAGAAGAGGATTTTTTCTTATCCTTGGACTTTTATCCCATTTCAGAAGCTGAACTTTACAATTGACAACATCTTGGATTGCTTAAAAGATGAGAAGATCATTGGAAAAGGTTTCTCAGGGGTTGTCTATAAAGCAGAGATACCCTGTGGTGATGTGATCGCCGTGAAGAAGCTCTGGAAGACAAAGAAAGATGAAGACCCGGTGGACTCTTTTGCCGCGGAAATTCAAATTCTTGGTCACATTAGGCATCGGAATATTGTGAAGCTTCTTGGTTACTGTTCAAATAGGAGTGTTAAACTCCTCCTTTATAACTACATTTCAAATGGAAATCTCCACCAACTCTTACAGACTAACAGAAACTTGGATTGGGAAACGCGATATAAAATTGCAGTTGGAACAGCCCAAGGACTTGCCTACCTTCATCATGACTGTGTTCCTGCAATCCTACATAGAGATGTGAAATGCAACAACATACTTTTGGACTCAAAGTATGAAGCTTATTTAGCGGATTTTGGGCTTGCAAAGCAAATGAGTTCTGCAAATTACCAGCAAGCAATGTCCAGAGTAGCAGGATCTTACGGTTACATCGCACCAGGCAAGTAAAACATGATCTCACTCTCATTACAGTCATTTCATTGTTTTTGCACATTTACACACTGATTTTGAGCATGTTTGTCGCCCTTCATATCTATCCCTTTTTAATATGGTTCAATCTTGTGACTGCAGAGTATGGATACACTGTAAACATAACAGAAAAGAGCGATGTGTACAGCTATGGGGTTGTTCTGCTGGAAATACTTAGTGGGCGCAGCGCGATCGATTCTCAGGTGGGAGATGGAATGCACATTGTTGAGTGGGTGAAGAAGAAGATGGGAAGTTTTGAACCAGCAGTGACAATATTAGACTCAAAGCTCCAAGGCATGGCTGATCAAATGGTGCAAGAAATGCTTCAAGCACTCGGGATCGCGATGTTCTGTGTGAACACATCTCCAACTGAAAGACCAACTATGAAAGAAGTGGTGGCACTTTTGATGGAAGTCAAGAGTTCACCTGAGGAATCGGGGAAGACTTCCCAGCCTCTGATAAAACAGGCCTCAACTCAAAGCTAATTATTGTAGGACTGACCTTTTCAAATGGTCGGTTTTAAACAATTGAAGTTCAGTGTTTGTTAGTGAAAGAAAGGATTAGTGCTTAGCATAGAATGATTATCCCTTGAATGTTGTATAGGTTTGTGGTGCATTCAATGGAGAAGTTGCTTCAGATTTTTCTTTGTTTTTGACTATGGATGATCAAAATGCAGAGCAAAGTTTCATTTTATCTTCAATTGGTGAAGGACTAGTTCTACGATCAACCATTGTAACTCTTCACGTTCTTTCTTCCTTTTTCTTGTTGTGGGGAAAGCTCTATGTTGTTTGTGGAGTAATTTGATGGTCTGATTAGACATATCCATTAGGAGACAATGGCAAGCAATAGTTGATGGACTTTGAGCAAAAGCGGATATCCTGACCTTGAAGGGTGGTAGAAGGCTTCTACCACCCGAGCTCCAAGGAGTATTGTGGAGTATGCAAATCAGCAGATCAGCGGCTTTCTGAATTGGGTGAGGACTTACGTCTTGACACACATAAGGTGTCCCCCTGCAAACTAGACCTTCGGCCTAACAACAATAGAACATCTACCGTCCTTGGAATTGAACTCTTGACCTCTTAGAACAAATTTCAATTTGAGTACCAAGTTATTTCAATTTGAGTACCAACTTATATTTGTAACATTTTTGTCACTCTTCTTTTTGAAACGTAACATTAAGGCCATTTGGTAATTTTTAGCAAGCCGGAATTAAAGGACACTTTCGTCATTGTATGTCATCAGTGACCTTAATGTTACGTATTAAAAAATAATAAAAATGTTAAAGAAAGAAAGTTTGAGTGACCAAAATGTTTCCGTAACATAGTTTAATGGATGCTGAATTTTTTTTTTTTTTTTTGAGCAATGAATTTTAAACACTCAAAATAGTTCCGGAGTATCTTCGTTGTTTTTATCTATCTCACTATAGCATTAATTGTTGTAATGGCAATGTTAAACATCTTATTCTTCTAACAAAATGATGTGAACGGATTATTTTTTTGATATTTTATTGGAATCCTGCGTAGGAATATCTTGGTGAATTCTATATTTGTGCATATTCATTCTCCACCACATCTGCCAGCTGAAGTCTTTGACTATCCGATCTGGAAGACTAACTATTTGAAAACAATTGCAACAACACATATCCCTATTGTTAGGATCTGAAAAAAAATACTTCTATTTTAAAAAATAAAGAACAAAAACAAAAATCTATTGATAGAGTCTCGAAAGAAATACCTCCATTTCAAAAAAAATAAAAGTTTGCTTTAAACAAGACCGCAAAAGCAAAATGTATTGTTAGAGTCTGGAGAGAAATACCTCCATTTCAAAAAAAAAAATAAAGAGTTTGCTTTCACCAAAACCTCCAACTCTATATATACATGTATATATGACACAATTATAAGAATATAGTATATTATTGAACGAATTAACCGTTTCAAAACTATTAACCGCTCACATTGACGTTTGTTAGAATCTCACCATTTCTCAACAGAGAAAAAAAAAAAAGTTTGCTTGCGGCTTTCTTCTTTCCTTTTTTAGGTGAATATACAAGAATATGAATTTCATTTAGAAATCTTTTATCTTGTCCTTCTACTGAGATTCAAAATCCATATAACTTGAATAAATATTGAAGTATCCAACCATCAACTCTTTTGCATATTATAAATCATTATTGACCAATAAGAGAAAGTCACGTTCTATTTTAACCACTTGTGCTCCAGCAATTCATTTATTTCATATTTCTTTTCCATTTTATGAACTGATGGTTAACTAGTAAAACATCAAAAAAAAAAAAAAAAGCACTCACAGTTATAATAGAATTCACTACTTCCACGAGTTCAAAACTCTTGCAAGATATGCTTAAAGGAAGAGATGGACTCTCCTGTCTCATATGCAAAATGCAAACCAAAACATCATAAGCATGCATGGACTATAGCACAGATCCAACATATTTTCAACACGGGACTAGAACAAAATACTAGTCAGAAAATGCATACACAAAAAGCCAAAAAGGCCAAGGAAAGAAAAAGGGGGGGTGGGGGTGGGGAAGCAATCCTCTAACGAAAGCGCATGTGTATGTAACTTTCTTGCTTGAAATGGACAGACAGACCATACCATTCCTCCACTCCGTTGCATACAAGATGTCTGGCCAGGCCAAGCACACCATTCTGCAACATTAACATAAGGAAAGGAGGGTCTGGGGGGAGGGGGCATAGCATAAAAGGGACAAATCTGACATAGAAAAGCCAATGTTTGTCTCGCACAAAATTTGTTTCATTTCATAGCTATTCTAGCTAATTGAATGTGCAAGGAAGATGTACAATAAAATAAAATATAGAACTACATGAGACCCTTCAACGAGGCTACAAGTAGTTATTACTAGAACAGATATATCATTAAATACAGTAAAGTAATGGTTAGGGAATAAGTTGGAGAGGACTTGGACCAGACACCAACAAACAAGGCATCAACCAACCAGAAGGTGGAAGGATTTCCAACTCTGAGCAGTAAGAAGATGGGTTACATTTGATGTGTAAATCTCATGCCACTTATTTGAGGAGACAGTTTGTTGGACAACGAACTACTTTCCAGCATTTTTATTTTTATTTGTAAGTTAACTACTTTCCAGCATTAGTCATCAGTCTGCTAATTTTAGCATTTAAAGTCCTGATGAACAGCTAAAAGTCACTTATTCCGTCTTCAACATAACAGGTATACCGAGTCAACAGTGTTGACGTAGTATAACAAAACAAATTTCCAACCATATGCAGCCTCGCATTTATACAAACTGTCCGCATGTATTTGTATTGGAAATTATTATCATGTAACATGCAGAATGATTTCATTGCCTTGTGATACTTACGCCAGTCTATATTGAAGACTTTTTCCATCAGTAGAGAGTAATCACTGAACTGTAAAATTCTTGCCCAATGCTCTACACAAACATGTGTAGTCTATAGTCCTAATGAATCTAAAGTCCATAATAAATGAGTACAAAAGGAAAAAGGAAATTATCAGCATTAGGTTCAACCCTTTAATAGACTATAGGTTTCCCCATCAAAACTATGAAAGTAAATTACCACTTCAAGAGGAAAACTGAACTGGACAGCAACATAGGCATCTTCCTACTATCTATAGGAATTGCACGTCAAAAAAAAAAAAGTTACTAACGAAATTTTCATGCTGCCATGCAGTAACAAAATTTGTATAAATCATGATCCTTATAAAGCTGAAATTCACAATAGATAGAGAATATCATAAACAATACTCTCAAGCATCATGTAGTCAATCAAGGAGAAGATTGTCCCATCAAGAATATGGATACTAATTGTCTCCATTCCTAAAATTTAAATTAAGACAAATCTTAACAAGACATAACACCAGTAATCTTCCTGGTATATCAATACTTCTTTCTAGCAAAACTATATCTTGCATTGCTGAAGAAACCATATCAACAAACAAAAATAGTAACTAACCTTGACTATTCCTTGGTAGACTAACAGTCGTGTAAAAGGTAAATGTCGTTGCACCTTGAGAATAGAACTGCTAAAACAGTGGTCTTGGCTTCCTTTTCACATGTTCTTCCTGTATGGTATGCAGAAAAACCAAGAAATCCTAGCTCTACTATTCATATATATATGCATGGAAGATTAGTATAGAAGTTATACACGATTCCCATTCACCTCAAGCAACTAATAAAGCTTTATTTACAAATACAAGAACCATCAAACAACTAACACAAGTTAAACAGTTAAAGCTAGAACTAGCAACCATTGATTACTAATCTATAATAAATGAATCCATTATCCACGAATTCCATTTCTGATATCCTTATTCTGCAAAAAAAAAAAAAAAGGTAGGCTCTTAATCATTTAACAATTCCCACAAGGCTTACAGGACCAAAAAAGCAGTTATCTTGTTAATACAGAAACAGAGAATAGAACATAATTGCCATCACATGGAAGCATAGTATTCAAACTGTTTACCAAGAATTGCTTCCAAAAAAAAATATAGCAAAACTCCCTACTCATTCAACTGAGCAAGTTCCGCCTTTAATTGTTCAATCTTGAGCCCCATAGATCTCTGCACTGTACCCTTTTCATTCTCTGGCAATTTCCCTAGAAGCCCTTCATACAAATCCAAAACTTCTTTCACAGCAGCACGCGCACACTCAGCTTCTTCATCAAAATACACAGTTTCTTTAGATTCCAAAGCAGATTCTATCTCTTCTCTCGGCCTCTGCAAACTTGAGGTTGATTTTGTCCACTTCTCTATCGGTTTTCCGCACTATAAAGCCTAATGCTTTGGAACTTATCGAGCTGGGCCGAAGAGCTTAAGCTAAATGACTGCAGAAAATAAGGTTTTGGAGGGTTTTGAAAAGAAAATGGCTCTGACAAACTCTTGATTGAGGAAGAGGAAGATGACGTTAAGGACGGAGAAAATCTGAAAAGCTTCAGTCTTTGGAAAGGGTGTTTAGAAAGGATTTGCACGGCAGAAATTAATGATCGCTGATGCATTTCGAAATTGATAGCAAGAATTTGGAGAAAGAAATTGATGAAAGGAAGTAAAATTTGGAGTGAAGAATCTTGAAAACCCTTCAAGATGCCTCGAGGCTCAATCGGTCTTTAACATCAATGGTTCAAGTGGGCTTAGCTTTGTTTTGAGAGAAATGCTTTGCAAAAAGTGATCAGAAGATCTCGGACTGACTGGACCAAGGCCCAATGGTACGTTCATTTCCCCTAAGTCGTCGATTGTCCCCGCTTAAGACATGGTTTTTAATGTAATACCACGATTGAGCTAAATACTATACATGTATAATACAGACAAAATATATAAATAAAACACTGAGTAAATATTTTTACATGTAATTATAAAATATATAAATAGACGATTATAAAATAAAAAACAAACCATTGCATAAGACTTTTGTTGTTTCTTTCCATGGCAAAAAGTTTGATAACGAAACAAAGAAAAAAAAATATATAAAGTGAATGATGTAGGTCAACTGAGTATAAAGAGTAGGGACATCAAATAGGTCGGGTTCAAATTGACGGTTTTAATGATTTCAAAAAACATATCTGACCATAACCAGTTAGGTTGGTAAATCAGGTTTGATTAATCCATCAATTTGATTTTTTAAGTTTGACATGTTTGATAAGTTGCGTTTGGAAAATTGTTTTGATAGGTTAACATGTTGAGTTGGCATGTTACTTTTGGTTTTGATGGGTTAAGTTTTTGTCGAATTTGACATGTTTGGTGTTCTGAACCGATCAACTTAGTGTTATATAGATTTGACATAATTCTCACTTAAACCCGTATATGCCTAAAGAAACTCACAAAAAAAAAGATGGTCCAGTTTGTGTCAGGTCAGGGATGAGATCACCTCACGTAGTTTTCTCTCGCTCCACACATCATCGCGCGACACGTGGCATCAGGGAGTGGGTGGTGAGGCTAAATGCGGGTCACATGGCATCAGGGAGTGGGTGGTGAGGCTAAATGCGGGTCACACTCATCTAGTTTCATCATCTACCCTTGCTGCTACGTGTCGCGTGGTGACGCATGAGGTGGGGAGATCCTAACCCCTGTGCCCAAATGTAAGACCTCGGAGAAGCTTTTCGTTTTTCTTTTCTTTTCTTTTCTTTTTTTAATCAAACCAAATAGCTTTCAGTAAAAATTGAACAAAGACATTTTGTTCGAGGCCACAAACTTACCATTGTAAGGTTTCGTGGGCACCTCAGTCAAACTTAAGCCTTTGTCCCAAAAATAAATTATCATCCTCCCGTTTATTCAAAAAATTTCAGCTGCTTTTCCAACAGTAATACGATGGACATAAATTCTCACATCGAGACGATACTATGGACAGCGGAGCAGATTTCACATAGAATTTCCGAGCTTGGAGCTCAAATTACCAATGATTTCAGCAAGAATTGCAGTAACACTCTGTTTTCTCCTTCTGACGGTCCGGTAATAGTTGGTGTGGCCACAGGCGCCTTTCTTTTCTTGGCAGACCTTGTTCGAGCGATTACCCTGCCCATCTCGGTGGATTTTATCCGGGTCGAATCATACGGTTCTGGTACTGTTTCCACTGGCATACCCATCATTTCATGGGACTTGAAACTTGATGTTCGTGATAAACATGTGATTCTTGTGAGTTGTTCACTTTCTTCGTTCTAGTTTTACTTCAAGTAGCGGAAGGAGCATCCACTTTTTTTAATGTGCACAAAGGGCTTATTCTCTTAGGGTTTTGGACTTAGAAAAACATGTTTACTTTGAAAAGGGTTCTCTTTTACCTTTTCTTTCTTGGTCTCTTTGCATACCGGCTCAACTGTGATGAAAGCTTTATTGGTTTCTGTTGGAGATTACTACTATTAAGAAACTTGCTACTGCCTTATCATTTCACTAGTATTGCAAACTACTTGTTTTATGGAAACTGTTAATGTACTTTGATTTGGTATGTTGGGTTTCATCATTTAATGTTTTTGTCGTCTGTTGTAATGTGATGACAGGTCATGGATAGATACAGGAGCCGGTAATTTACCGAGTTCGCGCATCTCAATTGATTAAATTTTTGTTCCAGCAGCGTCTCTGTGTTAATCACAACTTCGCCATGAAATGCAGTTCACTAGATTTGTGTTTCAGACTAACTAATTGGAAGCATGTACATTCACGAATGTGAGAATTGTGCAAATCAAAGGGCCATATCTTGTAGGATATTCATAGAAAATAGGGACATAGACTTTTACTAAATATAGCTGCGAGGGCTTTCGTATTCAATTGAGTAAATATATTCATGATAATGAGCGAGCAATTGAAAGGATTCGTACTAAGGCATAAGTAGAACTATTAGTAACTGTATATGTTTCTAGCTGATGCTTGGTTGATCGGCTTGGGTCACATAGTTATCTGTGTGTTTGTAATTCTTGTCATTTTATATAAGTGCTGTTTGCCAGTACTAATGGAATGTTAAACCTAATGCAGGTTGAAGACATTGTTGATACAGGTAGCACTCTGTCAATTCTCATAGATCACTTGAAATCTAAAGGAGCATCATCGGTATCGGTCTGCACTCTTTTGAATAAACCAGCAAGGCGGAAGGTTAATTTTCAGCTATTGGGCGATGGAAAATTTTATTGCGGCTTTGAGGTGGTTACTCCCTATCTTTGTGGCTGTATTATCCTGATGCTTGCATGCATTTCTGCACCCACTTTGCATTTGAAGGATGATAATTATCTTATGAGTTTTTTTTTTCCTTCACCCAAAATATTGTTTAAAGAGTATCTGCAAGCATCCTGGAGAGAATAAGCTTGATTCTGACTGGAAGCTTCAATTCTCTGCATTAGATTGAGTTGCCAATAGAAGAAGCAAGATGTGATTTTGTAGTAGCTTTTATCACTGCACTGATTTCTCCTCTTCTTCTTCATTTTTTGGCGAATAAATATTTTTAAAGTTCTGTTCCTGTGTTTATCGTGGCTTGCTGGCTAACTGCACATAGGAATTTTAACTTATGGAGCATTCATTATATGGCTTTTGTGTTCAGTTGAAATATAGTAACTTTAAGACTTCATCTTGATCCATGCTTAATAGTTTGAACTGCAGAAACCATACATTCATTTAAATTGTCTCTCTCTCTGACAGTAGAAGCCTAGTGTTTGTGTGTATGTGTGTGTGTGTGTGTGTCTGTGTGTCTGTGTGTGTGTATTTTGTGAAATTAATAAAGGAATTATTTTTCCAAGGTATATGTATGCATGTGGAATTGTGGAACAGTGTTTAATTGTACATGCTTCCTGGTTTGCTGCCTATTGCTTAACGAGTTGAATGCTTACAACTGTGTATTAGACAATTAGTTAGTTCCAATGAAGAATAAAGGGGAAAAGTTACCTCTATCTTTTGGGATGGAAGTATTGTTTGACTACCAATCACCCTCTACAGACCTTAACGATAGCTTTTGCTGTCATTGGGATATCCTGAGTATGTGTTGTTGTTGTAGTTGGACACTTGCATTTAGGCATCTAGTTTCTCTGAAAATTGAGGACAAGAAGGAAACGAGTGCGTACGTCCAGGAGGCAAGTCTAATGGTTCTTTGCTTCTTCCACTGCCACATTGGTCCTGTGTCAAAGTAGTGTGTGTGGACTAAACATAAGATGGTCTCCTTATCGTTCCCCAATCAAATGTCCTATGGCACGCGTACCTGGCAGGGCAAATCTCCAGGACTCACTTGGTTAAATAATTTCTTACATGGGACTGCTTCAGCCAACTTATTCTTATATGTAGCGCTCTGACATGCCTGCATCTGCTATGAACACTTGTCTTTTCAGAGCTTCTCTTTCTTCATTTTTGTTTTTGGAGCAAAAAGTAGACTTCTTTTATGCTTGAACATGTTGGAGTGGGGAAAATCTCACAGTTCTAATCTAATTTGTGCGCCATCAATCTCAGTTCTCTTTCATATTTATATTGTGACAGTGCCCAGATCATTTTGTGGTGGGATATGGATTGGACTTTGCTGAGCAATACAGAAACTTGCCTTATGTTGGGGTCTTGAAGCCTGAAATGTACAAGTGAGTGATTCCTGTGGCCACTGATAAGCATGTACAACTCTTCAAGTAAAAGATGTGGAGGCATGTGGCTGTTTATAATTGTCATTCAGGAATCAGGACTGTGGAAGCATTTCAAACTAGTGAATTCCATACACTGCTTTTCCAGTTGGAATCTTATTTCTAACTATGTGTTATTTTCTTAACCTCTTAATCAAATTGATATTATAATAGTTGTTGAGTGACTAACTACAACAACAACATTACCCCATTGTCTTACAAGCTTCCGTCTATGGCAGGGGGGTCGGATATACGTAAATATATTCATGTGTTAGAGACACGCATGTTGTTTTCTAATGACCCACAATGAAAATTGTGTCAAGTTGTGTCGATCAACTGCTATTTCACAATATAAGAATCGCAATCAATTTAGTGAGTCATTTTGTTTTATTCCATTATATTTTAAAGTAAACGAAGAGTGTATTTTTGTCTAATACAAAACTGCTTGAGTGACTAACTAAAAGTGTAAAATTTTGTGTGCAATTTATGTGCTAGAGGTGTTGGTGAATGATATCAACCAATAAATGAGCTGCTTCTGCACATATTTTACCGTCCTTATAATCATGGCTAGTATTCAAGTTAGTCAGTACTTGATTGAGTTACATTATTTTCTTTCCATTTTTTTTAAGGACTAGCACAAAGTCTCGTATTCATCCGCTGTACAATTTTCAGAAGAATCATTCCAACAAACTTTACGGGTTGAAAATTCACTTCAAGGATAAAACTGCATATACCATTGATTATTTGTCTTGGCTTTTTTTTCCCTATGACTATTGTGGATAGGGCAAAAAATGTCAACATAAAAAGGTTAGATGAATTTTTACAACTTTGGTTTAGTTCATTGACAAGTCTACAAAATGCCCATAAAAAAGAACGTTTTCGGTACACTAGTCTTTCGCATTTGTGCAGGATTTGAAGAGAGATCAGATCGCGAAAGTGATCTGATGTACATGGTTTTACTCCATATTTTGTGTGACAGGAGGTTTCTGCGATTCGGATACATGACCTGAAGGTCACAATACAACAACTGTACCAGTTGTTTTAATGCATGTCCTCGCAAATTTCCGTAAATAGTATACTATTAACAAGTTAACAAGATAACTATTTTTTTTTGGGGGGGAGGGGGGCAGGGGGGCTAGAAATTAGCATATATTTGTCGTGTGCTATAAACCGTTTATAACTCTATATATGTCAAACCTTAAGGTGTCAAACCTTAGGCTATCTCCAATGGAAGCACCAAATCACCTATTTGGTGCAAAATACCACTCCAACCAAGCACCAAATCATGCACCAATTTGGTGAAAATGAATAGTGTTGCACCAAATAGGTGCAACACTATTCATTGCACCAAATCACTATTCATCCTCCACATCATCATTTTAATCATATTAATTTAATTTTAATTTCGTTATAATAATTTTAATTTTGTTAATTTCGTTATAAAAATTTTAATTTCACTAATTACGTTATAAAAATTTTAATTTCGTTAATTTCATTATAAAAATTTTAATTTTGTTATAAAAATTTTAATTTCATTAATTTCGTTATAAAATTTTAATTTCGTTTTTAAGAAAAATTATATAACAAAAAATTAAAAATAAAATAAGATTCATAATTAATATTTAAAACAAAGTTACATTAGTAAATGAAGTACATTAAAAACATAGCATAAAATATTTCACAACAATAAAACTTAATAGCAACAAGCTTACGAAATAACTAATACAATATAGATATAAATTAAACTAACAACAATTCAAAATCTGGAAGATTATCACCACCTCCACCAAGATTGCTGAAATAGTTGTCAAAATTATTTGATGATTCAGGCGGTGGTTGTGGAAATAGACCCCTTTTTTGCATTATTCGTGCTTGTTCAGATTGAATGTAAGCACGAATATGAGGATCGCTAATCTTGCTCATATTGCTCTACGCAATGACTTGATAGATCATTTATGGGAGGAATATACTAATTCGGAAGGGCATTGAAATTTAATTGTCATTGTAATATTTCCTATGTTGTTGGGTGTTTTATTTTTCTTGTATGTTTGTTTGTGTAATAAAATCTAATAAATTGTACTATTTTGTTTTATTTATAATTTAATTTTTTAATTTTCAAATTTATAGCAACTCCAACACGTTAAGATTTTTATAAATTTTCAATTCATCATCTTACATTAAATTTATATGAATGTTAAATTTATGTTAAATTATTTATAATAATGAATTAAAAATAGAATGATAGAAGAATCTTTAAGGAATATTCTTATTTGGTGTTGGATTTGGTGTTTGTGGTTGGAGTACTTTTTACTATTTATTACACCCAAATAGGTGATTTGGTGCAAAATTTGGTGTTTGTGGTTAGAGATGGCCTTAGGTGAGTCCAATTGTCCAAAATCCACTTTACGGTACCATCTGAACATTTTCCCGCCAAAAACAACCTCCCGGTAACTTCCATCTACATTTCAGCCCACGGAATCCACCTTCCCGTTGCTCATACACAAACAGGCGCCAATGGCACCGCCGGCGACCTTCATTGCGGTGCAGTGTTGTCAGTGCTCCACCATGCAGGTGAAACAGCAGAGAGAAGAAGGCAGTAATAAGTGGACTTGCGTTGTCTGCAACCAGAAGCAATCAGTTCGGAAGGTTTACGCCCAGGGATTCATGGCTAAGGACGTCCGCAAATTCGTCCAGAATATGACTCGCCAAATCGCCGATCAAAATCAGCTAGAACTCGCTGCTGATAACCAATTGGAAAACCTAGGTGAAGTCCGAGATTGTTTACCAACCAACAGCAAGGTGAAGAGGAATGATTGGACCGAATACCTTGATCCTTCTGACGAAGATTCAAATTTTGGTCTCGTCGGTGAAAGTCCTGGTACGAGATCAATTGATAAATGAATCCACAAATCTCTACTATTTTGCTCTGGAATTAGTATTTAGTAGTTGTTGATTGCGATGAAAAACTTTGTGCTCGGTTCGTTTGTGATATTGTGCTTATTTGGTAGAGGATGGTGATTCTGAAATCAAGGTGGTTACGGAAATGCCAAAACCAGTGTTCAAGAAGCCTAAATTGACAAATCAATGTGCTTCTTCAACTCGAGGAAAGCATTATACGCCCATATTTGATAAGCGACGTACCAAGCAAGAGACTTCCCGCAGAGGTAAATGCAGTTCTTCAGAACTCAAACAATGTTTCTCTATGCATTACAGATTTGAATTCATGAGTTCATAAAAAGCCAAGATGCATAGTGACAGAGGCAATATACATTTAACTTAATAGAAATCAGTGCTATAGCTAGAACCCCTGAAAAGTTGAAAGTAGATATTCGGTTACGCGTGTGTAGTTGCCATGTGTGTGCTAGTAATTTGTGTAACAAGGAAATTGTACCCTTTTAGTTTGAATTCGAAAAATTTGAATCTGTGCTTTAATTTTGTTGCAGCTGCGGCAGAAGAGTCGAGCTCAAGCAAACATTCTGAGGCAATGATCAAGGAGAATTCAAGGCAGATGCATTATGCGCCAGAAAGTCGAAGAGAAGACACTTCTATGAATAAAATTGTTGCGAAAGATGGAATTACCAAATGGGAAGGTGGCTTAACAGAAAAAGATGATAGAAGATTCGCGAGCAAGATGCCATTGGGAACTCATACAGCTAAATCAGGTGTACCATCAAAATGGAGTATTTATATTTCTGAAGAGAACGAAAGTTTACCGCTGGTTGATGGGAGAAATTTTAACGTTCAGGCAAGTGAATGGAAGGATGAGGCATTGGGGACTGAATTGGTAGATCAAATGATTGAAGAAGACATCCACCCTGATTTTCTATGAACTTATAAATGATGTTCTGGAATTGTTCTGAAAGTATGATTCCATGATGATGATTCTACAAGCTTTCGGCTGAACCCCACATCACCTTCTGTAGCTTATCAATCTCAATTTCTTGGTAGACGAGTCTGATATCTTACAGGGGTATCTTCTAGCCCAAAAGCAGTTACTTTTAAATCGCGTTAAATGCTCCATACTTCGTATTGCTTTATTAGTTCCACACTATTGTCTTCATCATGAAACGGCACCTTCAGCACCCAAATGCTCAGATGGAGCATCTGATCATATCTTCTCCGCTCTGCTCCCTGGCCGGAATTCCCATCGGCCTCAAATTCCAGGATATTCAGGTGAAGAGTATTAATCATACTAGAATTAACACACATATATAAACGGAAAACCAAGACATCAGCACCATTTCACATCACATTACAAAATGCTTTTGATACATTTTCTATTACGTTCATGATTATTCCCTTCCCCAAGTCGTTTCTTGTAACTGATTTCTGTCCAAATATTCTTTGCACTACCGTGTGCTTGTACCGTTTCTGCCACATTTGTCCTTTCATATCCTCTTTCTGTCCTATGAAGTAAAGACAGTGAATCTTAGCCCAGAATAGGAAAAGCCTGGCACAACAAAAATGAAAATCGAAGATGTCTATAAATGTTCAACACGATCACAACGTCCCATCTCAAATGATCCAACAACAACACTCAGGTTTTTTCTCACATAGAAGTCAATTATATAGATTAATCATTTCTCTTGCATTTTATTATTTATTTGCTTTTTTTTAGTAGTAACATAAACCTATCATCTACTTGTGCGTCTCATAATATCTAAGGTATAATATACGCTTTTAGGATATGCATTTTTCAAAACTATCATAACATCTCAATCATGATTTAGGCCTAACTACATGAAATTCTAAATCAAATCTTATACTATCTGCATGACATCGATTCAATGATCCAATACAATAAAAACATCAACCTTATCGAGTTCGTCTACAAATTTGTTGTGCTAGGATTTGACTTCACTCATTTAAGCTCAAACATACTAGTATCATTAAAGGTTGACCTGAGTACGAGTTCAACTTCAACAAAATATACACTACAAATGATCTCAACATTTTTAGGAACCTACTATTTAGTATTTCATATCAACCTGGATGTCTTATTGAGCAGTATTCAAGTTTGAATTATGCAAGGAGTAGCAGGAAATATTATTTCTAACCCTCCTTGTTAAAATAGGTATGGGCTCTCACCTTTGATATATATATGAGAAGGAAAAAAACCGCTGCTCTATCAGTGGACAGTTCCATAATGTGTAAAGGAGACACCTCATACAATCTATAAGAAGATTTAGCATGTACAATCATGTTAACTATATTTCAGACTAAGCAACCAGCCTCATTAAATAGCTACAATCATTTACGACTAGAATTGGCTTAGCAATCTGATGCATTCTAAAAACGAATTTCTAATCAATCATCACATTTCTAAAAAATGAATACCCCTAATCAATCATCATAGTTAAAGGATTTTATCAAAATAAGCTGAGTAATAGTTAGCATAGTCAAATCTTTATAGAGTTGAAAATTCTGAGCCATAAATTTTGGTTTGATTTCTGAGTCACAGGACACGAGCAAATTGACATCTTTCTCCTCACTGCAACAACCTAGTGACAAGTTAAATAATCGAGTGTAAACATGCTACCTCATAATAGGAAATTTTATTAGGTTTAAGCCATGATGCTTTAGCCAAAATTGTAAACCAAACACAAC
>AP025049.1:13653910-13702038 GCA_036186865.1 Eustoma russellianum
ATGATAATGATTTTTTTAGTCTCGAGTGTCTTGATAAAGTTTTGTGGGGTTTCTTTGTTTTAGCTTTGTGGTTGTTTCTGTTTGTTGGTTATTTTGTTGGGATAATTTCTTGCTGGTTAAAGGTCCCTTGTCGATTGGATTTGTTCAACTGGTTGAGAGGGGTTTGGACTATGGACTCCTTTTTTTGAGGCCTATGGATCACACAATTTTATTGATTTATCAAAGATGTACATAGCTCCTATATGCAATACAAACACTTGTGTTATGCCCCGCACCCTCCGTAGGGTAATTAAAGGACAAAGAAGGATTTTACAGAAATTAATGGCGGTCAACGAAAATTAATTAGGCATTAATATAAGGATTAATTAGAAATTAATGAGGGGATTTAATATTAGAATTTATTTATATTAATTTAGAATTAAATAATTAAGTTTATCCTTTAAGATAAATAGGAAATTAAGATATAATTTAGAAACACCAAACTTTTCCCTTCCCATATAAAAACTGACTGAACGTCAGTTTCCCTAATTTCTCACAGAAACCAACGCAGCCTTGTCTTCCCCTTAGGCGATTTTGGGAACTTTGCAGCCCTAGGAGAAGAATCCCTTCAAGAATCAACCCAATCATCATCCGTTCTTCGTTTCTTCACCGAGTAATCAAAGGCAAGTAATCTACTTATAAGTTTTTACGATTTGCGAAAGATAAAGGGCCTATTTTGATATCATCTGGATCACCATGTAGTAATTTCTCTATGTGAATCTATTTGTGAGATCTATGTGTTTTGGTTTGAGATTTGGCCATTATATGTTGAAATCTTGTTCGTTGATTGTTGTTTATATGAGATCATGTAAATCCCAATCCCTTGAACCCTACTTTGTTGATAATGGTGGTTGAAGGGAGGGAAGAGTGAAAAGATTTGATTTTTGGGTTGATTTGATGATTACTTTGAGTGCTAGACTTGAATCCGAGAATCGTACGTTAAAGATGTTGTCTTGGGTGAATTTAGGATGGATTGATAGTGGGAAATAGGCTTGGAATGGTTTTGAAGGAAGTTGGGGTCGATTTGGGGGTTATTTCTGCAGTTTTTGCAGAAAACTGCAGAATGGTGTTCTGGAACGGGGACGTCGATCGATCGACGTCAGGGTATGACGTACGTCGATCGATCGACGTATAGCAAGTGAGGGTATGACGTGCTTCAGAAGGACGTAGATCGATCGACGTAGGATGGGTGAGAGTTCGACGTGCCTCAGATGGACGTCGATCGATCGACGTAGGTTGAGTGAGAGATCGACGTGCCTCAGATGGACGTCGATTGATCGACGTCAGGGTATGACGTACGTCGATCGATCGACGTCAGGGTATGACGTCAACCAGTTTTGTGGAAAAGCAAGGGAAGAAAGAGGGAAGCTAGGGGATCCTTTGGGTGACCTTAGGGACTTCTTAGGACCTGATTATGACTAGTCTAAGTCTTGGGAACATGACTTAAGATGGTGAATCAAGTTTGGAGAATTTTAAGGGTATTCGAATCGGAGTTCAACGTGGATGACTTAGAAGGGTTAGGAGGTGAACGTACGAGGAGATTGAGGGTTCAATGATGGATGGTTGGGATAATTGCCTTAGGTTGTAAACCCTAGAATCAAGATTAAGTGTTGACGAGAGGGTTGAAGCCTAAAGTTGTGATAAGTAAGTTAGTGAAAGCTTGTATGTTACTTGTACTTGCGCATGTGAATGTGAATTGCATATGTGATCGAGGAATGTGAATGAACAAGGAGTCTTGCATCATGGCACGTGCATTTGCATATTGATTTGAAAAGAAAGGTGCTTCGGCACAGATTTGCGAAGGTGACCTGCAATGTAAACCGGGATGGAAATTTAAGCCGGGGCGCATTGTAGGGCACAAAAGACTGTAACGTAAACCGGGATGGAAATATAAGCCGGGGGCGCGTTACAGGGTATAAAGTTGTCTGTAATGCTACTCGGGATGGAAATATAAGCCGAGGTGCATTACAGGGTATAAAGTTGGCTGTAGCGTAAACCGGGATGGAAATATAAGCCGGGGCGCGCTACAGGGTATAAAGTATATGAAGTGACCGGGCATTATGTCATACATTGCACTGTTTTAAAAGAGAAAGTGTTCATGCATATGTGATTGTGTAGCGTAGTGCATTATTGGCATGCATCACGAGAGTCGTTGTGGTATGTGTGTTTATGTTATTTGATCGACATCGAATTGTTTACTTACGTTTCAAGTTGCTGTACCTGATTTATTACATGTTCCGCTTATATATTTGGAAATTTCAAGACATGTGTCCCTCATTTCCCTCAAGTTATCTATTACTCATGTCTTGCCATGTGATGATCCCGTATGTCTTATAAGCGGGTTACTTGCTAGCGTTTTCGCTAAGGGTACTGCCTTTGATTTTGCAGATGAACCCAGTTATGATATGATTTTCATTGAGGATGACGGCGAGTGGGCAGAATGGGATGCATAGGACTTATGGGGAGATTTGATTAGAGAGATTTCCGTTAATTCTGTTTCCTTATTGTGTTGGAGGTTTTAGATGGCTGCGACCATATACATTGAGTATTCACATTATCTTTGACGTATTGATTTGATGATTTGGATTTATGAGATATGTTTCCGCATTTATTTCTCTTACGTCATTGATGATGTGTATTCGAGAGATAAGACGTCTTGTAGTCTTCTCAGTAAGCTACGACGGGTGAAACCGGTTCGGATTCCGTTGTCCGGGTCGGGGCGCTACCAGGTGGGTATCAGAGCCTAGGCTTCAGATCTGCCTCGGAGACCTAGGTTATGACATGTAGAATCTTAAGTTATGATCTTTACCTTAAGATGATCTATTAGTCTAAGTAAGCAATCTTAGATTTAAGCTTGATCTGGGATGGGTGTGTGTACGAGCGCGATTAGTGAAATCAAATAAAATGTAATTGTCTTAACCTATGAACTACGCCTCGTACCCCTTATGGATTTCACGTTTATCTTGGAATTGCTCGATACTAATGACGTGATCTTGCAGAAAATGCCTCCCAGAAGAGACAACCAAGGAAACGGTGGCAATGGGAACAACGACCCTCCACCACCACCACCCCCAGTCTTAGTACCCCAGGCGCTAATCGATGCTATCACAGTGATAGCGCAAGGAGTGGCGCAACAACAGCAACAACCCCCTGCGCCAGCACCACCACAGCATGGCATAAGGTATTATATTGGGGAGATGCGCAAGATGCACGCCCCAAACTTTGAAGGGACAACTGACCCAGAGGTGGCTGGGTTTTGGCTTGATGAGATAGAGAAATGTTTTCAAGCTTGTACAAGTGCCTGAAGAGCACAAGGTGGATGTATCCACACCTTTCCTGACTGGCAGGGCAAATGCATGGTGGAACGGCATCCTGCCCAAGATGACTCCTCCCATCCAGTGGAATCAATTTGTGAAGGCCTACAAGGACTACTATGTGCCTGAGACCGCAGTTCTAGAAAAGATGAGGCAGTTTGACAGGTTTGAGCAAGGGAGAATGACTGTCTCTGATTACGCAGACCGGTTTCATGCCTTGGGCAAATTCACACCCTTGGTTTTAGAAAACAACAGGATGAAAATGCTGAAATTCGAGGAAGGACTGAACCCCCGCATTCGGACTGCAATAGCGGGGTCAAGCTTGAAAACCTTTGAGGAGATGTTAGATGCCTGCTATCGCGTTGAGAGTGACATGCGCAGGTCACAACCAAGAGAGGCTCGAGAAGAATCGAGCAAGAGGCCAAGAGTGGAGCAAAGTGGCAGTAGACCCGGACGTTGGGTTAAGATTCCCAGAAAAAGGCAGGCAGGGCCAGTACAAAGGACACCACAACTCAACCAACCTGGTCAACAAGCACCCGCAGAGTGCCCACACTGCCACAAGAGACACGTGGGCGAATGTTGGAAGGTGAGTGGAGCGTGCTTCAAGTGTGGGAAGGCGGGCCACAGGATCAAAGATTGCCCTGAATGGAATGCTAACCTCAGGTGACAACAGGGCCTGCCCAGCAGCAGAGAGGCAGGCCTAATGCGAGGGTCCATGCGATGACGGACGCCGAGGTACAGGAGGATACCAACGTCGTAACAGGTACGACTTAAGTTTGATTCTAGCAATCTAAGTTGAATTTTAGCCTTATAGTTGATGATTCAATATGTTTTGTTTTATGAGACCTTTATGTGCTACCCTTTCATGTTAGGTGTGATTCTAGTTAACCAAGTACCTGCCAATGTGTTGTTTGATAGCGGGGCTAGCCACTCTTTTATCTCTAAGAGGTTCGCCAAGGGGCTCGACCGTTTACCTGAATGGCTTGAAAACCCATTTAGGGTGCAAGCAGCGGGCGAGCAAGTACTGGTTTCTCACCACCAGTACAAAGACTGTGAGCTGGTGTTAGACGGAAAATTCTTTTCAGTTACACTAGTCCCAATTCCGATGAAGGATTTTGATGTAATATTAGGCATGGATTGGCTGACCAAGAATCATGCCAATATTGACTGCAAACTCAAGCAGGTGACCGTTAAGGACCCCGATATGAATGAAATAACGATCCAAGGAAACTTCAAAATGACCAAAGCTCCCAAGAAGATATACATGACAGCGATCAAGGCCTTTAAAGCCTTACAAAAGGGAGCTGAGGGATTTATGGTGTATGCACTAGATGCGAAGCAGGAGGTTCCCTCCATGGACCAAATACCGGTAATAAATGAGTTCAAAGACGTGTTTCCGGACGACCTACCGGGAGTGCCACCAATGAGGGAAGTGGAGTTTGAGATTAACTTGATCCCTGGAGCCGAGCCTATATCTAAGGCACCCTACCGAATGGCTCCGGCTGAACTCAAGGAGTTAAAGGGGCAACTGCAAGAGTTGTTGGACAAGAAATTGATACGTCCCAGCGTATCACCGTGGGGAGCCCCAGTCCTATTCGTAAAGAAGAAAGATGGCAGCATGAGGCTGTGCATCGACTATCGAGAGTTGAACAGATCACCATTAAGAATAAATATCCTTTACCAAGGATTGAGGATCTATTTGATCAACTGAAGGGAGCTAGATGGTTTTCCAAGATTGACCTCCGTCAAGGATACCATCAGTTACTTGTGAAAGCCGGAGACGTACCTAAAACAGCTTTCCGAACTCGATACGGGCATTATGAATTCTTAGTGATGCCTTTTGGACTAACTAATGCCCCAGCTGCTTTCATGGATTTGATGAACACTGTGTTCCGAGAACAGTTAGACCAATTTGTAGTAGTGTTCATCGATGACATTCTGGTCTATTCCCCGATGAACAAGCTCATACTGAACATCTAAGAGTGGTGCTACAAATTCTGAGGCACAAAGGCTGTATGCCAAATTCAGCAAGTGTGAATTTTGGCTAAGAAGTGTAGCCTTCCTTGGTCACGTAATTTCTGAAGATGGGATCTCTGTAGACCCTAAGAAGATAGAAGCCATCACTGAATGGCAAAGACCCACGAATGTGACCGAAGTCCGAAGCTTCCTAGGCTTGGCAGGCTACTATAGGAAGTTTGTTGAGGGATTCTCAACGATTGCAGTGCCATTGAGTCGTCTCACTCAGAAGAAGACTAAATTTGAATGGACTGCTGAATGCGAGCAGAGCCTTACTGAGCTCAAGAAGAGATTGACCACAGCCCCGGTGTTGGCACAACCTCCGGCACCGACGGTTTCGTGATCTATAGTGACGCGTCCAAGAAAGGACTAGGTATGTACACATTACAATTAATGCATTGTATATACTTATGCAAGTCCTAAACTAACCCACTGTTTATAGGTTGTGTCTTGATGCAAAACGAACGAGTCATATCGTACGCGTCAAGACAACTGAAACCATATGAGCAGAACTATCCGACGCATGACTTGGAGCTCGCAGCTGTGGTATTTGCCCTTAAGATCTGGAGACACTATCTATATGGAGAAAAAATGTGCCGTGTTCACTGATCACAAAGTTTGAAGTACTTGTTCTCGCAGAAGGAGTTAAACATGAGGCAGAGAAGATGGTTGGGAGTTACTCAAGGACTATGACTTAACCATCAACTACCATCCGGGTAAAGCCAACAGAGTGGCAGACGCATTGAGCAGAAAGTCTAGCCATGCAAGACAGTCTCCGTTGGAAAGGGAAATTGAGGAGTTTGACCTTGAATTGGTAGACTCAGTGGCGAATGTTCTTACGACATTATCCATCTGTCCAAACCTGGTGGACAGGATCAAAGAGGCACAGTATGGGGACGCAGCGCTAAGAGAAATCCGTGACAAATTAGCTGCGGGACTAGTGAAGGATTTCCAGTTGCGAGAGGATGGAAGTCTATGGTTTCAGAACCGGTTATGCGTACCAGCTAAAGACGAACTCCGAACGGAATTACTTCGAGAGGCGCATAACTCAAGGATGTCTATCCACCCTGGAAGCACTAAGATGTACAAAGATCTCAAAAGAAACTATTGGTGGATCGGGATGAAGAGATCTATAACGGAGTATGTTGAAAGGTGTTTGGTCTGCCAACAAGTCAAGGCCGAACATCAACGACCTGGTGGTTTGATGATGCCCTTAGAAATTCCGGAGTGGAAATGGGAACACGTAACTATGGACTTTGTGATGGGACTACCCAAGACTAGAAATGGAAACGAGATGATCTGGGTGATAGTAGACCGATTAACAAAGACGGCTCATTTCATAGCCATGCCACATGGTACGTCGTATGAAAGGTTATCTAATATCTATGTGGACAACATTGTAAGTCTACATGGAGTCCCAGTCAGATCGCTATCGGACCGTGACCCCAAGTTCACCTCTAAGTTCTGGAGGGCATTCCAGAAAGCTATAGGTACCGAGTTGAGAATGAGCACAGCATACCACCCGCAAACGGATGGACAATCCGAGAGGACCATCCAAACATTGGAAGACATGCTGAGAGCATGCGCCTTGGACTTCAAAGGAAACTGGGATAGCATGTTGAAGTTAATGGAGTTCTCCTATAATAACAGCTATCACAGTGCAATTGGCATGGCGCCATTTGAAGCGTTATACGGGCGTAAGTGCAGATCCCCGGTTTGTTGGGATGAGGTTGAGAAAGGACAATCACCGCACCCGAGTTGGTTGAGCAAACAGTCGAAAAAGGTCAAGGTGATAAGAGAGAAACTCAAGGTGGCTCAAGATCGAAGTAAAAGTTGGGCTGATACCAAGAGACGACCGTTGGAGTTTGAGGAGGGCGATAAGGTTTACCTACGAGTTTCACCAACCAAGGGAGTTGCTAGATTTGGAGTGAAGGGCAAGTTAAGCCCTAGGTACATTGGCCCTTACGAAATACTTGGCAAAGTTGGTGAAAGGGCATACCGACTAGCCTTGCCTCCGAGTTTGTCCCAAGTCCATAATGTATTCCATGTATCCCAGCTAAGGAAATACATATCGGACCCAAATCATATCCTTGAAGCTCAACCATTGGATGTGAAAGAAGATGTCACTTACGAAGAGCATCCTATAAAGATTGTGGATAGAAAGGATCAAGTCCTACGCCGACGCGTCATTCCGTATGTCAAAGTTCAGTGGAGTAACCATACGGAGCGCGAAGCCACGTGGGAACTTGAGGAGCAAATGCAGGAGCTATATCCACATCTCTTCCAATAAGGTACGTCAGTTTCGAGGACGAAACTTTTTGTAAGGGGGGTGGGATGTTATGCCCCGCACCCTCCGTAGGGTAATTAAGGACAAAGAAGGATTTTACAGAAATTAATGGGCGGTCAACAAAAATTAATTAGGCATTAATATAAGGATTAATTAGAAATTAATGAGGGGATTTAATATTAGAATTTATTTATATTAATTTAGAATTAAATAATTAAGTTTATCCTTTAAGATAAATAGGAAATTAAGATATAATTTAGAAACACCAAACTTTTCCCTTCCCATATAAAACTGACTGAACGTCAGTTTCCCTAATTCTCACAGAAACCAACGCAGCCTTGTCTTCCCCTTAGGCGATTTTGGGAACTTTGCAGCCCTAGGAGAAGAATCCCTTCAAGAATCAACCCAATCATCATCCGTTCTTCGTTCTTCACCGAGTAATCAAAGGCAAGTAATCTACTTATAAGTTTTTACGATTTGCGAAAGATAAAGGGCCTATTTTGATATCAATCTGGATCACCATGTAGTAATTTCTCTATGTGAATCTATTTGTGAGATCTATGTGTTTTGGTTTGAGATTTGGCCATTATATGTTGAAATCTTGTTCGTTGATTGTTGTTTATATGAGATCATGTAAATCCCAATCCCTGAACCCTACTTTGTTGATAATGGTGGTTGAAGGGAGGGAAGAGTGAAAAGATTTGATTTTTGGGTTGATTTGATGATTACTTTGAGTGCTAGACTTGAATCCGAGAATCGTACGTTAAAGATGTTGTCTTGGGTGAATTTAGGATGGATTGATAGTGGGAAATAGGCTTGGAATGGTTTTGAAGGAAGTTGGGGTCGATTTGGGGTTATTTCTGCAGTTTTTGCAGAAAAACTGCAGAATGGTGTTCTGGAACGGGGACGTCGATCGATCGACGTCAGGGTATGACGTACGTCGATCGATCGACGTATAGCAAGTGAGGGTATGAACGTGCTTCAGAAGGACGTAGATCGATCGACGTAGGATGGGTGAGAGTTCGACGTGCCTCAGATGGACGTCGATCGATCGACGTAGGTTGAGTGAGAGATCGACGTGCCTCAGATGGACGTCGATCGATCGACGTCAGGGTATGACGTACGTCGATCGATCGACGTCAGGGTATGACGTCAACCAGTTTTGTGGAAAAGCAAGGGAAGAAAGAGGGAAGCTAGGGGATCCTTTGGGTGACCTTAGGGACTTCTTAGGACCTGATTATGACTAGTCTAAGTCTTGGGAACATGACTTAAGATGGTGAATCAAGTTTGGAGAATTTTAAGGGTATTCGAATCGGAGTTCAACGTGGATGACTTAGAAGGGTTAGGAGGTGAACGTACGAGGAGATTGAGGGTTCAATGATGGATGGTTGGGATAATTGCCTTAGGTTGTAAACCCTAGAATCAAGATTAAGTGTTGACGAGAGGGTTGAAGCCTAAAGTTGTGATAAGTAAGTTAGTGAAAGCTTGTATGTTACTTGTACTTGCGCATGTGAATGTGAATTGCATATGTGATCGAGGAATGTGAATGAACAAGGAGTCTTGCATCATGACACGTGCATTTGCATATTGATTTGAAAAGAAAGGTGCTTCGGCACAGATTTGCGAAGGTGACCTGCAATGTAAACCGGGATGGAAATTTAAGCCGGGGCGCATTGTAGGGCACAAAAGACTGTAACGTAAACCGGGATGGAAATATAAGCCGGGGCGCGTTACAGGGGTATAAAGTTGTCTGTAATGCTACTCGGGATGGAAATATAAGCCGAGGTGCATTACAGGGTATAAAGTTGGCTGTAGCGTAAACCGGGATGGAAATATAAGCCGGGGCGCGCTACAGGGTATAAAGTATATGAAGTGACCGGGCATTATGTCATGCATTGCACTGTTTTAAAAGAGAAAGTGTTCATGCATATGTGATTGTGTAGCGTAGTGCATTATTTGGCATGCATCACGAGAGTCGTTGTGGTATGTGTGTTTATGTTATTTGATCGACATCGAATTGTTTACTTACGTTTCAAGTTGCTGTACCTGATTTATTACATGTTCCGCTTATATATTTGGAAATTTCAAGACATGTGTCCCTCATTTCCCTCAAGTTATCTATTACTCATGTCTTGCCATGTGATGATCCCGTATGTCTTATAAGCGGGTTACTTGCTAGCGTTTCGCTAAGGGTACTGCCTTTGATTTTGCAGATGAACCCAGTTATGATATGATTTCATTGAGGATGACGGCGAGTGGGCAGAATGGGATGCATAGGACTTATGGGGAGATTTGATTAGAGAGATTTCCGTTAATTCTGTTTCCTTATTGTGTTGGAGGTTTTAGATGGCTGCGACCATATACATTTGAGTATTCACATTATCTTTGACGTATTGATTTGATGATTTGGATTTATGAGATATGTTTCCGCATTTATTTCTCTTACGTCATTGATGATGTGTATTCGAGAGATAAGACGTCTTGTAGTCTTCTCAGTAAGCTACGACGGGTGAACCGGTTCGGATTCCGTTGTCCGGGTCGGGGCGCTACAACTTGTATCTATAAAATGTAATAAAGTATAATGAATTTCAAATATTATATTTCTGTATGTACGTAATCTGATTGAATTTTTCTATATTTGCACAAATCTTATCTCAACAAATCGATACATCAAAATGGCTACTGCTGTGGTTGCTAATTGATCCATTCAGCTCCCAGAAGACATGTAGCAAATGTCCAACATCATCCTCTTTGCAATATTAAGATAGTGCACTTAAAAGTGGTCTCCTCCACCTCATCTTGACATACACAGGATGTGATCTCTTCACTCCCAAGTCCTTTACCTCCATTTTCACCGCCCGTCATGTAGCTATAAGGAGAGGATGGTGAAGTTATATAAAAAGGTGTGGAGGAAGAAGTGTATAAGAGGGGTGACTCTCACGTGAGGGGCAGTGGAGATGAGAGTGAGAAGATCTCGAAATACACAATGCATCCCCGAGGAACAGAAGCTAGGTATCACTTAACTGATAATGAGCGACATAAAAGTCATATCTAGCATAAGCAGTAAAGGGAAAATGGTGTCGCATGAATTGATCTTAATAGGTTCGTATTTGTTTTACATAAAAACTAAACCTGAAAAGTAAAGGGTCATATTCAGGTTTATTGAAACACACCAATCCTAACATGAGCCATTAGTCACCCTTAATAATATTTAGAAAAATCTAAACCACTATGAAATGGAAAAAGATATATCACCACAAGATCGAGAATAAATAATAATACATTAGAAAAACAAAATGTCGAAAGAATAACGCTATGAAAGAGAAATTTATATCACCACACATTAAATAATAGACAATATTATGATACATGGGGAAAAAATAAACCAAAAACATTCTAATATTGAAGTCTGAAGTAAAGCGTCATTGATTTTACTCGCCTGTAGTGATGGTCCAGATCCGAGTAGAGATGTTACATAGATTGAATTTTTATGATTCTTTGATTTTATTGTACAGATCAGTTTTCTTTGTTTGGTGTTAATTTATACGATCGAAAATTCCAAAAAAAGAACTTAACGCTTGCAAAGGTTTAAATGAAAACATAATAATCTTGAAGTCTAGGGTTTTGTTTAATTTGGAATACGATGAAATAAATCAAAATGAATCACTAAATTAGATGGGCTTCTTATATAGTGAACGCAATTTTCATTATGAATCACTGAGAACAGTCGTATATGAGTATGTTTGCGTACATCTGATCTTTCATGCTTTATTATAGGCTGAAGCATTTAAAACAATGAGGTAATGTTGTTTTATAATAATCGTGAAGTCTCATATCTATCTCTAACCAGTAGTTTTTATGTCTCATTGGTCTGCATCCTAACCAGTACCCCCCTTTTACAGTTTAAAGTTGCAGCTGTTTATTCTTCATATTTGCAAATTTGCACTTGTGCGCGGTTGCATGAGTTTAAATTATGCTAAAAGAACCTGAAACTCAATGAAATTCACAGATTCTCACCCATCAGAATTGCAGCAACTCGCTTCCCGTTCTGTGCATGGCCTATGTGGAAAAGCTCCTGCACAAATGCACCTCACTTCCCCGCATCGAGCAACTTCAGGCCCATCTCATAACCACCGGGCTTTTCCGTTCCTACCTCCACCGTTCCCGTCTTCTAGACTTCTGCGCAACCTCTTCTTCTGGCAGCTTCCCATATGCCTCCTTTGTGTTCGACCGTATTCCTAACCCAACCACCAATGACTGGAATGCGCTTATTCGTGGCCTTGCTCAAAGAGACCGACCCATTGATGCGGTTGTTTGTTATGTTTCTATGCAGCGTGCCTCTGGAAAACCGGATGCGCTAACTTGTTCTTTCGTTCTCAAGGCCTGTGCTCGCGCTTTGGCTCGTGTCGAATGCCTTCAGCTGCACTCGTGTGTTGTTAGATTGGGGGTGAAAGATGACGTTTTGTTGCAGACTACGTTGTTGGATGTGTACGCCAAGTGTGGTGATTTGGATTGTGCTTGTGTTGTGTTTGATGGAATGGTTGTGAAAGACGTTGCGACTTGGAATGCTTTGATTGCGGGATTGGCTCAAGGGAATCGACCCAATGAAGCATTGCAGCTTTTTAAGCAAATGAAAGAGAGTCAGCTGGAGCCTAATGAAATTAGTGTTTTGGGGGCGCTTTCAGCTTGTTCCCAGCTGGGTGCAATTAAGGAAGGGGAACAAGTATATAGTTACATCAGGGATCGTAATCTCGATGCCAATGTGATCGTTTGCAATGCAATAATTGATATGTTTGCTAAATGTGGATTTGTTGATAAGGCATACGCAGTTTTTAGCGGAATGGAATGCACAAAGAATCTTGTTACATGGAATACGATGGTTATGGCGTTTGCTATGCACGGTGAAGGGACTAAAGCGCTTGAAGTTTTTGGGAAAATGGGGAATTGCGGCATGGTTGCCGATCATGTAAGTTATTTGGCTGCATTGTGTGCTTGTAACCATGCTGGAATGGTAGATGAAGGTTTAAGGTTATTTAAGTCAATGGAGATGTCGGGTGTCGATAAAAATGTGAAGCACTATGGTAGCATAGTGGATTTATTAGGTAGAGCGGGACGTTTAGAAGAAGCATACAGGATTATCAAATCAATGTCTACATTGCCAGACGTCGTGCTTTGGCAAACATTACTAGGGGCATCTAAAACTTACGGAAATCTGGAGATGGCAGAGAAGGCTTCCTGGCAACTTGTAGAGATGGGATCAAATAATTGTGGAGATTTTGTATTGTTGTCAAACCTTTATGCTTCCCACAAAAGGTGGAATGACGTCGACAGAGTTAGGGACGCCATGAGAAACAGGGCAGTGCAGAAGATACCAGGTTTCAGCTATATTGAAGTTGGTGGTGTGATCTACAAGTTTGTAAATTCTGATCAGAATCATCCAAATCTAAAGGAGATACATCGAAAACTTGATGAAATTGAATTTAAGATCAGGGAATACGGATATGTGCCAGAGACCAATTATGTATTGCATGATATAGGGGAGGAAGAGAAGGAGAATGCCTTGTCTTATCACAGCGAGAAGTTAGCTATCGCTTTTGGTTTGATTAGCACTAGTGATGAAAGTCCAATTAGCGTGAATAAGAACCTTAGAATATGTGGTGACTGCCATGTGATGATTAAGCTCGTATCAAAAATTTATAGTCGGGAAATTGTTATTCGCGATAGGACACGTTTCCACAAATTCAGTGAGGGTTCTTGTTCCTGTAAGGATTATTGGTGATATGCATCTTAAAGAGAATATGCACTAAATCAGATTCGGATCTTTATAAGTATAATGTGTATGATGACAAGTAGGCAGGAATTAGCTTTGTCCAAGGTAAATCAGAGCCAAGCTGGGATTGGGATATTTGTAATCTCAAAGACAAACGTTGGTGAGGGCAAGCATGAGCTACATATGTTAGAGGTTTTCTGGTTGACCGAGCAAAGGGAACTCCCCTGAAAGAAAGCAGTAAGCCTCTTAAAGTAGTAGTTAAGCACGTGAGTTGAAGATGGAGCAATGAACTTGATAGGGGCGTCCATAAGGTTAGATTTATTGATTGCCTTGTATCTCTTGACACTGGTTGCCTCGCGGAGTGCAAGGATGACCGAGGTATCTGCTCGACTCAAGGGGGCTTCCGTTGAGTAGGGTCTCTGAAATGTCGAATTCATAGTTTGACATGAAGACGAGTGGGTGATACGAAGGTTTCAATCAAGATGAGTATTGGCTGATTCTACCTCCACACTGATGGAGCCAAGCTGGTTTGTTGTTGTTCATCTAGATTGCTTACATCCTGCTCATCTCCAGTCATTCCAAGTCAAGGGACTTGGATAGAGTGCAACAGGTTTCACAAGGTCAACAGCAACTAGTCATGGTTTTCTGGATGATATATCTTACAGACTGGATCTGTCATAGCCCATAGATTATACGCTGTGTCATGTACTGCTGGACTCGGGCTGTCCTTGTTTTCAATGTGTTAAAAAAAATGATCATGCAGTTCCGCTCGCCTGGAAAGCCATTAAAATAGTAAAATTTTAACACACTACCTTTTCCTGAAGAGGGAATGGATGTTTGGTCTGTGAAGTTCTTTTGTGGGATAAAGTAGACTCTTCCAGAGGCTGACATGATACCTACCTCTATTGTGCATGTTCCAGTGGCATATTCTTTTTTCCTTCAGAAAGAGATTTTAACATTGACCGTTGGGATGCTCTGATGACACCCTCTCATCATGTTCGTGAAAACACAAGGACTGCAAATCCTCTTGCTGCTTTGAAGGCCACAGTTGCATCGGAGTAGAGCGCACAGTAATTTTTGTGATACATCTAGCTACAGCCAAACGACTTGATTTTCCACCAGGCTATAAAACAGCTCCCCTTTCTAGGCGTCTATGTTTTTAATCATGGAACACGAGGCAACGATCCATCAAGGCAAACGTCTCTCTTGCAAGAAATGCTTTATACAACATAAATTTAGGAACATCAGATGAACTATAGACAATAGATGGTGTACAGAGAAAATGTAAAAATTTCACTTCTCCATACCATCTTCACAACTGACCCAACCCTTCACCTCATTGATTTTCTTGAATTCATGTCCCAATTCATATTATGTTACAAAACTCCTCCAAATGAACATTGTTGTTTTGCAATACTCCTACATCCTATATGAGGATCTTATTTGGACGGTCAAAAGCATCTGATTTCATCAATCACCATGGCGCGAAAGAGTAAAGTCACACCTGATAAATTCACTTGTAACGTGAGCCTCCACATTCCACAACCCCAGTAATTTTCACCCCGCCAGTCATCGAAAATATTTCAGAAATGACAAACAGTTGGTCTCTATCTAATTCATGATTTACCCATCATCTTCCAACTAAAGGTTATAGCAGTTGACCTAAAAAAATCAACATAATAAACAAATAAAACAAGAATAATTTAAGATAAACAGATCGTAAAAGCAGCTCGTTAAGCTACATTTCATCATAAAGCAGCTCGTTAAGCTACATTTCGTCATAAAGCGAAGGCAAACATCAAGAGGAATAATTTAAGCTAAACAGATCGAAACCCTCACGACTAGTTGCAGGGTAACCATCGTTCAACAGCTCCTGTCTATAGTAACCAAAACAACGCACACGATATTACAGGAAAACACATCCCATCTTACCATATACTAAGACATGCCTAAAGCACTGACATCCTACAAGGGTACAAACATTCAGGCTTTCGCGTCTACTTCCCCACTAGAAGGCGCAGGTTTTGATTCACCCGTTGCAGCTAAGGTTACTTCTTTACTCTCATCTTCTTTACCCTCGTCTTCGGTGTCACTGTCTTCATCTCCTGCATTGGTGCCAAGCAATCATGTCATATTAACTATACAAAAATCATGTGCACCATGTGGTAGCATCAAATATCAGGTCCAGCAAGTCCAGCGATAGTACAATCTAACCTTCATCCTGGTCAGCTCCATCATCCTCATCTTCATCACCACCAAAGTCTCCACCTCCACCCATGTTAAGCTTCTAAAAGTCATTCAAAAGATTGTATCAGACAATTCCCTTTCAAAATAACAAATTGGCAAAAAGCATCCACTGACAAGAAGCTTACCGAGAAATCAAAGTCACCAAAATCGTTGTTTGCTGCACCACGAAATTAAATGCCAATTTAGAATGCAGCTCAGCAAACAAACTGAAACGTATCGAAGATATTCTATTTTTTTTTTTGGGAATTGTATCAAACAGATTCAATTGTTACGAACACTTACCTTTCTCTTCTTGCTCATCATCGTCAACCCATTTATCCCAGTCGACTTTCAGAAACACGGGAGGCTTTCCTTCCTGTTTCACAAGCCTGCTCCACCACTTGCTCTCGGCCTTCTTCACAAGATAGCAGATGCTCCGTGACGTACTACTTGTCTTGCTCTCCTGACAGTATAAAAATTAACAAAACATGACACTCCCTTCTTCTCTCGTTATTATATTGTCAAGTGTTTCAGCCTTGAAAGGCACAGATGATATAATACTTACATTTACGTCAACCTTATCATACAGATCAAAATTCACTTCGTAGGGTGATCTATCTGGTCCTGCAGTTGCAGAGAACTGGAATTTTCCATCTGGCTCAAGGTTAAGCTTCACATTTTCAGCATCAGGCAATTCAATGGTTATGAAAAGCACATCAGACCTCTGTGCCCATTTCACGCTAGGATGTCGGCTGCAAAGGATACACAAAAGATATATACGATAACAACACATATTCACGCAACAGGGATAGCTGCAAAAGTGACAAAGTCAGCAAGCTCAAAGCCTTAGCAGAACATAGGGAAATCCCAATTACTTTCTCTCTGTTCACCTTTCCAGGGAAGGAATAAAACACCCGTTATCATCAGTTACTGTAATCTACGCCATGAAACAGAAATGCAAACACGATCAACATAATGATCGATTTTTATCTGAATATCTTTTCCATTTTTCCCTAAAAGTTAAAAAATAAAATAAATAAGAAAAACAAAAGCACAACCAAATTTTGATTTTCCAGATAAACAACTTCACCTCAATCAATCTGGCTTCTTGACTGTTCTCTTCTATCCCGCTACAAACTCTCTTCCATCTAGTCACTTTCTACTCCATTCCCTATAGCAAAGTGACTTTTTCCCCTCATTACTGCCACCTTCCAATTTCTCTGAAGCCTCATATGGAAAACAAAAAACACCTCCACTAAGAGAAAAACCCTTGAAACAGAGAACTTAGTTTTTTCCTTCTCTCCATTAAATTTTTCTCTCCCAAAGGGTTAGTGGCAGTGCCCCATACAATCTCGTTTTCTTAAATATCTCAAAATTTACAAGTCAACAACATCACTTCCCAAAGCTCATGCTTTAATAAGTCTACTCTCCAATGTTAAATACCTCTACCCTGTTTAATGTATTCCCCCTTCAAACTTCAGTAGCAGAGATTAACCACTATACTAGGCACTTGAGGAGAAATGATAAACATCTGACGTACAATACTTTTAGATAGTGACATGACTCCATATAAATAAAATAACCAAGAAAGCAGAATGGTAAACACCAAAACAAGGTCACTGGTAAGGTCATTGCAAACCCAAGGTTAAACTAACGAGAAATTGAGAAGTCGATTCAAGAGAAAACAAAAAAGTACCTCCCCTCTAAAGGGTTTATGTATAGTCAAAGGTGCTAGTAACTCAATTGGTTAACCAATTTTCCACTCATAGAGACAAATTATCAATCAATCAAAGAACACCCAAACTAGCAAGAAGACAAACTCGTTTGGATGATTTTGACGGGAACAAATCAAAATAAACTGCTTCACAGCCACCCGCACTCCGCTCTCAGACAGTCTACGAGTTTCCATAGATAACACCAAACAAACACTCAAGAACAGAGTTAAAATGCGAAAAACCCTAACTCATTCATCAGAAAATCGCAAGACCACGCAAAGAACAGGGGATTCAATCAGACACATATAGAGAGACCAATTAAGCACAAAAAAATTACAAAACAAACAGCGAAAGAATTATACACGTAAAAAACACAAATGCAGAAGGAAAGCCGAAATAATAAAAATCATTTGTAAAATTGAAGAGAAGAAACAAGTAGTTACCTCATAGTGGAAGAGAAAAACGTAACACTTGCAGAGAAAAATGAGAGTCGAATGAGTAGAGTGAAAAGAAAAGGTAATACAAGAGAGAGGAAGAAAGGAGAAGTAGAAACAGGTCTTCTAGGAGCATTAGAAAAGCCTAGACGCTTCCTCGGGGATCTTAAATACTTGAGAATCACCCAATGTTCGCCCTGCCCCATCCCCAATATTTAGAATGGAGTTGGATAACAACCACACATATCCAGTATATACCAACACTCAATATTTAGAATGGAGTTGGATCAACAACAACACATACCAGGTATATACTGTATCAAGTTTTTGTTCGAGTCTGGATAGAGTGATAGACAGACAAAGAATATCTATATTTCTAAAGATAAAAAGTTAGATCTTGAAATAAAATTAAGGAGTTTTAGTAAAACTACTTAATTTATTATTTAAACACTTTACAATTTGACACGTTTGACTTCAGTGGATGATCGGACCATAACTCTGTAGAATGTTTGTTTGCTGGTGTTGAAATCAATAAATAAATTTTCTAAATTTTTAAATAGTACTGCCGCTTCATAAGCAATAACAGTAAACAAACGAAAATTATGAAAGTGCGTGGCTTCTACTATTTTAAAGCTCGAACTTAATTTGGGTTTTGTTAGATCAGTTTGGACTTTAGAATGATAAAACAAATTGATGTTCAAGTCGGTTCCATTCAAAAATTTAACAAGCTAATCTTAAACAAATTGATATTTAATCATAAGCTTTTTAGCATGTTCAAGTTAAATATACTAATGAAAATTATGTGCAATTTCATTTTGTACTATTACTTTTGTTTAATGTAAATAATAATTAAAATTACGTCAAGCTGTATCGATTAAATACAACTTCACAATATAAGAAGCGCATATTCCAAATCAAGGAAGGGTGCATATTCCAAATCAAGGAAGGGTGTGTCATTGACTCTGGAAACGGAAAAAACTTAAACTCAATCTTTCTAAAATCAGTAAAAAGATGAAAACATCCCTTCATTTACTATGTGATTATATACACGCCCCTGATTTTGCAGGAAAAAAAGTAAACTTCAGGCTAAAATAGGACATTCAAAGCTTCATGAATGGACAATTTTCACTGCACAAATAAACAACTCGTTGCCAAACATGCAACTTAACAATATTCTCTTGGTTAGCAAATCAAAGCAACAAAAATTCCATATCTAGTAAAGTAATAGAAATGAACAAACAGTTAGATACATACACCAGCAGCAAACACCAACTCTTGTTGAAGGATCTGAGGCAAAATCAGCGCGGTCCAAATGGAGATAGTCCTACTATCACAGCTCAATGGACATAAAAAATTTCAGTCTTTAATCAACCGAGCCTCAAAACCACCTTGTGGTCGCTTGATAAGCCTATAAGGCGCATATGTACCAAGTAGTTTGTCCCAGATGGGAAGAATGGCTGAGAGTAGTTGTACTTTGTCCCCTGCAGTTGATGATGAATGTCGTGATACGCGGTGTTGTTTTGGAAAAACAAATGGAAAATGTTTCCAGGTAACCATAGACCACAATGATCATCAATGGTTTTGATCATTGCAAAGCAGAAGAAAAATACAGCAGTCCTGGCTGTCATTCCTGAAACAAGGAAAGAGATCGCGCCACCAAACGTGTCTAACAACAGACCTTCAAGAGGGTGATTGTAAAGGGCCCCGATGGCATAGGGGACGACAAGCCTGTGGTGTTGGGAATGGATATGCTTGTACAGAAACTTGTTCTGGTGCATGTACCGGTGCACAAAATACTGCCATGTGTCCATGATGGCCATCGCGATAAAAATTTGCAGTATCTGGACTGGGATAGAGGGCTGAACTACGATGGCAGAAGAGCTCATACTTGTCAGCTGCAATGACAAGCAAAAGAGGGTCACTCTCCCAAGACAACAAATTCTTATGTAGCACAAAGAGCTGCAGGATTTTGGGAGGAGAAATCATAAGACAATTTTTCAAGAGACAAAAATAGTACATAGATGAAATCTAGCACACATTCTATGTGCATTAATTGCATGACTAAACATCTTAATTGTTAAGCTGCGCAAGTTTCTACACTTTTATTAGCAGATTCGTCAACCTACTTTTGCGATTGCAATAACATTCAGTTGTCCATCTCTAGAGTGCAAGGTTTACCGTCTTGAAAATATAGTAGACTCCAGAAATGCATGGAAAATAAACAACTACTTCTTGCTAGAATTCCAACAAACTGAATCCAAAACCAATAAACAAATAAAAGAAATAAATGAAAACTGATTCAAGTTGATAACACCATTGAAGAAATCAAACCTATAATTCATTCAGCCACATACACAAATATAAAGATGTTCTTCAACCACGCCGGGAGCTGCCACTTATCTAAAGTACATTAGTAGTGGAGTAAAAAGCATAACTCTGGACAAAACCCAGGTTTCCAAGCCTCAAAGTCTTGACTTTTGAGCCATTTGTCGAGAACTGGCGTAGTTATTGAACCCTCGCATATTTTTACTTTCTCAAATTTAAATCATTAAGGATGAAATAAAGTTGCCAGCATGCAATAACTACATAGTAAATGAACCATATTTTGTCAAAGATTTCTTTCATAGTCTACGTTGGACTCATGTCAAAGAGCTATAACGAATAACCAGGAAGGATAACTGAAAAGAATATTAAAACATAATTGAGTTGTCGCTTTCTATTTAGAATTATATCGAGAAGATAGGATATAGATTGCTAGCGATGTGTGTAGACAATTTCCTCGCCGATCAGAAATTTTGCTCAAAGATGTAAATTATGACCCTTGCTTCTTCACAAGTAACCTATGCTGCAGTGTCCAACCATTTCATCCTATACACATTCAAACATCAGCCTTTACCGATGCAGAGAGAACAAACACAGGCAGATACTGATGCCAATGTAAATGTATTTGATTGCACTAAGGCCCACAATGGAATATTCTGAGCGGCTACTTTTCGAATGACAGGAAAGCATGTTTTGCGGTTTGTTCAGGATCGTGATTACCTTGTTGGTAAGTTTCCATTACCAAGTCAAACACAAGAGACAGATGCAGCATTGGCAAGGGAAATAGTCCAGCAATAAACTTACGTCAGGATTTGTTTTCTGTAACAAACTAAAAGATGCAGCAGACAGCACATAGAAACGTAAAAACTGTTTTGTACTTGTATAACAAAGTTCATGCAGGTACTCTTTGAATGTCAAGCAGAAAGTCTGTATATTGTTGCCCAATTGGTTGCAGTTTATCCTACCTCCTACTTGTCTCGAGAGATGTTCAAACCTCAGCTTTAATTCTAAAATATCAAGCTCCTGAATATTAGCTCATTTAAAGGAATACCAACATAGTAGTACGGGTAACTTATTCCAAAACTACTAAAGGTGGGTCTGTAACACTAATACAGTAAGCTAACCATAGTACACGACTTCTTTGTCCAGATTTTTGAACTTCAAATCATCAGCGATATGAATATCAAGAGTACTCCCTAGTGTAAAGAATATAGACCCCAAGGTTGTAGTTCTCATTTGTAGTAATCATTCAAATAAAGGAAGTTTACACCATTTATCATTCATATATTATTTTGTATCCCCTAAAAATATCCATATGTGCACCATCATCTAATCAGCAGCACAATCACTGAAGAAAGAGAATACGTACTAGTAAAGGAGGCCTATGGAATTACTGGTTAATAACTTTCTGTGTATCTAATAGACTTCTCTACAATGACGATAGTTGAAGAGGAAAGTTAAATAGGAAGGAGGAAAACTCACTCAACTTACAGGAGTTTTTGTCGGGTTCTATACACGATCTGCACAGATATCTAAAAGTAGCTAGCACTTGGCCAACCAAAAGAAAAGGAATATACAGATAAAGATGACCATAAAGCCCTATAACTCAGTTCCACATCAAGCAAAACTCGTACGCTGAAATCACAAATGTTTGTAAAATGGAATCATAAGGCTGACCAACAGGCAATAATAGTTATGAACGTAACTTATAGAAGGTTTCATTAGAATGCTAATACAGCAACCTGGTGCAAACTTTGATAGTCCTACATTAGGTCAATCCCTTAGCATATATAATGCTTTAATTCATATCAAAACCCATCCAGAAGACGGTCAAGCATCATTTCTGAAAAACAACCGAGAAAAATCAATTTAGTCCTCAAAGACTATTTACTCTTTGCTCCCTAAGCAAAAAAAAAAAAAAAAAGGAAACTTCAATTACCATTTTTGCACCTAGCTTGAAGCATCCAGTTACCAATGAAAGAAGACACAAAGTTGAAGTTCCCACAAATACAAGCATCTACAGGATACTATGATACACCTATTTCTCGACCTGCCAATATCTTAAGCTTTATCTCTTCCGCCCCGATAGCTTTAAACAACAACAACATTACCCCATTGCCTTAGAGGCTCCTGCCTATGACGGTATATGAAGGGTCAGATGTACGCAGCCATACTCATGTGTTAGAAAAATACAGAGTTTATTTCCCGATTACCCATAATGGAAATGGAAGGATGAAAACTGATCAAAGAATCAGCTTCCTTCATTACCATAAACATTTTTCTAGAATTTGAAACACCATATAATGAATGAATTATCAGAATAAACTCAATACTCAGTATGTTGTATCACTCAATCTTACTACTAGGATTACAACCTTAACCAGTTAACCTAACGCCTCATTAACTGATGCTGCCTTAAACAACACTGCTACCAACAAACTTCCAAAACTCTCCCACTCTAAAAAAGTTACATAAAAGTATAAATAAATAAGCAACTGGGCCACCACAAATCACGGCATTGGAAGCAGGAACAAAGAACAGACTTGTAAAGGGAAGAACAAAATTACCAAGAAGAGCAATTGAGCTACAGTAGCCTGAGCAAGCTGTTGCAAAAGAACCCCTTTAACAACCGAAGGTAAAGGCACCAAATTCTTCTCATTTTCCTCTTTTCTTGTATGCAAGCGATACTTATCTAAAGGAGGCAGCAGCTGATAAAATCCAGCATACAACCAATACACCACTATAGGGGCAAACGTCCCCATTGATTCATCACTCACATACCCCTCCCAGAACGCCATCCTTTTTTTTTCCTTTTGTTTTCAGCTCAAATCTATCTCCCCCAGGACTCAAAATTCTTCACCAATGTTTATGCTTTAAGCAATGCGGACAACCCTGCGCGAAAACAACCCTGGAACAGGAATATAAAGTATAAATAAATAACTAAAAGCTACAGTTATAAAAGTAGGAAATGATCTGGAAACAATTGTTTGACGAATTACATATAGGTTGAGGAACCTACGAGGGAAGAAATTCTTGCAGAATAGATCTGAAGGGATTATATTCTCATTGTTTTCTAAGGATTGGGATGGGAATTCAAGAAAAACATCGGAAGATTTAATATGGGAAAGGCCGAAAGGGGGGCCTGGGCTTATGATATATCTTTGGTATTTCTCCAAGATTACAGTACAGAATATTAGAATTAATGACATTTTTTTATTTTTCATATCAATTATATCCCAGTAAAAGCATTAGAGTGTGGAGAGGGTGAGCGATAGAGAACCAAGAGATAGAGAGTTTGATTACAATGAAACTCCGGTTCTATATATACAAAATAATTATAAGTATTAAAACTATATATCTTATATATATTGACACGTCTACAATTAATATCCACTGAGATTATCTTAACAGTTACTGAAAATGCTTTTAAAATATGCGACAAAAAGGAACCTTTTCTCCCCACTATCACCGTCAGACTCCCATTCCCCTTCATACCCTTTTTCTATTCTTCAAATTAAATAAGAGGTGCCAGGGCATAGTCCAGTTGGTAATCGGGTTATGGATCGCCAATAAGAGGTCATGAGTTTGAATCCAGAGACGCGCACAGTGTGGGTGTTCATCTGCTGCTTTTGGCCTGGTTTGTGGTACCCACCTTGTGTGGATAACTGTGTAAGATCTAACTCAATCAAGGAGGCTGCTGGACTCATGATTTACATCTTCCACGCAGCTCCTTGGAATTGGGGTTCAACCTTTTGCTAACAAGATCGACTCTGGCTGGAGAATCGATCCGCAGAAATTTTAGAATCTATACAAGTAAACATGGAAATTGATTATATGATACTTTGGATATCGATTCATGGTGTTGACTTTATCCGGATTTTGATTTTATTTTTGTATTTTGTGTTGTTCACCCAATCTAGGAGGCCGATGGACTCATGATTTACATCTTCCACACAGCTTCTTGGGCTGGAGCAGTGAGGACCCTTTGGGTTAGGATTCAATCTTTTGCCAACAAGATTGCCAGAGGGGCTGGGGCAGTGAGGACCCTTTGGTTTGGGGTTCAACCTTGTGCCAAGAAGATCGACTCTGGTTGGAGAATCGATCCGCATAAATTTTAGAATCTATACCAGTAAACATGGAAATTGATTATATGATAGTTTGGATGTCGATTCATGGTGTTGACTTTATCCGGATTTTGATTTTATTTCTGTATTTTTGGGTTGTTCATCCAATTTAGGAGGCCGCTGGACTCATGATTTACATCTTCCATGCAGCTCTTTGGAGCTGGGGCAGTGGAGACCTTTTGAGTTGGGTTCAATCTTTTGCCAACAAGATCGACTCTGGCTGGAGAATCATCCCCAGAAATTTTAGAATCTATACCATTAAACATGGAAATTGATTATATGATAGTTTGGATATCGATTCATGGTGTTGACTTTATCCGGATTTTGATTTTATTTCTGTATTTTTGGGTTGTTTTAATTTTTAATGTATTCAATGACACATTTTTTTTGACTTCGAAATATGATGGAATAAAACAAAATAACTCTCTAAATTGGATGCGATTCTTATATTACGAAGTAGCAGTTATCAACACAGTTTGACACAATTTTCATTATGGGTCATCGGAAACAAGCTCTGTAACACATGTGTATAGTTGTGTACATCCGACCTCTATACCCCGCTTAGACGAGAGTTTCTAAGGCAATGTGGTAATGTTGTTGTGGTTTGGACTTTTGGGTTGTATGTGACTCATGTTTCTGTGGAACCATGATCAAACGCACAAAACACCTAAAAGTATCTAAAACAACAACAAAATAACAAATGACTCGTAAGACCAACTCATTGATCAAGCGACACACACGCACAAAAAAACATTGCACTGACTCCAAAATGACTGGAGACAACCCTTTAAACCCTTCACTAAAATAGACTCATTATTCTATTGATTGTGGCAACATGAATGTTACTAAATAGAAACCATTTCCTCTAACAGTCTTTGATTAATCTGGCTTCATAACCACCTTCTGGCCGCAAAACAACTTGGTAAGGCTTGTACGTGCCAAGAAGTTTATCCCAGATGGAAAAGAATGGCTGAGAGAAGTTGTACTTTGTTCCATGTAGTTGATGATGAATATCATGATATGATGTGTTGTTTTGAAAGAACAAGTGAAGTATATTGCCAGGCAGCCATAGACCACAGTGATCATCCACACCTTTGATTACAGCAAAGCAGAAGAAAATTATAGAAGTTCTTGCTGTCATTCCTGACATGAGGTAAGAAATTGCACCACTAAATGTGTCTAATAAAAGACCTTCAACTGGGTGATTGTACATTGCACCGATCGCATATGGCACCACCAGCCTGTGGTGTCTAGAATGGACATGCTTGTACAAGAACTTGTTTTGATGCATGTAACGATGACCAAAGTATTGCCATGTATCCATAATCAGCATCGCTATAATGATTTGAATCATTTGGATAGGGATCGAAGGCTGAACATCCTTGATTTTCAATGAGCTTGTATTTGAAGTCAACTGCAACAATAGTACAAATTTTCATCCATTAAACTGTTTAATCCAATTCTTTTAAAGAGTGAGGAGGTTCACGAGCCATTTTAAAAATTTCTGAAAAATGGGTAGCCAATTAGTTAGCAATCATATCCAGTATATCTAACAGCATCAAAAGCTATCGTTAGAATCTGGAGAGGATGAGCGGCAGACAAACAATAGTATAATATATATTCTTACCCGAAATATGAATTGTGCAATTGCTGCCTGAATGAGATGTTGCAAGAGAACTGTTTTGATAACTGAAGATAAAGGCACTAAATTCTTCTCGTTTTCCTCTTGTTTGGTATGTAGCCTATATTTTTCCAAAGGAGGCAACAGATGATAGAGTCCACCATAGACCCAATAAACAACTATTGGTGCAAATGTAGCCACAAATTCATCACTCACATACCCTTCCCAAAACACCATCTTCCAAGAGTTCTTGGCTTAATATTGAATTTCAGACACTCCCTTCTCAATTTTTTTCAAGTTTTTCCTGGACAAAGAATACCAAAATAATAATAATTTTTATGTGGTGAATTTGACCATGTAATACTAGATTGAATACTTATGGATGAAGAGGAGATTTTGGAAAATATATTTACATATTTATATATGGTGATTAACCAATTGGGGTGGAAAAAGATTTGGGCAAGCTATGGAAAACCTGTGCCTGTGACGTTGTCTGGTTGACAAATCTGTATACGCAGAAAAATAAGCAGACGGGTCGTCTCACCTTATTTCTCCTCACCTCATCCTTCATCATATGACACGTGGTAGCAGAGATGGTGAGACTAGATACAGGTATCCTCATTTAGTCTCACCACCTCTATTGCCACGTGTCGTGTGGTGGAAAATGTGGTGAGGAGAAATGTGTGAGGACATCCTAACCCAAAATAAGAGGAACGTAAGCATATTTGTACACGGATTTAGAGGGAAAGTCAGAAGAAAACTCAGGAGAAATATCACAGAGAATTTTGAAGAGTACACGGTACTTACCTTTATCTTTTGAAAATTCAAAAAAATGGAAGTCAGGCGGTCAAAGTCTATGATTACCAAAAAAAAGTCTTTACGTTTCGTATATGCCTAAAACTACATATCACATGTCTTAAAGCAACTAGTAACGTTATTGTTTTGTGATTTTAAGGTCATTGGTTCGATCTGCGAAAATAGTCTCTTACACAAAGTGTAAAATAAGACCATGTATATAAGATCACGAAACGATCCAACTCCTCACCACACCCTGCGCAAATGCATGAGTTTAATACATTGTACACAACCTTTTACTTTCTATAACATTGAGTTTTAGTTAACAGAGGCTAAAGCATAGTCCAAGCCACATGGGCCGATGTTTTTAACTTGTGGTAGAACATATACGATTTGAACCCTCGATTTCAAAACAGCCCATCATCTTTTTATAATTTATATTTAAACAAGAGTAAGTCCTGGTCGACATCTGTTTGGAAGTACATATTAGAATGTTGACCTGAAAATGCTTCTCTTACATGCATGAACTAAAGAAACCAATCAAGACATCATAAACAAATCAAAACCTCAGAGAAATTGTTTTGCCTTTTCTTATTGTCCAACTTTAAACTGAAAAAAAAATAAATAGAAAAGAAGCATTTGGAACGGGTTGTCTGTCAATTAAAACAACATGTATATTAATTGTTGCTTTCTGTTATGAATGTTCTTTATTCTGTGTTTTCGAGTAAGTATAAGCATGTGTTTTGTGAACCACGTATTGTACAATTTTTCCATTCACATAAAATAAAATATAATAGACTTGTTCTAGTAGAACTAGAGGACCAAAGAAATGGGACCAAAGGATTAGATACAACAACGAGATTTGTGCACAAAATTAGCCACTAATCCGACGTCAAACGTGATGTTATTGGCTAGTGCTAAAGGTTATTTAACTTTTTAGGAAAAAATCATAGTTCTTATTTTTCTATATGCTTGTGAAAAAATATTTATATAAGATCCTAACCTTTAAATAGACAAAGCAATCGATTTGAGGGCGCCGGTCAAGGCTGAAAAAATGGACATAGCTCCTCTGTTTTTCTGTTCTTAGCCGTAGTCATCACGTAAACTAATTACATGGAATGAGGATCACGATCAACTGATTGACAATTGATCATGGCTTTTGAAACAACTTCATCATCATTAAAAAAAACAAAAACAAAAACAAAAACACAATGCTGATTCGTGGCTTCCATTATGGGTTATTCTGATGGTGTTAGGATCCATTCACCGTAAAACCGTCACCGCACTCGTCGCCGCGTGACACGTGCCAACAGGGGTTACTCTCATCTAGTCTCACTATCCTTTCCTGCTGATACGTATCGCGTGGTGGAGAGTAGGGTGAGGGAAGGTGTGGTGAGGCGATCCATCCGATTCCGCTGGGCCTTCAAATATGGGATCATTTTAGCAAGTAGAGTATCCCCTCACCACTGTATGAACGCTCGTTACTTGGACAATCAAGAAACAGATCCGTACGCCCCAGGGTCATAGTCCAGTGGTAACTGGCAAAGGTGATTAGGGCTAGAACCCCGACGTCCCGAGTTCGAGTCCGTGTGGAGACAATCCTTGTTGAAATATTACAAGGGTTGTCTCTGGGCTGGTTGAGTCTCGTGTGTCCTCTCCCTTTGCAGGACTGCCGGTAGAGCACATCCCTCGATTTACATCCCACCTGACTAAGGGGACTGTGGTACAGGTGGGGAGAACCCACTCCCTCATCAAAGAAACAGATCCGTACATTTTCATACATGTTGACTTTTTCAAGTTTCTGACAACTTAAATTTAATACTTACTCCATCCAAAAATATTTATATTTTAAGAAAGTCAAAGTATTTGATCATTGTTTATACTATGCTGTTAGTTGGTTATTTGACGTAACCTAGAAAAATAATGTATGCCGTAATCGAAAGAGTAGAATATAAAATTTGGCTGTTAATATATTTATATTTTAGAAAGTGGATAATATTTTTAGAATAAATTAAAATAAAATAAGACAATCAATTTAGGACGGAGAAAGTATAATATTGTATCAACCAATATATAGTTTGACATGGTTTGACCTTAAACCACGAATAGGAGGCTTAACAATATGAGTTGTTAATGAACATTAAATTTAAGTAACCTAGAGCTAAGAAACATTCCACATTCAACGACAATATTTTATAGATGGCGCTTCATATATGTCGAGCAATATCTATCATAAATTCTTAGTCTGATTTGATAAATGTAAGTTGCTATTAAAGATACATCATTTAATGCATTATCTAATGTTGAGATTGTTGTCTTATATTGGCTGGTTTGAAAAAAAAATATGGCTATATGAGTAGTAAATATGGGCCTCTCCCATTCCGTTAAGGTTTTGAATAAATATAGACTTCACATCATGCAAGCCCAAGTTTCAACATGATATCAATTTATTATATATGGTTCACACCTTGTCTGACACATGATTGACCATTTATTATCTTTCCTCATCCGAGTCCCGATGTTCATGCAATGGCTTGTGATTAAGGACAGATTCTAAAACACGTATGCTTGTCAAGCCACGTTGTTATGTGAGGATGGATGTTGAGATTGTTATCTCATATTAGCTAATTTGAGGAAAATACATAGGTTATATGAGGATGAGGTACCATGGCTCATAAATATAGGCGTCACCTATGTAATCCCAAGTTTCAACATCTAATCATTAAAATGGTCTTAAATTTCCAGTTTTGCCCTCTAATAAATTGGTTGATTGTAATTAATGCATTGTTTTATTTTATTTTTTTTTTGCACAAAGAAAATTCTGAAACTAAATACAATTTAACATGATGATAGAAACTAGACTTTGATATATACTAAAAAGAAATACAAAGCCACGAAAATGGGATGAAATGAGTATATTAACCAATAAGGCGATGGTTTCTTCCTCCCCCCCACCCCTCTTTCTAAAACACTCACCTTCAATAGCGTGTTGCTTGTCTCTATTTGAATATATATGTCATTGGTTAAAAAAAAATGAAATGTTTAATAGTTGCTCCATAAGTATAATAAAATTAACATAGTTTAGGAGCGTGTTTAATAAAATTGGTTGACACGGTCAAACATGATACTGGGTCGTGGCATAAATATTAACTTAATTAAGAAGTTGGCATGGTGCGGAACAGTGTCGCATATATTAGTTTTTCTTGCTCAGTTTCATCTTTATTTGATCCGTACCAGGTAAGTATACCATATTATATCAGTCGGCAAGTAACGACATGGGGGGACCTGAGTTCCTGTTTGTTGGGAAGGAAGGAATAAAAAAGGATAGGATCCCCTCACACACTTTTCATCACCGCACACGTCACCGCACGACACATGGCAGCAAGTGTAAGTGGTGATGCTAGATGAGAGTCATCCGCATCTAGCCTCACCACCCCACCTTGATGCCACGTGTCGCGCGGTCATAAATGAGGTGAGGAAAAGTGGGGTGATGAGATCCCATCCCAAATAAAAAGTGGCTTTCTTCAAAACTTTGGGGAATCCACCCAAGACTTCTATTTCAATCTTTATCCCATCTTTTGCATATTAGTAGAATCATACCATGTGTATTTAAATGACTACAAACTCACATACATGACATAATCCAATTTAATATGCAAGAAAATAAAATAAAAGATTTGATAGAAAATCCTCTCAGCGTAATATGCAAGACATAAAAGATTAGAACCGACATGGAAGACATTTTGAGAGATAGAGCTATGTTCTTGTTACGAGAGAAATATCATGACGTTATTTGTAAAATACTAATTTCCTTATGTTGAAGATCATATTAAATGGTAGGTAACATACAATCTTTAGATGAGTAACATATTGAAAATTTTAACTGTTAATATTTTGAACAAACTGAACAGTTCGCGAATTGTTCGAGTTCGGTTCATGTTCGGTTCGTATTTGTTCGGTAATTATTTGTTAATGAGCCAAGCTCTAGCTTTACATTTTCTGCACTTAATTATTTTAATGCCTTTAACTCCTTAATCCAATACCAAGAAAAATCTTCTAAGTATCAAACAAGAAACTTGGCAAGAAAATAAACTAAGCCTTAACTCCTTAATCCAATACCAAGAAAAATCTTCTAAGTATCAAACAAGAAACTTGCCAAGAAAATAAACTAAGTCTTCACCACGAACACATATAGGTTTGAGAAAACATGGAAATTCGAACAGGTATTCGGGTTCTTTTAGTTAAACGAGCCAAACTGTTCGCGAACTATTCGGCTCGTTTAAACAGTTATAAGGTTATCGAGCCGAACTCGAACCAATTTTAAAGTTCGTTTAGCTAGACGAAATGAGCCGAACAGTTCGTTTAGCTAAATGAACCCGAATTCGAAAACCTAGTATTCACTTCGGCTCGTTTCCTTAACACCCCTAATATTCATGATATATTGTATCAATTTCATCGAGTAAAAGTCCAACACAATTGTAGTCCAAGCATGATTTAAATCATGATTATATAGTCTTATCTGCACCCCTAATACTCTTTGATGACTTTGACTTCAAATCCACCTTCTGGGCGCTTGACAACTTGGTAAGGCTTATATGTTCCAAGAAGTTTGTCCCACAATGGAAAGAAAGGTTGAGAAAAGTTGTACTTTGATCCAATCAGTTGATGATGAATGTCATGGTATGCTGTGTCTTTGAAGAAGAAAAATTGGAATACATTTCCAGGTAGCCATACCCCACAGTGATCATCGATGCCTTTAATCACCGCGATGCAAAAGAAAATTATAGAAGTTCTTGCTGTCATTCCTGAGATGAGATAAGAAACTGCACCACTAAATGTGTCTAATAGGAGACCTTCAATGGGGTGGTTGTACATTGCCCCAAAAGCATAAGGCACCACAAGCCTGTGGTGCCAAGAATGAACATGCTTGTACAAGAACTTGTTTTTGTGCAGGTAACGGTGAGCAAAGTACTGCCATGTATCCATCACTAGCATCGCGATGACAATTTGAATAATCTGAATAGCGATGGAGGGCTGAACTTCTTTGCTTGTTGATGGATTTGAATTTGAGGTCCACTGCAGTAATTTTCAAAGCAACGCAATTCATGATTAAATATGCATGAACATATTCATATCTACTCAAAATCTTAAAACGAAACTTATACAACGAAACTTATACAAACATGAGGTGAAATTCATATTGGCCTAACATAGGGTGAGACTCACATTCACTAAAAATTTTTAGGCAATGGGTCGTGGTACCTTATTCTCATATAACTCATATTTTTTTCAAAGTAGTCAATGTGAGACTATATTCTCAACACCGGCCCTCACGTGACAACGTGAATTGACATATATATGCGCTTTAAAACCTGCCATCAATCACAAACCAAAAGCCAAGCATGAACATATGGACTTGGTGAGGGGAGACAATAAATAGCCAACAATGGGTCAGGCAAGACATATGTCCACATCTTAAACCGGCTCTGATACCATGTTAAAACTCAGGCTAACATGAGGTGAGACTCATATCCACTCAAAACTTTAAGGTAATGGGTGGTGAATACATCATTCTCATATAACCCATATATTTTTCTCAAAGCGGGCGATATAGGACTATATATTCTCAATAGCTGGCCTCACGTGGCAATGTGGCTCGACATACACACGTACCCTAAAACCTGTTTTCGATTACAAATTCTCATATAACCCATATATTTTTCTCAAATTGAACGATGTAATATTATATTCTCATATAACCCATATATTCTTCTCAAAAGTCGGATTCCCAACACTACCCTTACGACCAATAGGGTAAAAAAAAGTGACACAACAAAATATGTATATAGATATACAAGTGCTCTTACCCAAAATGTCGATTGCGCGATGGCTACCTGTAAGAGTTGTTGCAGAAGAACCCCTTTGACAACTGAAGCCAAAGGGACTATATTTTTCTCATCTTCTTCCTTTCTTGAATGCAGCCTGCATTTTTCCAACGGAGACAGAATTGGCAGCTGATAAAAAGCAGCGTACAACCAGTACACAACAATTGGTGCAAATGTTCCCATTGTTTCATCACTCACATACCCCTCCCAGAATGCCATTAAGTCTTCTTTCCCAAGCCAACCACCACTGTGTGATTGTGTGTTGCATACCACATATTCAGATGTGATGTATACATATTTATATATGCGAAGAAAACTAAGAAGGACATGAGAATATATATATTATGTAAATGTAAAGGCAGATAGAAAAGTTCTGATCGTTATTTTTGTCTGGAAAAATGATTATAGCGGAGCTTTTTGTCTATAGACAGTTGCTACATTTTTAACATGTCCTGTACGCAAAATAATATTTGTAAAAATAGAATAAAAAAACCACTTGTAAAAATATATTAGCTTTATATTAAAGGGTAAGTTAGAAAGATTAAAATTGATATCATATAATTTTATCTTTTACAATATCCATATTGATAATTAATTTTATTTATTTTAGTAAGTCAAATATAAAATTAACATTATTGTATAATCTAAATAGACACTTAGGTTCACATTTTGAAAAATTTTAAAATAGTCAAAAAAATAACTACTGAACATCATAGTTATTCCTATATTTATTACAACGGTCCCAAATTCTTGGTTCGGATTGGCAAAAATTAGTTGTTAAGGCAACATAATTCAATTGATTGTCATGTCACTAAAATTGCCTGTAATTTCCAATTTTGCCCCCTGATCCATTATTCAATTATTATTAATACATTTTCATGCTTGATTGTTTAGAAAAATAGCTTTGAAACAGAACATAACTTAATATATTTACAATGGAATATAGACATCAACCTTAGACATCCTAGAATGAACTATAAAAATAAGAAAATATGATGTCTGGATTATATTAACCAATAAGTGCGTGGTCTCTTGTTTTTAAAACACTCACCTCCACTAGCACGCTGATGGTCTTTGTTTGTGTATAAATCTTATTGAGTGACACAATCAAATAGGATGGGATCTTCAATATGTATCAGAAAAAAAAGAAAAAAAAAGATAAGTAGATGTTTAATAACTACACGTGGAATATAATAAAATTAGCGGAAGTTGAGGACCGTGTCTAATAGAATAGGTCCCAGATGAAATCAATCAACCAATTATAGCTAGTAGATCTCAACGACAGAAAAAGTTGTCGCCATAGTTTAAAGAAGGTAATAGACATGCAATACTTCCATCCTAAGAGATAAAGAATTTGCTTCTACTGAAATCTTTGGATTTATATATACCTGTATAATTGACACAATTATAATCACAACAAAAATATTAACTTAATTAAGAAGTTGGCATGATGGTTACAGTGTTGTAATTACTAGTTGGCATGATGGTTACAGTGTTGTAATTACTAGTTTGTCTTGCTCCCTTTCATCTTTATTTGATCCGTACCAGGTAAGTGTATATACTATAATGTATCAGGCGGCAAGTAGGGACCTGAGTTACTGTTAGGGGCATACATGATAATGGGGGTGAAGAGAGATAAAAATGGCTTTTTTAAAAAACTTTCGAGAATCCAATTAGGGCGTGAGACACCTCTATGACCAATAAATGCTGCACACCCCCTTTGGAAACTATTAATTTCATTCATAAATCACAACTCATATAAACCTACTATCGCTCATTCTCAATTAATGCCGTGTTTTCTTGGTGGCAAAGGCCAGTGATTTTACAGTCCCAGTGTCAAGAAGCATTGTAGAAGATGTAAATTATGAGTGTAGCGGTCTTTTAGATTAGTGAGGACTTTACGCAAGGACCGCACAAGGTGTTCTCATGGAAACTAGGCATTCGACCTAGCAGCAATGAAATACACACACTGCATGTCGTACCAACTGAACTATGCCCTGGAACTAATACCGTCTTTCTTGATTGAATAGGAGAGAGGGTTATTGGTAGGGGATGAGTTGTGTCTCCGTGTTTTCGATCGGTTTTTCTAATGTGTTTTTATATGATTTCAATATATATTGTATGTAAGAGATGTTATTTTTCATATATAACATATGGTGAAATCATGTAACACCGAAAAGGAATATTAAAGACAAAATTAATCACGTAATTACACATCAGAAAAAAATTAAGGACAAAAAATTTGACTAGACGATTTGATCCCTGTTGGTGGTGGGAAAAAAAATAAAAATCATTGAATTCACCCAAGTTTCATTTTGTTCCTGTAGCACTGACATCTTTCTATTAATTCTTTTCTCCTCGTATCGTTATCATCGCTCTCTCTCTCTCTCTCTTTTTTTGGGAGAATGCATCTCCTTATATATTGAGGAATCAAAATTTCTGCCCCCAGGGGCATAGTCCAGTGGTAAGTGGCAAAGGTGATTGGGGCTAGAACCCCGACGTCCCGAGTTCGAGTCCGTGTGGAGACAATCCTTGTTGAAATATTACAAGGGTTGCCTCTGGGCTGGCTGAGTCTCGAGTGTCCTCTCCCTTTGCAGGGCTGCCGGTGGAGCACATCCCTCGATTTACATCCCACCTGGCTAAGGGGCCTCTGGTACAGGTGGGGGGAGAACCCACTCCCTCATCAAAAAAAAAAAAAAAAAAGGAATCAAAATTTCATCTTCTGGAAGCATGTTTTGAATCAAATGACTTCTAATTGTTGGGATTAATTCGAGATACGTGTGATGCGCAACACGTTGATAAAGTTTATACGAATTAATCATAAGGTGGACGTTATGTATGATAATATTATATGTCACATATGTCACGTAATAATATTCATTGTTACGTAAAACATCCACACGTTAAGTGATCATCGGGTATATTCGTGGATGTATAGTGTGGTCTAAATGGAAACCCCGAATATGTAGACAGTCATATGGTCAGAGACCGCGATGGATGGGCTCAAAGTGCAACGACCATAAAGTTACGACATCTGGTCCCCGAGGGGCGACAACCCACGTGTGACTTGTAGATAATTGTTGGCACAATAATTAAATATTAAATAATATTTAATAATATTTATTATTAAATATTAGATAATATTTGGAAATAGATAGAGATAACTTGAATATATCATCAAGTATCTTTGATAAAGGAATCTCTATCTATTAATAATTATGTCTTTCAGGATTCCTCCATTCCCCATCTATAATAGAGGAGGAGACATTCACCTCCTCTGATAGAGAGCGTAAAAGGTAACGCCTATACACAGAGGAAGAAAAGGGGGTGTGCCAAATTTTCTATAAAGTCCACACTGCCTAACCTCTCCATCGGGTAAAGCAGTGAATTGTTGATTCCGGTTCAAGGGGTATATCAACAATTGGTGGGAGGTCGTGAATCCTTGGATCACGCCAGATTCTTCATCAGCCGGAGCAGTTGCAGTGTACGTGATCAGATTAACAATACCAATGGAGCAAGGTATATTTTCCGCATTTTGTTACTTTGTCCATTGATTCGATTAAACGGTCTTATTCAGATATTTATTAGATTAAATCCAACACTAATAGGTAATATGCTTCTCTAAACTGGTTTAAATAAACATTTCAGTGGAAGGCAAACATGGGTTTTGCTATCCTTTTCCTTCCTTTATACTTTGGCAAAAATTCTAAACCCCGAGATTAGATGAAAGACGCGTTACTTCCTCCTCTTTGTTTTTCTTCTTGAGAAGGGGTTACAAAGTGAGGCTAAATGCCTCTTCCTACATAGAGTTAGTCATCAGCTTAAATAAAGTCATGTATGAAACCTTATTTTTCTCGAACACAGAATTAGTCATCAGCGTTATCATGAAAGCTTATGTTTCTCGTAACATGTAACTAGTCATCAGCTTAAATAAAGTCATGTATGAAACCTTATTTTTCTCGAACACAGAATTAGTCATCAGCGTTATTATGAAAGCTTATTTTTCTCGTAACATGTAACTAGTCATCAGCTTAAATAATATCGTATATGAATGCTGATCTTTTTGAACATACAATTGAAAGCACCTGTCCTAATGTATGTAATTGAAATTTTTGTAGACCTACGCCCATTTACGTTGGATATTCCGGCTTATGTATTATTCGCAGAGTCGGCGTTCGGGAAACAACCTCTATGTGTTTCTAACACATGAGTATGGTTGCGTACATCCAATCCTCCGTACTCCGCCATAAGCGGGAGCCTCTAGACAATGGGGTAATATTGTTATTATATATAGTCGTTGATATGGGTATATACCCAAAATTGCTGCTTAGCTGCTGGGATCCTCAGGATTATGTAGCTTGATATAGTTATACGGCCTATCATGGACTATTCTGAGCACATTATCTAAAACAGTCAACAGGACACACTTAAATCGGTCCAAATTCAAAATATATTTCCGTGTAAACATTCATCCAATTCACAAAGAAGTGGCTGTAGCCATTTTAGCTTATGCACAATTTCAATGCTTAGAATAGGAAGCTAAAAGAGTTGATGTACACGGGGCGGTGATAGTCGTCTTTACACACTTATCAAGGGAAGGGCAAGAAGATACACCCCCCCCCCCCCCCACACCCCAACTTCAAACATGGGACACAAAAAGAACTATAAGATCTGCGAGTTAAGCATGAGAAACAAAATTTGGGCATTACACAAAAGGACTCTCCTAAGTGTCTTCGCTGTAATACGGGAAACTAGCTTCCCACCACTGTCCGCAGGTTATTCTAGTAACCGTTGCTGCAAATCTTGTGGAAGCTTCCAAGAGCAGAAGAAACCTGTGTTATTATTACGTCTAGAATTGTGCACAAATTGAAATATGATGAAATAAAGCAAAATGACTTACTAAATTGATTGTGCTTATTATATTTTAAAATAGCAGTTGATCGATACAGCGTCATGCAATTTTCATTATTGTTTATCGGGAGACAACTGTGTGTTTATAACACATAGATATGGTTGCGTACATTCGATCTTATAGCGGGGACTCCTAAAGGAAATAAGGTAATGTTGTTGTAATTGTGCACAAATTAATGCAGACAATTAAATAAGCAGATTACTCTGACGTGATCCGAATCTTGCTTGATTTGCTTAAGACATTAAGACGTCTGACTAGTAACTATTTGCTGTTTCATCAAGAATTCGTTGACTTACCTAAGAAACGATAGAAAGTAGCATTTGATTTACCTCAGGAATGACTGAGAGAAGCATTTGTAAATCCTGAACAGGAACAGACTGATGAAGGACCGAAGGTTCTCCACTTGCGGATGGCCGCCTCATGTCGTAAGAACCAACTTCATTTGGCTTCGGCACAAGTTCAGCAACATGTCATGTGAAATGTTGCCACGAAGTCAGAACACAAAAATCGTCCTCATCAAAGATGTCAGCATCTGCATGCCATTTTCTTCTGAATAATGAGATATTTATGATTCTTAAGCTCAAGTGTTGAAGTATCAGAACAAACACTGGGTAGATTTGGTTAATGCACATTCTTACCAAACTTGACGTGCCATCCTTCAGAAGTCCTGATACCAAGAGGACAAGGCAGCGGAAAACTCAAAATGGAACAAGAAAATGGTATGGTTGAAGTCGCTGCAGATGTTATAAAGTCCCATTGCTTCCGGATCCTGGAAAGTTACGCAAAATAATCAAAATAATAGCAATCTATGGAACAAGAAAATACTAAAAATTAATATGTAAATACTATGTTAGGCACCAAAGAGAAACGTCCTCTCCAGAAGAAAGTATTAGTGTGCAAAATTCAGGATTATAGTTAAAACCTGTCGAGTTAGGAATTAGGTGAAGTGGTGAAGTTAAGAAGCGGTCAAGTGGATAGATATGCATCACATTTCGGTCACAGGAAAGCAGATGATGGCTTCATGATCCTGTTAGCTTTTTAGACCATCATGCCACATTCTACTCTATGCTTTCCTATATTTTGTAAAATAGGTTTCTAACCTATGGGTATTATTGCGTACATCCGACCCCATACCCCACCATAGGCGGGAGCTTCTAAAGCAATGGGGGTAATGTTGTTATTGTTGTTGTTGGTTTCTCCATGCTATGAAGCTGCTTTACATCTATTCAATTTGAATGGAAGCATGACCTTGAGGTGCAACCTCTACAAGCTTGCGTCCTCTCTGTGATCAAGCATTTATGCATAATTTATCTTTGGATATTCTGCAAGAAGTATTTCTATCACAAATGATCCCTGCAAGATTAAAAGGAAACTTAAATTAACTGATCGAAGCATATATAAGTGCCCTTAATGACATTCATACTCTTTCTCAAGGGTAGGGGTACCTGTTCATCTAAACTGGACATGATTTGCCTGAAAATCAACCTAGAATCATCATCCTCAATTTGCTTTCTGATTGCTCTGTCTGCCCTTCCACGAAGGGTACCTGTTCATCTAACTGAAGGACATTAATTGTTATATGCAAATAAAGCAAGAGATGAAAATCTCAGTAGAGTGGTCAATGTCTACAGAGAAAACCAAGCAAATTCAGTTTCCAAGAGAGGACTACAATCTGTTTAGTTTGGTCTCCAGCAAACTGCATAGAGATGCTGCGTTGATCACTTAAGTTTAGGATCCTTTAAAATCTGCATCCCTTCTTCAGCAAAAAGATGAGCAAAATTTTTGTCCAAAAATGCATACTTTGAGGAAAGTGAACTCCTTTTTTTTTTGAGTGCTAATAGAAATAATAATCTATAAAAAGTTCTCAACCAGGTTTTAGCTTTATCCAAGAGAAAGGATCAAAAAGCCGCAAATGTTTTGGTCATGATTGCAAGACTCCAATGGTTTCAGCGGAAGGGACAAATAAAATTTGATGGTGGCGATTTCTGCTGTGACAACACAGTAAGAGCAGACGTGACATTATGAGTCAATGCGAGATAACAAATACTTCCTCTTCCTAAAACATTATCTTAGTTGATAACATAGTATAATTTTATGATATGCTGAAAAGTCAATTAAGACACTAATTTCGAAAGAGAGCGAGGAGCTAGTCCTCACTTTAAAACGTTTTATTGAATGGATACTCGGTATTCCCATCCTTTCAGAAAGAAACAAGGAAACCATAAACAAATATTGCATACAATGGGCTGGAGGAATAGTATGACATTGTACCTCAGTTACTAGAGATTCCAAGAGATCAACCCTGAGCACACGTCCTACAGGGAAATTAATGCATGAGAGACATATTTGGCAATATAAGGAGAAAGGTAGTAAAGCAAAGAAAAAAAAAATGAGTCTCTTGGAGTCTCATAATGTGGCAACAGACTCTACCAAAAAATTGGCAAATATTATGAGGCATTACTAAAGGAGATCCTGAGAGATTCTGGAGTCTTTACACTGCAGTCTTTTGGAGGGATTTCTCAACTTTGTTTTAAACCAACGCTATATGTTGGGGTATTTAAAAAGGCGGAAATTGTAAGATTTTATGTGCGTTGATAATCAAAGAATAGTTCTTCGCAGTTGATGATGAATTTTAGCAAATAATGTTATATCAGATGGCGTGAGGGATGACTGATTGACTTATCTGCGAACTTGCCTGCTCTGTGTGATAAAATAAAAAAACAATATAGGCCCAGCTGCTTGCCGAACTCTTTGACTGGACGCTTTCCTTTCTGTTGCCTTTTAGAATTTAACACGTTACCTAGTCCTAACTACTTGGGGACAGTGTCACATTACATGCCTTGTTCATGACACTCTTCCACTGATCTTGTATTTTGGTTCATCTTGTGTCATTATTTTCTCATCTTTGTATGGAAGAGTGTTTGAATTCATTTGGTTTTGAAAACTAACTAGCACTGGTAACAATTCCGGTGGTAGTCGAGTCCACGAGGCCGGTTGTATCTTGCTAGTGGAAGTGCTTAATCCTTGTGTTTTATTATTGGAGTCCAGCCCATTTAGCTATCACTTATTGTGTAAGGCTCAAATAGTTTGGGTATTGGATAGCTTCTCTTAGAAGCCTTGGATATCTATTTTTGCTGGATAAAATGAGTGGTGTACTGTACAACATCTGAGACCCTCAAAAACAGAGAAGAGAGAGAGAGTCAAAAGATTTTTCGCAGATTTCAGTTTTTCTGGGCAGCCCCTGATATTTTGACGATCGCCGGAGATACGACCGTTGGATTTTGCTGAAATTTGGACAGCATCTTCGTAACACACAGGGCTACATTCTGACCGTTCAGAATTTCAATCCGAGCTCTGGATCGTTTTTAATCGCTGCTGGGGTCAGCTGCGGTTTTTGGTGAAATTTCTGCATTTTTGTTCTCCTTCAATTATTGTCTCTTATGTATGTTGTTGTTGGTGGGTTGTAACATCCTTGTAGACTGATTTGGGTGTTTTTTACCCTCAATTTTCATAATAAGAGAAGAAGAAGGGTGGACTCCTTACAAGTACCGTGGTTTTTTATCCTTCACATTGAAGGGGTTTTTCCACGTATAAATCTCTTGTGTTGTTTGAAGCTTTATCTTTCATAATTTGCTTATGGTTTTGATGTGAGATTGATCTTTGCTTGGTAAATCAATTGTGGTGAATTGGGTTAAGCTTTGGTTGGTTGTCTTGAAGTTGATCCTTGTAGGTGTTGTATCCTACTTGTTGCTTCTCCCCTACAACTGGTATCAGAGCGATTTGGTTAAACTGTAGATATGGAATCTGGAAATCATTCTATGGTTAAATTGACATCAACCAATTATTCCATTTGGCGTCCGATGATGGAAGATTTGCTATACTGTAAAGATTTGTTTGACCCAATTGATGTGGATAAAACCAAGAAAAATGACACGCCCACTAAACCAGAGAAGATGTCGGATAAAGAATGGGAAAAGCTAAAGAGAAAGACCTTGGGAATAATTAGACAGTGGATTGACATTAGCATATTCAATCATGTGTCCCAAGAGAATGAGCCACTTGATTTGTGGAGAAAATTGGAGGGTCTTTATGAAAGAAAGACTGCTCATAATAAGGGCTCATTGATTAAGAGACTTGTTAATCTCAAGTTGAAGCCAGGGAAGTCAGTTTCTGAGCATCTAAGTGACTTTCAAGATATCATTAACAAGTTGACTGTGATGAAGATTGTTCTTGATGATGAGTTGCAGGCTTTATTTCTATTGAGTTCTCTGCCGGACAGTTGGGAAACCTTGGTTGTGTCCATCAGCAACTCAGCTCCAGATGGTACGCTATCATTGGATGTCATTAAAGAGAGCATGTTCAATGAAGAGCTTAGAAGAAAGGAGATGGGTGTTGATATTTCACAGGCATTTGTGGTAGAGAATAGAGGAAGAAGCAAGAGTAGATGTCCCAAGGGGCGTGGTAAGTCAAAGTTCAGGTCCAAGTCCAAGGATGGGAGAGAACCCGCGATATGTCACTATTGTAGCAAGCCTGGCCATATTCAAAAATTTTGCTACAAGTTGAAAAGAGATCAGCGACAGAAGAAAAATGATCATCACAAAGAGGGTGATGACAAGAATACAGCTGCGACAGCTTCTACTTCAGATAATTCTGTTTCTTTGATTTGTACTACTGGTGATTGTTGTCATGTTGACAATTCCGATTCTGAATGGTTTGTTGATACTGAGGCTTCTTATCATTGTGTTCCTGTTAAGGAGTACTTTATTGACTACCGAGCTGGAGATTTTGGTAGTGTGAAGATGGGAAACCAGAGTTCAGCTAGTATTGTTGGAATTGGAGATATTCGAGTCCAAACCAGTGTTGGGTGCTATTTGACATTGAGAGATGTTCGCCACATTCCAGATTTACGCCTCAATTTATTGTCTGCTAATGTACTTGATCAAGAAGGTTACAAGCACACTTTTGGTGAGGGTAAATGGAAATTGTCTAAGGGTTCCTTGACTGTTGCTCGTGGCAAGCTCTGTTGCACCTTGTATAAGACACACTTGAAAGTGTGTACTAGTGATTTGAATGCTGTTGAGGAGAAAACTTCACCTAACTTATGGCACTGAAGATTGGGACATGTTAGTGAGAAGGGTATAAAGTTGTTGGCTGGTAGTCTCTTATTCCTGCTGATGTTACCATTTCTCTTGAGCCTTGTGATCATTGTTTAGCAGAAAAGCAACATAGAGTTTCTTTTCCGAGGAGATCCACAAGAAAGAAACTGAAGCTAGAGTTGGTTTACTCTGATGTGTGTGGTCCCATAGAGGTGGAATCACTTGGTGGTAACAAATACTTTGTTACTTTTATTTATGATGTTACTTCGGAGAACTTGGGTTTATATGATGAAGAACAAAAGCGAGGTGTTTGGTATCTTTCAAAAGTTTCATGCCATGGTGGAAAGGGAGTCAGATTGCAAATTGAAGTGTCTCCGAACTGATAATGGAGGTGAATACACTTCAAATGAATTTAAAGCATATTGCTCAAGATATGACATTCGGCATGAAAGAACAGAACCTGGTACTCCACAACACAATGGTGTTGCCGAAAGGATGAACAGAACTATTGTTGAAAAAGTGAGATGTATGCTTAGGATGTCCAATCTTCCTAAGTCATTTTGGGGAGAAGCAGTTGGAACCGCTGTGTATTTGATAAATAGAGCACCATTAGTTCCTTTGGAGTTTGAGATTCCTGAGAGGGTTTGGTTCGAGAAAGATCCCTCTTATTCTCATTTAAGGGTGTTTGGATGCAAGGCTTTCATGCATGTGCCGAAGGAACAGAGATTGAAGCTTGATTTCAAGACTTCTCCTTGTGTGTTTGTTGGATATGGTGATGAAGAGTTTGGTTACAGACTTTATGATCCAGCAAAGCAAAAAGTTGTGAGGAGTAGAGATGTTGTCTTTTATGAGCACGAGATGGGTTTTCATCTATTAGGTGCTGGTAAGTCTTATTCTACTGATTTCTCACATGATGCTATTGATATGTCTCCTATTTCTGTTCCAGATGATCAACAAACAGGTGATGCTCCCGAGGATGGTCATGACACCATTCATGAACATGACCATATTGAAGAGGTACAACCAGAAGTTGTTGTACCACAACCTGAAAATGAAGATATAGATGTTGAACATGGAGAGTCTTCTAATCAGGGGGAGCAATTCAGCCCACAGGTGGAAGAGCAAACAGTTAGAAAGTCAACCCGAGTTCGACAACCTTCAAGACTTTATCCCAGTTCAGAGTATATCCTAATCACAGATGAGGGGGAGCCTGAGAACCTTCAAGAGGTGTTGTCACATCCAGACAAAGACCATTGGTTTAAGGCTATGCAAGAGGAGATGGATTCTTTGAAGAAGAATGAAACCTATGACTTGGTGAAACGTCCAAAAGAGAAGAAAGTCTTGAAGAACAGGTGGTTGTTTAAGAACAAGAAAGATGGCCACAAGCTAGTGAGGCGGAAGGCAAGACTAGTAGTGAAGGGATGCCACCAGAAGAAAGGCATTGACTTTGATGAGATTTTTGCACCAGTAGTGAAGATGACTTCCATTCGTATAATTTTGGGACTAGCTGCCAGTTTGGATCTTGAAATTGAACAACTTGATGTAAAAACTGCTTTCTTACATGGTGATTTGCATGAGGAGATTTACATGGAGCAGCCGGAAGGATTTGAAGTCAAGGGTAAGGAGAACTTTGTTTGCAAGTTGAAAAAGAGTCTATATGGACTCAAGCAGGCACCAAGGCAATGGTACCGCAAGTTTGATTCCTTTATGAGTACTAATGGATACAAGCGGACTTCTGCAGATCCTTGTGTTTATTTTAGAAAATTCTCTGAAGGTAACTTCATTATCCTTTGCTTGTATGTTGACGATATGCTGATAGTGGGACAAGATGTTGAGAATGATTCGCAGGTTGAAAGAGGACTTGTAAAAGTCCTTTGATATGAAAGATTTGGGTCATGCAAAGCAAATTCTTGGCATTGAAATTGTTCGTGATAGAAAAGCTGGTAAGCTTTGGCTGTCACAAGAGAAGTATATTGAACGGGTGCTTGAAAGGTTCAATATGAAGAATGCCAAGCCAGTTAATACACCACTTGCAGGTCATTTCAAATTGAGCAAGCAGTGTTGTCCTACTACCGAGAAAGAGAAGGAAAGTATGTCACATATTCCTTACTCCTCTGCTGTTGGTTCATTGATGTATGCCATGGTGTGTACAAGACCGGATATTGGCACATGCTGTTGGTTTGGTTAGCAGATTCTTGGCTAATCCTGGCAAGGTTTCACTGGGAAGCTGTAAAGTGGATCTTGAGATATTTGCATGGCAACCCTCAAAATTGAGTTGTGTTTTGGAGGTGGTGAGCCTATTCTTGAGGGATTTACAGATGCTGACATGGCTGGTGATCTTGATAACAGAAGGTCTACCTCAGGTTACTTGTTCAAATTTGCAGGGGGAGCCATTTCATGGCAATCCAAGCTACAGAAGTGTGTAGCATTGTCTACTACCGAGGGCAGAGTATATAGCAGCTGTGGAAGCATGCAAAGAAATGCTTTGGTTGAAGCGTTTCTTCCAAGAGTTAGGTTTGAAACAAATGGAGTATGTTGTGTTTTGTGATAGTCAAAGTGCTATGGATTTGAGCAAAAATAGCATGTATCATGCTCGCACAAAGCATATTGATGTGAGGTATCATTGGTTGCGTGATGTCATTGAAGAGCAACTAATGAAGTTGAAGAAGATTCACACCAACAAGAATGGCGCTGATATGTTTGAGAAAGGTTGTTCCTGGAAGCAAGCTTGAATTTTGTTCCAAGCTTGTAGGTATGTCATATGGATGAGCTTTGCGTATAGTCTTCCCCCAACTGGGCTGGAGAGGGAGATTGTTGTATTATTGGAGTCCAGCCCATTTAGCTATCACTTATTGTGTAAGGCTCAAATAGTTTGAGTATTGGATAGCTTCTCTTAGAAGCCTTGGATATCTATTTTGCTGGATAAAATGAGTGGTGTACTGTACAACATCTGAGACCCTCAAAAACAGAGAAGAGAGAGAGAGTCAAAGATTTTTCGCAGATTTCAGGTTTTCTGGGCAGCCCCTGATATTTTGACGATCGCCGGAGATACGACCGTTGGATTTTGCTAAAATTTGGACAGCATCTTCGTAACACACATGACTACATTCTAACCGTTCAGAATTTCAATCCGAGCTCTGGATCGTTTTTAATCGCTGCAGGTGTCAGCTGCGGTTTTTGGTGAAATTTCTGCATTTTTGTTCTCCTTCAATTGTTGTCTCTTATGTATGTTGTTGTTGGTGGGCTGTAACATTCTTGTAGACTGATTTGGGTGTTTTTTTACCCTCAATTTTCATAATAAGAGAAGAAGAAGAGTGGACTCCTTACAAGTACCGTGGTTTTTTATCCTTCACATTGAAGGGGTTTTTTCCACGTATAAATCTCTTGTGTTGTTTGAAGCTTTATCTTTCATAATTTGCTTATGGTTTTGATGTGAGATTGATCTTTGCTTGGTAAATCAATTGTGGTGAATTGGGTTAAGCTTTGGTTGGTTGTCTTGAAGTTGATCCTTGTAGGTGTTGTATCCTACTTGTTGCTTCTCCCTTACACCTTGTTGCTGAAACACAGGGCAAAGCCGTTTCTTGATTGCATATACTTCAGTACTGGTGGCCTTTCTTTTTCTTTCTTTTTTTGATGAAAGCATTGCTGACCATTTTCCTGATGTTTTAGCAAAATTGATTGGCAAATCTTTGCATCCTGCAGGTGCCCGCTGCCTTCACATTTGTTGCTAATCCAAATTTTGTGGAAAACAACATAAGGGTGAAGCCAGATTTGGATGCTCTTGGCGCCCTTGGTGATGCTGGATGGTACTGCATCAGGGCCATCTTGTAGGCTGCAGATTTCGAGTTGCCAAAATCCGTGATTGCGTTGCACGGCCATGTTGTTGAAACTTAGGCTTACATGAGGCGAGACCCATATCCACTCAAAACCTTAAGGCAATGGGTGGTGGTACCTCATCCTCATATAACCCATGCATTTTTTCTCAAATTAGACAATGTGGGATTCTCAACACCCGCCCTCACGTGGCAACGTGGCTTGACATACACACGCGCCTTACAACCCGTCCTCAATCACAAACCCCAAGCGAGGCATGAACATCTGGACTTAGTTGAAGGGAAACATTAAGTGGCCAACCATGGCCCAGGCAAGGGGTGAGTCCACATTTTTAAACCTGCTCTGATACCATGTTGAAACTTGGGCTTAAATGAGGTGAGACCCATATCCACTCAAAACCTTAAGGCAATGGGTGGTGGTACCTCATCCTCATATAAACCATGCATTTTTTCTCAACCAATGTGGGATTCTCAACACCTGTATTCAATAAAGCAGGGGTGATCTTGTCATGCGGAGCTTCTCTGCATTGGGGAGATGGCAAAGTGGCAACTTTCCAATGCTCCTTCTTGTCAAATATGACAATGGATGTAACTGCCACTGGATCCAAGGGTACTCTTCACCTTCACGACTTTGTTATTCCACTTGACGAGAACCAGACTTCTTTTACCACCTGTGGAATCAAACTTCAAAGAGCTTGTAACGGGTTGGTCTCCTAATCCATGCGAGCATGTTATCACCACTGATCTTACTCAGGATGCTTTAGTGGTGGAGTTCTCCAGGTTAGTTGGTAGCATTAAAGCTGAAGGCTCAAAGCCGAAGAAACATTGGCCAACTATCACTAGGAAAAACTCAACTCGATATGTGTTTATATATATATATATATATATATATATATATATATATATATATATATATATATATATATATATATATCTGTGTGTGTATTAAATCTTGATGCCGGGTCTTGGAGCAGCGGATAAGGTTGATGCTTTATGATCTTGAATTCACATGTTCGAGCTGCGGAAATAGCCTCTTGCACAAAGTGTAAGATAATGCTGCATATATCAGATCGCGAAGCGTTTCGACTCTTTACCAAACCTTACACGATATAGAAATGTAATTGCATGGAGAACACCCTTTATCTATTAGACTCTTGCGCTGATAGGATTTAGGAGGTGCTTTTATCTGAATATAGGAGCGCCTTATCTTCAGTAGAGTGACTAGAGTCTAGACCATTGGGCCTCCGTTTTCCTTTTTCTTAAAAAAGCTTATTCGTAATATCTCTTTATCATTGTAATGCATGGAGAACCCCCTTTATCTATTAGACTCTTGCGCTGATAGGATTTAGGAGGTGTTTTATCTGAATATAGGAGCGCCTTATCTTTCAGTAGAGTGACTAGAGTCTAGACCATTGGGCCTCCGTTTTCCTTTTTCTTAAAAAAAGCTTATTCGTAATATCTCTTATTCATTGTAATGCATGGAGAACACCCTTTATCTATTAGACTCTTGCGCTGATAGGATTTAGGAGGTGCTTTATCTAAATATAGGAGCGCCTATCTTTCATTAGAGTGACTAGAGTCTAGACCATTGGGCCTCCGTTTTTCCTTTTTCTTAAAAAAGAGCTTATTCGTAATATCCCTTTATTCATTGTAATGCATGGAGAACACCTTTATCTATTAGAATCTGTTGCTGATAGGATTTAGGATGTGCTTTATCTGAATATAGGGGCGCCTTATTT
>AP025049.1:13702138-13792410 GCA_036186865.1 Eustoma russellianum
CGCGGAAAAAGAAAAAAAAAAGCCTACAGTCGTCCCCCAAGAGGATCTAAACATGTAATTTTAAAGGGCAAATATTTCTCTAACCCTATAAATACAACTTCTCCTTAATCACATTCAATCACACTAAATAACTCAATCATTTCTTCTTCCTACATCAACCTCTACCATCTTTCCCTTGAACATGGCAACTAGGAACGATATCATGTTATTGGATCAAATCAGACAACATCTACTCTGCGATTTCCTTGATTCCGATCAGATTCTTGCATCGGCCGGTGGAATGAGCACTGGCTTCTACTGTGATAACCTTTCCAATCTCTGCCTTCAATCGGATTGTTTGGTCTCACCACAATCTTCGATCTACGATTCTTCCTTGTCGGCTTCTGATTACTTCACTTCTAGTAATCAAGCTGTTCGAAGAAATGATTGCTCTGATATTTTAACAAATTCTTCGCTTTCCGATTCTCAATTTCTTCTGAATTTCACTCAAACTTGTACCGACGGTTACGCAGTTCAAACTCAGAATTCGATTTCAGGTCCTGAGTCCATATATTTCTCGAAATTCGAAGTCGAACCTCTCCTGATAGATCTTACAAATCCGAAAGCAAGTAATGCTAATTACAGAAATTATTTTGCTCCGGCGAAGAAATTCGAGTGGATCGAGTTCTCTGAGTCAAATCACTCGCAACATGTGGTCGCTCCGGTAGGGTCAACTCCGCCAAATGCGGTGGAAGACACAAGACACTATAGAGGTGTTCGGCAGAGGGCGTGGGGGAAGTACGCGGCGGAGATTCGTGATCAAAACCGTCGAGGATCACGCATTTGGCTTGGAACTTACGATACCGCCCTTGAGGCAGCTAAGGCGTATGATAGAGCGGCTTTTAAAATGCGCGGCTCCAAAGCCATTCTGAATTTCCCTCTGGAAGCCGGGAAACTTAAGCCGGAGTCCAGCGCCTCCAGCAGAAAGCGACGGAGAGAAGCTGCGGAGCAATCAGCCGCCTACAAACCTAAAAAAAATGAGCCGTTGACGGTTACAAGAGAGGCGGAGGGACAACTGCCACTAATGCCGCAAAGCTAGAACGTCGGTTCATTTTAGTGAACGACGGTTAACTGACCAAAAATGTTCACGTATGTCTTTTGTTTTTCTTTTTTCTTTGCTTTCCCAATAGTATCCATAAACGAAAGCCGTGATTAATCCCTTTCGATACGTAAAACTTTTTATTTAGAAGTGTTTTTTTTCATCTGATCATGAAAATGTTCTTCACGTATTCGACGATCATCAAGTAAAAAGATGTGTCTCAACGTGACAATTTTTCTCAATGAACTTGGGTGCGTGTGAATAATAATTATAAATAGAAGACATATGAATATTAGGTATAAGAAATACTAAACGTATGAATATACGATATGAATCACTCTTGGTTTTTCTTTATTTATTGATATTACATATTCATTTGAACAAAAGGTTGAGTAAAATAAGTAATTATTAGTATATGATATATGTGAAACAGTTTGAACTTATGATGAATTATATATTGCAATTCTTTTTTATGTACAATAAGGAGATCTGAATCCAAATATTACAATGACAATATGCTAATCAACCATTAGCCTTATGTCTTTTTGAGGTAGTGCAAAGTTTTAGGTTAAACGAGAAACTAAAGACGACCATTTGCCATGTAGGATGAACATGCATTGTATTTGTATGATATCCAATGTCAAATTTAGGTACCGAAAGGTGATACTCAGTACAACAACAAACATATCCAGTATATTTTAACAACACCAAAAGTTATCGTTAGGGTATGAGATGGGATGGATAAGAGGCAGACAAACAATACATTCATCCTAAAGGCAGGGGCGGAGGGAAGGGGGGGTCTGGGGGGCACGTGCCCCCCAACTTCGGTGGGAAAATCCTATAGATAGGTAGGTGTATTTGTATTTTTGGACATTCAGTTCAAAGTGTGCCCTTGCTTGACAGAACACTAACCCTCTGTTACGTGGTCACATAATGTTTAGCATTCGGCAATTCTCTGCTAAGTGACTAAAATGTGTCTAAAACTTACCGGAAGTTTGGTCTCTTAAATATATTAAAAAAATACAAGATTGGAAAACTAGTAGTCTTCTTTGCATGTAAGGTAATCGTTGAAAACTAGTAGACTTTTTTGCATTAGTTTGCTTATGAAAATGAAATTTTCTTTTTTTTTTAATTGGTTGCTAAACTTACGAATCCTGTGAGGGCTGATGCTCGATAGTTGATATATATTAATTTAAAAACGGTTTACGGTTGTGCCACTCCGTTGGGGAAGATGCTACAATTACACAGCCTTTGTGATTTTACTTGGTTGCTCTAAAGTCGTTTCAAAGTTGAGAACTACACATACCTTTAGGTTGCATTTAAATCATTAGTTTTGGCTGTTGCTGGTGTGAAAACTATTTTACAATTTCTAGCAACTATGTACACAGTATATAATTGGTTCATTGATTCAGCATTCCGACAGTAAACTGTAAAAGGTAATATGCTTTTTCAAATGCCCATTGTTAAACACTAGCTTTTGTGATAGTTGTATTGTTTATTTATTTTTGTACATTGGTTGGTAGATGTGTTTTCTTTCACATATTTTATGTTATAATACAAAAATATGTCTAGAAGATTTTGTCGGTTTTCTCGTCCGAAACGGTGACCGGTGGTATTTCTATTGCGAAGCTTGTTAGTGCCCCTCCAAGAAGGGACTCCTGGCTCCGCCACTGCCTAAAGGATAGAGAGTTTGCTCTAGTGAGATGTCCAAATGTGGTGTTTTAACACTAATAGAAAATAAGGATATAGGGACTTAACTGTTGCTATGTTTTTCCAAAAAAAAAACACAGCTACGTTTGTGAATGGCATTTTCAAACGCCTCAACAAAGGAAAAAAGAAAAAAAAAAACAAAAAACTGGGAAAGTTAGAAGTAGTAGGCAGATGGTGTCTTTTCTCCCAATATCTTAAGCTCAGTATACCATGCAAAAACCTAATCTCCCGTCACTGCAGACTCACTCCTCGATAGCTTCAATGGATCTGAAATTGTTGTTCTAATGTGAAGTCATCTGTAGTTCTATTAAAGTGATTATGTATCAATTTTCTTTCCTTTTTCATTCATTTCAGCCGATTTCCTACGTCTTCACTCGGAAAAAAAAAAATCAAGAATTAGCCCTTCTTAGAAAATGGATGCGTCATTGACCTAGCGGATTAGGGTTTTTCTCCAGTGGCGTCGATATCCACAGTATCCATCATCTTATTTCACGAATCGAAGGAAGAGAAAGTTATCGTTCTTGATTCTCATAAACTCATGGATGCTAGCGATGAAGCTGGTGGCTGGTATCTTGCTTCTCTTTCTCTCTTTCTTCCATCTCTGATTTACTCATTGTCATATTATAGTGGTTTCTCTTAGGTACGAATGATTGTAATTTAAGCACAAATCATTGACTTTCCGATAAATCATGATCACACTGCTCGATTATGATTGAAACATTTTCTGAGTTATTTTCTTTTTGATATATGTTTGTTTAGATTGAGGATTTAAATGAACTAGCATTCTGTTGTCCTGATTCCAGTGGGTTTCGGATTATGATTATTGATGGTGTTTCTTGTTATAATATGTTAACTTCTCATGAATTGTACAATTGACACTTGGAACGCTAGATAAGGCGTCTCATGTGAAGTGTTTGGAGACTAGATCACTTCGAACGCCTGCATAAGGCGCTTCATGTGAAGTGGCTGGAGACCAGAACACTTTGAACGCCTAGATAAGGCGCCTCATATGAAGTGTTTGGAAACCAGTACACCTCGAACGCCTAGATAAGGCGCCTCATGTGTCAAGTTGTGCAACAACACACATTGAACGCCTTAACAGGCGCTTCATGTGTGCTACAGAAGTCAAATAGACTGTTTCCCCTCCAAAATGGGCACGAATATCAAGTTACTTTTGACAAAACTCAGAATTACATGGAACAAATATGAAGGCTGAGATCAGGCATTTCATGTTACTTCGAATGGGTTCTGTTGCCCACAACAGGCACTTCATATGGCATTGAACAAGTGTCCCTTACTCACTTAAGGCGCTTCATGTCACATTGAACGCCAGTTCAAACACATTTTAGGCGCTCCATGTTACATTGTACGCCTGTTCATAAATCACATCAGGCGCTTCATGTGACTCAACGTCACAAATGTTTTATGCTGCACTTTCGCATGATTACTTGAAATTTGTACCCTCGTTTTTTAGTGAAGCATCACCACTTGGAGAACTTGCATCTTCAAAATTAAAGAGATCCATACTTAAAAAGATCAAACCTTGCTATTTGAACTCAAATATTCAAGATTAGGCTCTGATAGCAATTGTTAGGTCCCTTAGAACCACTAGAAGGTGTTTTGAATAGTATGTTCACCAAGTATGGATATTTTCTTGGATGTTTTTCGTGTATGAGTGCAAACCAATACTTGAGTGTGTTCTTTGAAATGAATAAAACTTTCAGAAGCATAAAGAACACAATATGTATAGAGGTTCAAGTCAAAATGACTCTACTCATCTACCTTCTTGATTTTTCACAAGAAGGATTTTGAATGGGGGATTGTTATTTCTTTTGGAGGAAACAACAATCAAAACAAAATCCAAAACACAGTAAACTAGGCCACACGCCTAGACCACAACCAAGAAATATCAACCTCTTGAAGTCTAGCCTCCAAAGAACTTCCTTGCTCCTCACAGAATTATTGTAGGGAGTATGGTGCACCACAACACCATCAACTAACCCTCCAAAGTCTGGATTTCTTCAAACAAGAAGCACCCTTGCTTCTTGACCAATAATCTACACTTAGCCTCTCACAATCTTCACTCAACAAGAAGAAGACTCTTCTTCTTCTTTACAACACAACTCTCTCAAATAAAGTAAATTATCCAATGATACAACTATCTTGAGAGCTAAAACTTTGAAAGAAACTTGAGAGCTTTACTAGTAGAAAGTTGAAAATAAAAGAGATGAAACTCTTGTTTTAATCAACTCTAGCCGTTTGTCTTTGCAGAGCCAATAATGGGCTTTGTCTCTTTGTGATGACATGTCTTCATCTTTGGATATCTTCTCTTGGCTGACTACAAGCTTCTTGAGGAAGCTTCTTCTTGAAAGTTCAAAGAGGAAAGATGACATTCTCCAAAAGAGAGAGAGAACCTATGATGTTGCACTAAAAAAGAGGGTACAAATGTCAAGTAAACGTTAGAAACTGCAGCATAAAACATTTGTAACATAAGTCACATGAAGCGCCTAATGTGTTTTATGAATAGACGTTCAATGTGACATGGAGCGCCTAATGTGTTTTTGAACTAGCGTTCAATGTGACATGAAGCGCTTTAAGTGAATAAGATGCACTTGTTCAATGTCACATGAAGCGCCTATTGTAGGCATCAGGAACTCGTTCGAAGTCACATGAAGCACCTAATACCAAAATGGGGTTTGGTATAGACACCTTATAGAGACCATGCCCTACACCTCTTATCTAAGTGACCGTTGTATGATCTGATTTACATCTTCTATGATTTTGTTTAGAACGATAGAAGCTTTTAAGGTCAATCAGGTTATGATCTTTTTACCCAAGTAGTTCCCTCAGGTTTGTCCCAGTTAACTCTTGTTTGGTACACAACTTTCAGTATTAGTGTCACACGTAGCTTGTTGCTTGTCTCAACTATTTTTCTGAAACTTTTATTGCAACATTATTTTTAATTAAAAGAAAAAAAGATAAAATCTAATGAAAGAGGAAAAAAGCAGTGTTTAAAATTTTCAACTGGAAACCCTCATAGATCTAAAGGGAATTACACAAATTCACGTATAGCTCGGATGTCTCAAACACATGCACGCTGAGGTCGAATAGAATGATTACATTAAATAAAAAGAGTGTGTACTATGAATACTAGACAAAGATACTTTAAGGAATTTGGCCTAGATAATTATTGACCAACTCGTACTGAAAACAGAGGTCAATCCAAAAGAATCCTTGCATGCACAAGATTACCGAAGATTTTCTAAAATTCAGGCCTGCTGAAGTTAAAGAAAAATGTGGGAGAATAAAGAGAAAAAATATGAAAAATCTCTCTCGTGTTGTCTTGTATCATCCTTTCTTTAAAATTAGCCTGTCGGATTTAAGAAATTCTCCCACTATTACACCTTTTTTTCCCTTTCTAATTAACTTACAAACTTTCCAAATTATTAACTAATATTTTAGGGTTCGAATCCTCTCACCGTCAAGGTCGACCGTGAAAAATTACTCCTAACACGCGTCTATTAGAGGATGGTGAGATTGAATGAGCAACTGACTTGCAAGAGAGATGTTCGGTTGGTTGGAGACGATGAACGATGAAGACGGTAAAGAGATCTGAGCGGAATAATTTATGCATATCTTTAAGCTAGATTCACATTGTCATGAATTGTCTTTGACTACGTATAAGGTTAAGAATCTATTTTCAATTTCACCTCAAAGGTGCTTCTGCGTGATCAATGCATCTACAGCTTGGCGCAACCTGATGTAAATGAAGAAGGAAAAAAAAAGAAAAGAAAAAAGATAGTTCTAAAACGAAAATAAAAGAATAATAAAAGATCCATTACAAAATACGAAGCATTGAAAACACAAAACGGGTAGATCTCTAATCTTTCAGAAAACGTACTACGAGCAGTAGGCTTAAACAAGGAAATGATTCATACTTATTTGGTTTAAGGTATTGAAACTTATTTTGAATGTAATCGATATTTTATTTTCTGGACTCTGACAAGATAACTTTTTTTTTTAAATGTAAATTTGTATTAACCAAGAACCAAGCATATTTGGGGGATGCAACCCATACAATCCCACATGAGCAAAAAATTAAAGAAGCACAATAGTAGCTCCTAACAAAATATTCCAACCTACTTGTAGGTATTCATGGATCTAAAAACATGTGTTTGAATTCTATGTATCACATCCCCAATGATAAGGCAGGTACTTTTTCTAATGTATTCAAAAACATGTTGAAAGTTAGGCTTAGATGAGGATGTGAGATCTATATTTAATCAAAACCTTAAAGTAACGGATGGTGGTATTTCATCCTTATGTAACCCATGTATTTTATCTCAAAGTAGCTAATGTGGGACAATGTTCTCAATACCCGCTCCCATGTGGCAACATGTCTAAATATACACACGCACCTTAGAACCCGTCCTCAATCACAAAGCACAATCCAGACATGAACATCTGAAGTTGGTGAGAGGAGACAATAAATGACCAACCATAGGCCAGGTAAGGTTTGAGTTCACGTTTTTTTAAACATGCTCTGATACCATGTTAAAACTTGCGCTTATATGAGGTGAGCCGTATATCCACTCAAAACCTTAAAACAATAGATGATGCTGCATCATCCTTATATAACCAATGTATTTTATCTCATAATACAATATTCTCAATAAATACGACAGTGTGCCTCTGTTACCTCAAATTCCACCGGATTGCTTGGACTAAAAGTAGCTTCTTGGGGTGACCTTTTCCTAATTAATTAATATATATGTAATGCTTCAAAAAGTTTGTTATTAAATTAATGCAACTATACAATGAATTCATTATTCAGTGGATAACCAAACAGTGTAAGTGTGCCCAGATTACATAAGTTGTATACTGATGAGTGGTCTTTTATTTATGAGCAATAATGGATATTATCAGTTTTTATTAATTTTACTTTCTGTTTAAATCTTTTGAGACATAATCTGTCACTTCGATGAAGTCATTGGTTGTATTCTCATTATATAATCATGTTTCTAACATGGCCATTTTCTTTAGAGTAAAAGGTCAAACCCCTCATCCGGGGTCCATACCGTCTCAACCTTAAAGAGCATCGTAGATGATGTAAATCAGGAGCCCGGCGACCTTCTAAGTTGGATGTGGACTTACGCAGTGACTCATACAAGGAGCATCCACATTGTGCGCGTCTCTAGATTCGAACTCTTAACCTAGCTCTTGGAGTAAATTTCAATCCGAATATCAACTGGACTATGCCCTGAGGGCACCTGGCCGTTTTCCTGGTCACTATGGAATATTTCATGTAATTTCGAATAAATATATTTCTTATCTATACGTCAGGAATTCAATATTTTGGTTATATAAGTCAAATGCTTGACAATTATGTATGCATAAGGCGTCAAGCTATAGTTTAATAGGCCAACATTAGAAGTTTTGGATGCCTTACGTTTGGAACAAATTGGATACTGATATTCCTCTTCGGCTGGTCAAATCTTTAATCAAGTTGATTATGCACCTTAGATTATTTAATACAATAATCTAAGAGGCTAAAAATATTTAGGAAATATGATGGACCATTTGGATGACCCAGAATCATCCCTAAACCCATGTATTACACCTTTTGTATTTTTGGACTAAAATAGAAACAGTTAGTTTTCAGTCAAAGATAACAGAATTACTTCCTCTGTCCCAAAAAGAAAATATCCAACTGGTCAAACCATTGTTTCACGTATTATTAAGTGGAATGTAACTATAAACAGTGTAAAAAACTATTTTGATAAACTGTTGTGTTGGATATTTTAAAATTTTGGTCTTAAGTGACATTTGACCAACTATCACAGTTAATAACTGTGATAATATTTTTGGAACGGAGAGAGTATCATCTTTAAACTTTATGGTTTGACATATTGTTCTTGACACCTCCACTGGCTTAATTTTTTTTATCTTTACACCCTTTATTCTTTTGTAATAAAAGTGTATTTTTTGTTAAAATTTATCCAAACTTTTATTTATAGTTCAGTCCAAAAACACGGAAGGAAAGGATGAGAGGATTAAAGGTCGAGTTCTAAATTAGAGAAGGTTTGGAGATAACTACACTTAGTCACAGAGGGTAAAATGATAATTATATTTTTATTAGTTTGCTCATTCTCCAAGATAGAATGAGCAAATGCTAAAATTTTTATACTTGAATAATTATCTCCCCGCCACCAACAGCCACCCCACTCCCCATCCACCGCTTCAATCGGCCACCAAGAGTATCTTAAACATGTCACGTTTAACTACTAACATGTTCTCTCCCTATAAATGCACCCTCATCATCAATGTAGCGTCCCGCTCCCGAACCCTAGCATCGGAAACAGTGTACCCGCCGTATCTTGCTAAGGAGAATATAAGGCGTCGAATCAACTTCTAACGTGTCAGGCATGACGTATAAAAGTTTTTTGTGGAAATGTAAAATTATAACTTAAATTAAACTCAAATAAACATCGTTACATTGCTGAATAAAAATTCTAACAATAAAAGTAATAAAGAAGTCTGTGAAAATTCCCAAAATATAAATAAGAACAATCAGCTGCAGAGTTCCCTCGTATCCTATATGCAGCTATCAACCAGTCCACTCAGTAATGTTCGTCCTGTCTTCAACAAAGATGTGCTCGTAGTCCTCATCTGGCTCACCTGGGAAGTAGGGGTGAGTGACAAAAATCATCGATTAGACGTCCACCTCAAACGAATACAAAATGTACATACCGAAATGATATAACCACATAGCACGTAAATAAGATATAACATGAGCATAAAATAAAATAAATGCGATAAGTAAAACACTCCACATAAAAATGCGCAACTACGTGATGCATGCCTTCATCCACGTGTCACACGCAACAAGAATCATGTCATACAATATGTCCCTAGACCTATATGCAATGCATGATCCTAGGATTGACTGGATGCATGTAGCCCATACACTACAATCCACCCTGACCGATGCCCGTGGCCCGTACACCACGATCCGCCATAATCGAGTGCTCATGGCCCGTACACCATAATCCACTCCACTCGAGCGTCTGAGACCCGTACATCTAAACCCACTCCAAATGCAATGCACGTGTCATGAATGCAACAACAAAGTCGTCTGGGACCCGTATGCCATCTTCACCATCTCTCGCACTCAATATTTGGTCACATAAATTTTTTGATTAGTGGAAATTTGTTGTTTATCACTACCGGCATTTTTCCTTGGCTTAAATAAATTTTCTAGCATTTCCACTATTTTTTCCTATTTTTCTTTATTTAATTCTATTTACTCTGAATTATTTTTAATTAGTTAAATTTACCATAATTCAGAAATCAAGTGAAAATAATTTAATTTTTCCCTTTTATATAGAATTTATTTAGAATTTTTTGGTATTTAGTTGTATTTTTCTGGAATTAAAATCAATTTATTTACTATTTTCTAAATCCAAAAATTATTTAAATTAATTATTTAATTAACTTTTCTTTTTTTCGGCATGCCAGACCCGACTCCCCTGTCTGGGCCGGCCCGCGATCCCCAGTTGCCCGGCCCGTTATCGGGTCTGATCTGCGCCTTCTCCTTTTTTACATTAATTAAGTAATGGGTCGGCCTACCTTCGGTCCGGCCCACTGGCCATCCGGCCCGGCCCGTTGGCCGGCCACCGCATTATATCGATTTTTTTATTTAAAGCAATTAGGTCTGGTCTGCAGTCGCCAGTCCGTCGGCCTGTTAAGGGTCCGGCCCGTCCGGCGCTGGCAGGCAGCCCGCCTCTTTCCTTCCATTTTTTAATTTACTACGGTCGGCGCGTGTAAGCCACGCGCGCGAGTGAAGGCCACTCACGGCCCCTTCCAGCTATGCATGTGGCCCACGCGTCACCTTTCCGGCTGCCGTTTCACCTCCAGTCCCATTGTTTATCTTATTTCCAGTCTATATGACCTTATTCTAAGGCTAAAACAAAAATATTAAAGGTACTATGTGTGAAAAATTCCAATCCTTTTATTCTATTTCATCCGTTAAAATTCGTTGGCAATGAAAATCCATCAACCACTTTCATATACACGGAGAAAGGCTGTAACCACATCAAATTTGTATGCTTTTTACATCGAATAAATAAAACACAAGAAGTTCAACAATCAAAATACTTAACACCAACTTATACCACTAAAGCATGCAAATTCCGCACCGAAATAAGGGGAGAATAGGCAATCTACCTCGTTTGACGCTAGAACCAAATAGATTTGACGGATTGTATCTTGGATTCGGGGTCTCGCTAGCCTTCTTCTTCTTCTCCCTTTTTTTTCTCTTTCTTTTTCCTCTCTTTTCCTCCCTCTCCCTCACTGCCGTTCTCTTTTTCTTTCTCTAGAGGAAGGCGCCCCGTTTTTAGGGTAAGGGGTTTGGGGAATTTTATTTTGGTTAGGGGAGAGATTTTAGGAATTTGTTGGAGAAATTTTAAGAAAAATAGTATAGTGTAATTATCTTGAATCATTTAAATTAGAAAATCTCCTTCCTTTTCTCTTATCTTTATCCTATATTTTCTATTATTATTATTATTATTATTATTATTATTATTATTATTATTATTATTATTATTATTATTATTATTATTATTATTATTATTATTATTACTTTCTTCTTAAAATAACGGTTGTAACAATCAATGACATTTTGGACACTAACTCAACAACATACCTCATTGTCTTAGAGGCTCTCGCCTATAAGGGTATAGAAGGATCGTATGTACGTAACCATATTCATGTGTTAGAAACACACAAATGTTATTTTTCGATGACCCATAATAAAAATTGTGTCAAACTGTGTCGACTATTTCACAATATGAAAAACGCATCCAATTCTAACACTAACTAATTCAATCATTTCCTCTTCTCTCATCAGCCTTCAATAACTGAACATGGCAATTAGGAATGACATCATATTTAGGACCAAGTCAGACAACATCTCCTCTCCTAGAAATACCGATCAGGTTTTTGTACGATAATGAAATGAACTCCGGTTTCTACGGTGGTAAGGTTTCAAATTTCAGCTCTCAATCAGAGCATTCCGTTTCGTCAAAATTTTCGAGCAACGATTCTTCGTTGCCAGCTTCTGATTACTTCACTTCATGTAATCAGCTCTCATAAGGGACTTGTGCTCTGGATGGGATCCTATAAGGCAAACAATGAGGCTAAAAATGAGGCCGCAAATCCGGTGGCGCCACATATCCCATTTGACTTATTTAAAAAAAACATTTTTTATAGATGAAGAATGGGACACGTGGTGCCACCGGATTCGCGACCTCATTTTTGGCCTTATTGTTTGCCTTGCAGGATCCGATCCGCTATTGCTCCGGTATTGTACAAATTCTTCGGCTTCCAATTCTCTTTTTTTTGGCTGAATTTTATCCAAAGTTATATGACGGTTTCGCAGTCAAAATCATAATTTCATTTTAGGTCCTGAATCCATTTTTTCTCGAAATTCGAAGTCAAACCTCTCCATATTGTGTTGTCTCATATACAAACTCAGATTTATTAGAGAATGAAACTGACATTCTGTACAGCATAGGGAAGAGCTGAGCTCAACACAGGAAGAGCTGAGCTCAACGCAGGAAGAGCTTAGCTCAACGCAGAAAGAGCTCAGCACAGAGAAGAGCTCAAGAACTCAGCACAGAGAAAAGCTCAACACAGGAAAGAGCTCAACACAGAGAAGAGCTCAAGAACTCAGCACAGAGATGAGCTCAACACATAGATGAGCTCAACACATAGATGAGCTCAACACAAAGAAGAGCTCAAGAACTCAGCACAGAGATGAGCTCAACACATAGATGAGCTCAACACAGAGAAGAGCTCAAGATGCAAACCGAGACGAGTCCAGGACTCTGTCCATAAGACGAATTGCTCTGGTATACTGTGCCTAACCGAAAATTGCAAACGTCTTCCACGAACCTGACAGTTCGAACGAGTGGCACTACTACGTAAGAACTCCACGAACCTGACAAATGTTCTGACTTCTCAGATTGATGAAATGCAGCAGTGTATGCAGTATGCAGCAGTAGCTTATGTAGAATGCTCGTATGCAGTAGGAGAAGAGAAGGAAAATTTCTATGTACCGAGGCAATGCTCTGCCTCTGTTTATATAGGGAACTGGGGAGAGGTTACACGATCGCATTAACCCACAGAGAGGTTACACGATCGCCAGTAACCCACGATCTCTACCAGTAACCCATCATCCACAATCAGCGCCAATAACCCCCCACGATCAGAGACTGGTTCAGTTTAATCTGGGCCGTTAGATCATATGATTAAATCATAACCTTAGGATCAAGTAAATTATTTTCTGGAAAAATTTAAAAGAAAATTTGTTCAAAAAAATAAGAACCAGACGGGCGAGCCACGAGTCCAAGCCCGAATATGAGCCGACCAAGCCGGACGGGCAGGCAGTGACGCACGCGCGCACGTGTGGCACTTTCTAGGTCTTCCCTCCAGTCAAAAACTTCTCATGCCCTAAGGGCACATCTAAAGTGCCTCCTCTAGCACTATATTTGATGGCAACTTTCCTTTAATTGACCAATGTGGTATATTAGGAAAAAGATGATGTGTTCAATTCTCATGAGGCCACATCATCATTTTTGCATTTTTTCAACCATTTTTAACTCCTACTTTGAGCATTAATTTTTCATTCACCTGGTATCGGAATTGAGTGATTCAAAAGCCTAAAATCATCTACTCATTACGTAGATAATTTAGGACTAATTAGTTTTCATTTTTGATTAATGAAAACTAATCATAATTAAGCTCAAAATATGTTGCTCACCAATTTTGGACAAACACATTTTTCCAATTTTGCAATTTTCCTCCAACAATCCCCATGAATGAAAATTAATGCAAATGCAGATGCAGACTCTAACGAGAGGTTAGACAAGAAAATTTTGCATCAGAATAGGTAGCTTCTGGCTTTGAACCTTTCGTTAGTGATGTACCATCGAATTCACTCGGCTAAGTAGTGACTTGATGTCTTGAACTAGTCAGCCTTTGTTGTGAACCTAGACGAAAATACTCACACAACATTTCCTTTAACATCCTTTTGGTTCTCATGGTTGTGTTTGTTTCGGCCATGAACCTAGTTTCAGAAAGTGTTTTAGAGATTTCTTGCCTCATAGAATTCTCATAGAAGCGGCCCCACTTCGCACTTACATAGGTGATTCCTATTAGGAGCATTCTACCATACCCCACTTGATGTATCAAGATATAGGACATCATTAAAAGCTTTAGCTTACCTTAAATATTCTCTGCATACAGCACTTTTATGTAACGGAATGAGTAAGTGTTAAACTGAAACTTCATAACTTAGTTGTCCCTTTGAACAAAGATTCTGGGATCTCCAGTCAACAAGGTTGGGTTACCATTACAGAGATTCTTATGTAGTAGGCTTAAGTCCCATTCCGTTTGTCAATTTTGACATCTGATCTCTAGGCAAGCCTTTTGTAAGTGGATCTGCAAGATTCTCCTTTGATTTTATATAATCAATGGAAATCACGCCTTTAGAGATCAATTGCTTAATAGTATTCTGTCTCCGACGTATATGTCATGACTTACCATTGTAGATGCTGCTTTGTGCTCGTCCTACAGCAGACTGGCTATCACAGTATATGCTGATAGGAGCGATTGGATTAGGCCAACATGGAACATCTTGTAGGATCTGCAAGGCACAACTAGAAGGGGGGTTGAATAGTGGGTGCGGAAAATGTGGTTTTTAAAATTTTTTTAAACCAAAAACCCAACTTCTGAAAACAGTTTCTGTTTTCAGGACCTGTTTTGAAACGTTTTGAAAACTAGGTTGCATGTCTTCAAAAATTCTGAAATTTGGAGAGAACTTAGTCTCAGATGTTTTGAGTATCTCCTAAAAATTTCAGATTAAAATTCAACCTCTAACCCCTTGAAAAATTGTTGGTGGTCAGATTGCGTAAATCTACCAGAAACGGTAGTCTGTTTTAAAAAATTAATTCCTATTTATCCGTCACTCCAAATGCTCCGAAAATTTAATGTATAACCCCTTATTAGTTGTATTTAATTGGGTTGAAACAGTTTTGAAAAATGCTTTTGGGAAGATAGTCAAACACGATCAAAGTCTCATCCTTTGCAAGCCTGAAAATCAGACTGCACTAGTCTCAGAACTTTTGACGTTTGAATGACTTATACTTGTCCAAAAGGGTTGAAACTTGCGCCAAATTAACCTTAAGACGTGTGGCTATGATTCTGGAAAGTTTTGTATTGAAATTCGTTTAGTATTTTTACCAACGTGATTAAAAATGATAAACAGTGCTGAAACTGAAAGTAAGTGCTGAAAGTAAATAACACCAGGAATTTTATACTGGTTCGGTTAAAACAACCTACTCCAGTCTTCGAGGACACCTTCCTCGGTTAGCACTAATCACAAAACACAAAATAGCACCTTACCACAGGGTTGATGGAGTTACACACCAACTCCAACCCTTTACAAACCTTGTATGAGAATACAATGATCATGAACATCACCACCTTTCAAGTGCAAGATTGATCACACCTTGATCAATCTTTTACAACAATAAAGAGAGTATGTGGTGGTCTATATGAAGCCTATTCAAATATATGAATATGAGTACAATAGGCTTTTAGAGAGAAGAAAGAAAGAGAGTGTAGAAGAGGGGATGGAAAACGTTTTTGGCCATTGAATTTGAAAGACTTGTTCTTGTCTTTTGTTTGCTCACTTCTTTCCTTTTTATTCAAGTTGGCCGCCCCCTATGATGCCCTTCTCCTCTTGAAAATTATCTTCTAAGTCCTTGGAAGAGTGTATTGCATCATTGTGACATGTCCTTGCTTACTTGGCAACTCCTCATTGGATGATCATTGAGCTCTTGCTTACTTGGCACTCATTGATTGGATGGATGTTGTCATCACTTGATAGCGAGATAAATCTGAAATTAAACCTCAAAAAGCATGTGCCAATTAGCCATAAAATTATTTCCATAAAGCATATAATCATCCCACATAATTAGCAAGACAAATTTCTCCAACTTGCCATGCGAAAATCGGCCATAACACCTCTTTCACATGCTGAAATTTCAGCATGTGTAACATTTGCATTTTATTCAAAATGTTGCCAAGTTTGTTTTGATTTATTCCTTGAAAATAAAGAAGAAACCAATCATCATTTAGTACATAACATACTACCAATTTTGGAATAAAATTGATCACCAATAGAGCCTAGAATTCGGCCAATATACATTACACACATGCTGAAATTTTCAACATATGTGATATTTGAAAATATCACTTTATTTATTTCCATAAAATATTCAAAACATTGCCATAACATATTTCAATTAATCCACATGATTAAAGATAGTAAACTATGGATCATTAAGAGTAAAAAATCGGCCAGCCATGCACACATGCTGAAATTTTCAGCATATGTTACAAATGTGACATAGTTTGAAATGTTACCTTGTGTAGCTCCTTCCTTTATGTCACCAACATTGTATGCTTCATTCTTGGCCAATAAAGATGCCAACAAAACTCCACATAAGCTCCAACATGGATGTCTAGGCGTGTGCAATAGTTTATATATGTGCTGAATTTTATTTTTGCAAACTTTTAAAATAGTGCACATATAATTATACACATATGGTATATTCCAATCAGCCCTAAATTGATTTTTATAGAACACTTTAGAATGTATGAAGTATGTAAAAAGTGTCTAGATACATGATATATTCCATGCCAAAAATGTTCCATGTGTCGTATATGTAGAAAACCGAATTTTCGACGTTTATCGATTACCCGATTTTTCTCTAATTAAATTCCAACTTTTTGCACATGTTATATATATTATGTTACACATAATATACATAAATTAAACTTTAATATTCAGCACTTAGGCTGATCTAAAGTGGCGCCTAAACATGTGACAAAATTGAAATTGGAATCTCCGCAATTTGGCCTTAATTGAGGGTGATTTGTGTGTGCCAACATGGAATGATTTTATGGCTGTACTACCATGTAAGCCACGAAATTTGTGACCATTTTTGAAGTGTAGGGGCTTGCCATCTATTTATGGCAAGTACGTGACACGTTGGCGAAGTTTCGGTATTCACCCGATACGATAATTTTTGGTTTAGAACCTTTTAACGTGTCGTAATAAATTTGTCATCACCATGACTTATATCATATGATATAAGACCTGAATATACTCATAAATATGAGTTAAATATAGTGGTGTGACGTTAACGTATGTACGTAAAATATATAACGTGTCGGTAGTACGTTGGAATATATGTGTATGTGCTTTTTTATAAAAAATCTGAATATATATAAAAATATATATATAACACGTGTAGAAGGAGTGGAAGAGACTTTCCATTCTTCGACTTGTTGCCTTTGTGCCTTTTTCAAATATAGCTTCCTTTAATGAACTACTTAGTTTATTTAACTAAGTACTTCACTTAATGAACTAGTTTAGTTCATTAATGATGACACCTGAAAATAGTTCAAACACAACAAATGCTTGCCATTTGATGTAAGCTTTAGAGCTTCATGGCTCGTTAGTACGACAACTTTATATATGAACTATATAAGGCAAGTTTTATGTAACAACGTGTCATGTCATGAAATATGTCATGCATTTCTTTTATACACGTTATTTAAATCATGCATTTTGTAATCACTCAAACCCCTTTTTCGCAACACATCTTCTAGGAAATTTCGAAGCCATTCACTCTCTTCTCTAACTTTATCTAGTGCTATAAACTTGGCTTCCATAGTGGACCGAGCTATGCATGTTTGTTTTGTAGACTTCCATGACACAGCACAACCACCAACAGTGAATAGGTATCCACTGGGGGACTTAAGGTCCTTGCTATCTGATATCCAATTCGCATCACAATATCCTTCCAATACTGCTGGATATCTTGTATAGTGTAATCTAAGGTTCATTGTGCACTTCAGGTACCTCCTCGCTCTATTTAGAGCTTTCAAATGATCTTCACTTGGATTACTGGTAAACCTGCTCTATTTGTTTACTGAACAAGCTAAGTCTGGTCTTGTACAGTTAGTTATGTATATCAGACTTCCAATTACCTGTGAGTATTTCAATTGAGCTACAGGTTCACCTCGATTCTTTCTTATGTGTATACTTAAGTCTAGTGGGGTCTTTATTGGTTTTGTATCAAACATATTGAATCGTTTGAGCACAGATTCAATATAATGAGTTTGCGACATAACAAGGCCTTCAGTTATCCGAGAAATTTTAATCCCTAGAATAACATTGGCAACCCCCATTCGTGTTAACATCTTCTTGGTATTCAAGATGATGTCACGAGTACTGCCGATGATAAGCATGTCGTCTACATATAGACATACTATCACATAAGCGTCTGGTGTGTTCTTGATGTACACACACTTGTCCACTCGTTGATCCTGAAGCCATTTAACAACATTGTCTCATCAAACTTCAAATGCCAGTTTTTGGGTGCTTGTTTAAGTCCGTACAAAGACTTAACAAGTTTACACACCTTTTTCTCTTGCCCTGGTATAGCAAACCCTTCAGGTTACTCCATATAAATTTCTTCTTTTAACTCACCATTCAGGAAGGCAGTCTTCACATCCATCTGATGGATTTCTAAGTCGTAGAATGCAGCGATAGCAACTAGCATCCTTATTGAAGTGATCCTAGTTACCGGTGAGTAGGTATCAAAAAAGAAAAAGCCTTCCTTTTGTCGATAGCCTTTAGCTACCAACCGGGCCTTGTATTTGTCAATAGACCCATCCTCTTTCAGCTTTTTTCTTAAAGATCCACTTGCATCTGAGTGGTTTACTTCCTTGTGGAAGATCAACCAGCTCCCAAGTATGATTTTGAAGAATCGATTCTATTTCATTGTTTACTGCCTCTTTCCAGAAGGGAGCTTCTGGAGTTGACATTGCCTCAGAAAAGGTTCTTGGATTGTTTTCTACCAAATATGATTGTTGAATAATGCCATGTTCTGAACAGAATTTATTAAACGGTGTGTCATATTTGCCACCTCTATCACTGCTAAGTTGATTCTCAACTTCATTTTTATTGTCCTTGAAAGCAATCATCAAGGGCCTCGTCTTTGATACTTAGGAAAGAGACATAACAATATCGTGTGCAATCATTGATAAAAGTTACGAAATACTTTTTACCACCTCTTGTTTGCACAAATTTTAAATCACACACATCGGTATGAATTAAATCCAAAGGTTCAGTGTTCCTTTCTATTGAAGGAAATGGCGTCTTTGTCATTTTTTGCTTCAACACAGACTTGCATTTTTCTTTATTAATGTTCAGTTTGGGTAATAAGTCAAGATTAATCATTCTTTGTATTGACTTATAATTAACATGTCTCAAATGAAAATGCTATAAAAAAGAAGACTCAAGCATATAAGCAGAAGTAGAAGCATTCTTATTAGCCTCTTCAGGCAAAGTTTTCTTGGGTACAACAGTCATCACACTAAGTTTGAACATGTTGTCAGTCAAGTACCCCTTTCCCAGAAATACCCCATTCTTACTCAGAATAAATTTATTACAATCAAATGCTAGTCTAAAACCATGATTGACTAGTAAAGCTCCAGAAACTAAGTTCTTGCGGATGTCAGAAACGTGCAATACATCTCGCAGAGTTAATTCCTTTCCTGAAGTCATCTTCAGAATCACATTGCCCGAACCTTCAATCTTCGAGCTATCAGAGTTTCCCATGTACATCTTTTCATCATTCTTAGCCGGAGAATAGTCTCTGAACATCGCCCTGTTTGCACAGACATGTCGAGTGGCTCCAGTTTCCACCCACCATTCACGAGGATTTCCTACTGCATTGCACTCAGAAAAACAGTGCACAAATCCAGATCATCCATCTGGCTGACAAGGTTGGCTTTCGCTTTTTCCTGCTTTTTCTTGGGCTTACGGCAGTCAACACTGCGGTGTCCCTGAATTCCACAGTTATAACATTTTTCAGTGAACTTTTTGGCAACTTTCTTGCCTTTAGGGTTCACTCCGACAGGATTTACCTTTTTCTTTTTCTTCGCCTCTGTGACATGCGCCTTTGCATGACCAGAACTCGAACTTGTCTTTCTTTCGGATCTGCGGTTGTCCTCCTCTATACAGAATCGAACAATCAGATCCTCCAATGTCATCTCCTTTTTTGTGTTTGAGATAGCTTCTAAATTTCCTCCTCGAAAAAGGTAGCTTCTCAATCACAGATGCCACTATGAAAGATTCAATTAGCGACATGCCCTCTTCTTCCATTTCGGCCACTAACATCTAAAGTTCCTCAATCTGATAAACAACAGTCTTGGAGTCTGACATTTTAAAATCAAGAAATTTGCCAACGACAAACTTCTTTGTACCGGCATCCTCCGTGCGGTACTTCTTATTTAAGGCCATCCACAGTGACTTTACAGTTTTAAAGGTACATTACAGTCCGTACAACGAATTGTCTAAACAACTTAAAATATGACTCAAGCAAACATAATTACTATAATTCCAAGCTTCAGCAATCAAACTGTTTTGCATATTCTGATTTCGATCTTCAACCGGAACCACCTCCGGAACATCCTCAGTCAGCATTTTAGCCAAACCCATTGTTGTCAAGAAAAACAGCATCTTTTCTTCCAACGTTTGAAGAAACTGCCTCAAAACTTTTCCGGCTTCTCAACCTATCCAATCGCAGGGACAGGAGCAGGAACAGGCGCAGTAACAGTAGGTGCAATTGGAACAGCACTGTTCTATTCTTGAGAACCAACGTGCACAGCATTGAACGAATTAGAGCTTTCGTTCTCCATTATGTTTCAGTTTCTGACAAATGTAGAAACAAGAAGTCAATATACAAATAGAATACTGTAAATAAACCGGTACAGAACTGAGATAAGAACAAACAAATTCGTCTTAAGATTGTTGTCTCATATACAAACTCATATTTATTAGAGAATGAAACTGACATTCTGTACAGCATAGGGATGAGCTGAGCTCAACACTGGAAGAGCTGAGCTCAACACAAGAAGAGCTGAGCTCAACACTGGAAGAGCTGAGCTCAACACAGGAAGAGCTGAACTCAACACTGGAAGAGCTGAGCTCAACACAGGAAGAGCATAGCTCAACGCAGAAAGAGCTCAGCACAGAGAAGAGCTCAAGAACTCAGCACAGAGAAGAGCTCAATACAGGGAAGAGCTCAACACAGAGAAGAGTTCAAGAACTTAGCACAGAGATGAGCTCAACACATAGATGAGCTCAACATAGAGAAGAGCTCAAGAACTCAGCACAGAGATGAGCTCAACACAAAGAAGAACTCAAGAACTCAGCACAGAGATTAGCTCAACACATAGATGAGCTCAACACAGAGAAACGCTCAAGATGCAAACCAAGGCGAGTCCAGAACTCTGTCCTTAAGACGAATTGCTCCGGTATACTGTGCTCAACCGAAAGTTATAAACGTCTCTCAGGATACAACCGCTAACAGTTCGAACGAGTGGCACTACTACGTAAGAACTCCACGAACCTGACAAATGTTCTGACTTTTCAGATTGATGAAATGCAGCAGTGTATGCAGTATGCAGCAGTAGTTTATGCAGAATGCTCGTATGCAGTAGGAGAAGAGAAGGAAAATTTCTGTGTACCGAGGCAGTGCTCTGCCTCTGTTTATACAGGAAACTAAGGAGAGGTTACACAATCGCATTAACCCACAGAGAGGTTACACGATCGCCAGTAACCCACGATCTCTACCAGTAACAGACCATCCACAATCGGCGCCAGTAACCCTCCACGATCAGAGACTGGTTCAGTTTAATCTGGACTGTTAGATCGTATGATTAAATCATAACCGTAGGATCAAGTAAATTATTTTCTAGAAAAACTTAAAAGAAAATTTGTCCAAAAAGATAAGAACCGGACGGGCGGGCCACGAGCCGAGCCGAGCCGGACGGGCGGGCGACAGCGACGCGTGCGCGCGTGTGGCACTTTCTAGGTCTTCCCTCTCGTCAAAAACTTCTCATGCCCTAAGGGCACATCTAAAGTGTCTCTTCTAGCAATATATTTGGTGGCAAGTTTCCTTCAATTGGCTGAATTTTATTCAAAGTTATATGACGGTTCGCAGTCAAAATCAGAATTTGATTTTAGGTCCTGAATCTATATTTTTCTCGGAATTCGAAGTCAAACCTCTCCATATTGTGTTGTCTCATATACAAACTCATATTTATTAGAGAATGAAACTGACATTCTGTAGAGCACAGGGATGAGCTGAGCTCAACACAGGAAGAGCTGAGCTCAACACTGGAAGAGCTGAGATCAACACAGGATGAGCTGAACTAAACACTGGAAGAGCTGAGCTAAACACAGGAAGAGCTGAGCTCAATGCAGAAAGAGCTCAGCAGAGAGAAGAGCTCAAGAACTCAGCACAGAGAAGAGCTCAACACAGGCAAGTACTCAACACAGAGAAGAGCTCAAGAACTCAGCACAGAGATGAGCTCAACACATAGATAAGCTCAACACAGAGAAGAGCTCAAGATGCAAACCGAGACGAGTCCATAACTCTATCCTTAAGACGAATTGCTCCGATATATTGTGTCCAACCGAAAATTACAAACGTCTCCAAGAATACAGCGGCTAACAGTTCGAACGAGTGGCACTACTACGTAAGAACTCCACGAACCTGACAAATGTTCTGACTTCTCAGATTGATGAAATACAGCAGTGTATGCAGTATGCAGCAGTAGCTTATGCAGAATGCTCGTATGCAGTAGGAGAATAGAAGGAAAATTTCTGTGTACCGAGGAAATGCTCTGCCTCTGTTTATATAGGGAACTGGGGAGAGGTTACACGATCGCATTAACCCACGGAGAGGTTACACGATCGCCAGTAACCCACGATCTCTACCAGTAACCCACCATCCACAATCAGCGCCAATATCCCCCCACGATCAGAGACTGGTTCAGTTTAATCTGGGCCGTTAGATCATATGATTAAATCATAACCGTAGAATCAAGTAAATTATTTTCTGGAAAAATTTAAAAGAAAATTTGTCCAAAAAAATAAGAACCAGATGGGCGAGCCACGAGCAGAGCCGAGCCGGACAGGCGGGCGGCGGGTGCGCGTGTGTGGCACTTTTTAGGTCTTCCCTCCGGTCAAAAACTTCTCATGCCCTAAGGGCACATCTAAAGTGCCTCTTCTAGCACTATATTTGGTGGTAACTTTTCTTCAGTTGACCAATGTGGTATATTAGGAAAAAGATGATGTGTTCAATTCTCATGAGACCACATCATCATTTTTCCATTTTCCAACCATTTTTAACTCCTACTTTGAGCATTAATTTCTCATTCACCCGGTACCAGAATTGAGTGATTCAAAAGCCTAATATTATCTACTCATTACGTAGATAATTTAGGACTAATTAATTTTCATTTTTAATTAATGAAAACTAATCATAATTAAGCTCAAAATATGTTGTTCACCAACTTTGGACAACCCCATTTTTCCAATTTCGCAATTTTCCTCCAACATATTGATCTTACAATTCCGAAAGCAAATAGTGCTAATTACAGAAACTCTTTATCTCTGGGTCGGATCAGTTGGAACCTGTAGTTGCCCTGGTAGCGTCGCTCCGCCAAATGTGGTGGAAGACACGAGAAACTACAGAGGGTTTCGGCAGAGGTCGTGGGAAAAGTACGCGGCGGAGATCCATGATCCAAAAAGCCGAAGATCATGCACATGGCTTGGGAGTTACGACCGCCCTTGAGGCTGCTAATTTTCCGTTGGAAGGCGGGAAACTTGCGCCAGAATCCAGCACCTCCGGCTGAAAGCGGCGAAGAGAAGGTGAAGCGCAAGCAGCTGCATACAAAACCGTAATACCTTTAACGCCGTGAAGGTAAGCGTTGAAATATAGAGATAATAAAGAGTTTGATAGTGAATAGTATTGTGTCCTTTCTCATTAACTTGATACAACTAATATACAGCCTTTGGTGGAACAAAAACCCTAACCAAAAGGAGAGAATATCTCAACCCCCTTCATCTATCCTTATCTATAGGTACAACTATTCCTACAATCTCTACAACAACAAATAATATCAAGTAATATCCCATAATAAATAAATAACATCTAATACTCCCCCTCAAGTTGGAGCATGAATGTCGAGAATGCCCAACTTGCGTAAATGATGATGAAAACGATCAGGACCCAAAGGTTTGGTGAACAAATCAGCCAGTTGCACTTCGGTTGCAACTTTGCGCGGGCAAATAGCGTGGGCTTGATAATGATGACGAACAAAATGACAATCGATCTCAATATGTTTGGTGCGCTCATGAAAAACTGGATTGGCAACAATGTGTAAAGCAGCTTGATTATCACAAAGGAGAGGAACCGGGTCCTCGAGCGGTATACGTAAATCCGTGAGTAATCGACGCAACCAAACAAGTTCACTAGACGCATGAGCCATAGCGCGGTATTCTGCCTCAGCCGAAGAACGAGACACAACGTGTTGTTTCTTAGATCGCCATGAAATAAGAGAAGAACCAAGAAATACAACATAACCAGTGGTGGAGCGGCGTGTGGTGGGACAACCAGCCCAATCAGCGTCACAATAAGCCCGCAAGCGCAAAGAATTATTCGCAGGAAAATATAACCCTTGTCCTGGAGCACTCTTAAGATAACGCAATAAATAAAACATAGCATCAAGATGGCACTTGCGAGGAGCATGCACAAACTGACTCAAGAGATTGACAGCAAAGCAAATGTCAGGACGCGTAACAGTGAGATACAAAAGACGACCAACAATACGACGATAGAAACTTGGGTCAGATAATAAAGGTGTGTCAGTTGAAAAACGAAGTTTTTGGTCCATAGGCGTGCGTGTGGGTTTACAGCCAAGAAGCCCACATTCCTGCAGAATATCAAGGACATACTTACGCTGATTGAGCACAAGCCCAGCTGGAGAACGGGCAACCTAAATGCCCAAGAAGTATTTGAGGGGACCAAGGTTTTTAATTTTAAAACGATCATCCAAATATTGCTTCAAAACAGTGATACGGGCCAAGTCATTGCCAGTGACAATAACATCATCAACATAGACTAAAACAGCAACAAAAATGGAATCCGAGACAAGCACAAAAAGAGATGGGTCGGCTGTGGATTGACAGTAACCAAGACAAGTAATAGCTTGAGTAAACTTAGAGTACCAATTACGAGAAGCTTGACGCAGGCCATACAACGATTTATGCAATTTGCAAACACGCGTCTCCCCCTTACGAGCAAAACCTTGTGGAATTTTCATGTAAACATCCTCATCAAGATCTCCATGAAGAAAGGCATTATTAACATCAAGTTGGTGAATATGCCAGTGCTTGGCAATAGCAACAGCAAGAAGACAACGAACAGTAACCAATTTTGCAACGGGTGCAAACGTTTCATGAAAATCCACCCCCTCGATCTGAGTATAACCACGGGCCACTAAACGAGCTTTATAACGTTCGATGGTACCATCAGGATTGTACTTAACTTTGTAGACCCATTTAGAACTTATAGCACGCTGCCCCGGTGGCAAAGAAACAAGAGACCAAGTCTGATTAGCCTCCAAAGCATCGATTTCACGTTGCATGGCATCACGCCAATGAGAATACTGAACAGCCTGTCGAAAAGAAGTAGGCTCATCTGTAGCAGTGATGGCCGCTAGAAATCCGGAGTAAGCAGGAGATAACTTAGAAGAGGAAAGAAAGTGCGATAGAGGAAATACCATAGAGTGGGCGGACGGAGGGGGGCGCGACGAAGGCTGAAGTGAGGACGGAAGGTCGACGGCATAGTCAGCCAAACGGGACGGTTGATGGCGCAGCCGAGTACTGCGAGAGGGTTGCTGGACTGGCGAAGGAACTGGAGCATCGGCAGGGTCAGGCGGGGCTGGGCTGGGGGCCGAAGGCTCTGGGGTCGAAACAGGCTGGGTGGTGGCTGATGGAGATGCCGCCGAAGCTGGGAGAGGGTCATCCCAGCATGGAACTGGGGGGGAAAACCCGAAGGGGGCACGGGTGAGGGGGTAGGGGGGTGGCAAACGGAAAAATATCTTCATTAAAACGAACATGACGAGAAACATATATTTGATGAGTGGATAAATCATAAACTTTATAGCCCTTTTGACTCGAAGGATAACCAAGAAAGACACCCGGAGACGCACGCGCTGAAAATTTATCACGAGTACTAGACTGTTGATAACCGTAGCACAAACACCCAAAAATACGTAAAAGAGAATAAGAAAGTAAGTGCCCAAGCAAAAACTCATAAGGTGTTTTATTAGCAAGAACGGACAGGGGCATGCGGTTGATAAGATAAACAGCAGTAAGTATACACTCCCCCCAAAACTGAATTGGTAAACTGGCTTGAAACCTAAGAGCACGTGCGACCTCAAGAATATGCCGGTGTTTACGTTCTACCACCCCATTTTGTTGCGGAGTATAAGGACACGATGTTTGAGACACAATACCGTTAGCAGAGTAATATGCAAGAATAGCATTACTAGTAAATTCCATGCCATTATCAGTGCGAACAGTTTTAACAGTAAGATTAAACTGTGTATGTACCCAGCGGAAAAAATGCAGCAAGTAACGGTAGGTGTCAGACTTGTATGCCATCAAATATACCCAAGTGTAACGACTGCGATCATCTACAATGGTCAAAAAATAATGTGCACCAGATAAAGCAGGTGTTTTATAAGGACCCCATATGTCACAATGAATGAGATCAAAATTATTAGCCGAAAGACTAGAACTTAAAGGAAAGGACAAACGAGTCTGTTTTGCTCGACAGCAAGCATCACAAGAAATAGTACCAGTAACATGAAATGGACAATCAGAAATGAAACGAAAACGGGATAAAGGCAAATGGCCGAGACGACGATGCCAAAGAGTCAAGTCTTTATTCTGGGAAACAGTGGTAAAGGCAGCTGTGGGATGCTCCAAATAGTACAAGCCATCGCGCAACCTACCCACTCCAATCAGCCTCCTCGAGGGCATTTCCTGTATGACACAAACATCCAACCAAAAAGTCACCGTACAATTCATGTCTCGAGATAACTGACTGGTAGACAAAAGATTGAATTTAAACTCAGGAACAACCAAAACATGGTTCAAGAAAAGTCCACAGGGAAAAGAGACAGAACCCATAGCACGAACAGGAACCAGAGAGCCGTTTGGTGTAGTAACATGAGTAGTAACATCAGTGCTGATGACAGTGGACAAGACAGCCAGATCATTCGTAATATGAGCACTTGCTCCACTGTCCAAGACCCAAACGGAAGACAGAGTTTCAATGGCACAAGACTTACCCGAATCTAAAGGAGGTAGAGACGCAGAGGACCCAGCAGGAGGCGTAGGCGTGCTATCTTTGAATTGTTCCAGGAGCTGAGAGATTTGATGCTGCTGAGCCGCCGTTAAGCTAGCAAAAACCGAAGGTGTGCCAGCGGACTGAGCCATACTCACGGAAGTCGTCTGGTCCGCTGACTGAGCCACCCCACGGGACCTTTTCGTACGCCAGTCTGAAGGAAAGCCAATTAAGTTATAACACTTTTCACGAAAATGACCATTCTTACCACAGTGCGTACAACGGGGACGCTCCCCCTTGCTGCCAGCGGACGAAGACGACCGGCGCTGGAGGAGATTGGACGGTGCGGCCAAGGCTGCGGCTTCCAGTTGCGGGAGCAGGTTGCGGGCCACCGAGCGCTGTTTCTCTTCCTGCGCCACCAGAGCATATACCCGGCCAATACTCGGCAAGGGGTCAATGCTAAGAACATGAGAGCGAATGGTGTTAAAGGTCTCATCAAGACCCATGAGGAAGTCAAACACCATCTCTTTTTCACGAAGCTTCTCGATGGCTTTAGTAACTGCACACGTGCACCTGCCACAATTACACACAGGCAACAGCTCAAAACAATGCAACTCACCCCAAGCAGCCTTAAGGCGACCATAGTAGGCAGAGACAGTGCTGTGTTCTTGACGTAAACTGGCAATGGTGCGCCGCAACTCATAAACACGGGCATCAACACCTTGAGAGAAACGCTCCTCCAGATCGAGCCAGACAGTACGGGCAGTGTCAGCATGTGCTGCTGCCCCTTGAAGTTCTTTGGACAGGGCATTGGATAACCAAGACAAGACAATGGCATTGCATTGCTGCCATGAAGCATGATCAGCGGACTCAGTCTCCGGTTGCACAATGGTGCCATCGACAAAACCAGCCTTATTCTTGGACCGAAGAGCATTAAGGAAGGCTTTCTTCCATACGAAGTAATTATCGCCTTCATCACTCAGAGGGTGAGAAACAAACACAAGACCCGAATGATCAGAAGGATGAAGGTAATAAGGTGACTTGGAATCGACAGTGGACGAAGGCAATTGAGCACTAGACGGTGGCAATTCTGCTGCCATAATGCAGACAACGAAACAAAGGGAATACGAAGGAGAAAAAAATAAAAGGGAAAAGAGCTTGACTGCAGCTCACGATACCGAAGGACCGAAACTAGCCTATAGGCTATGCTCTGATACCATAAAGAGTTCGATAGTGAATAGTATTGTGTCCTTTCTCATTAACTTGATACAACTAATATACAGCCTTTGGTGGAACAAAAACCCTAACCAAAAGGAGAGAATATCTCAACCCCCTTCATCTATCCTTATCTATAGGTACAACTATTCCTACAATCTCTACAACAACAAATAATATCAAGTAATATCCCATAATAAATAAATAACATCTAATAGATAAAGTGACATTTATACGTGACACTTTGACATGAAATGTTTACATTTTGACCGTCGTTAAATCCATAGATGTTTCAAAATGTGACAATCTTTTTTAATTGTTTACATATGTATACAAATAATAAATGAAGAGCTATGAATATGAGTTGTAACCGATGTTATCCGTATGAATATAAAATAGGAGTAACTCTTGATTTTATTTTATACTATGTATTCATATGAAGAAATTAGTTAAGTAAAATAACATATACGGAGTTTGAATAAACGATAGAAGTGATAGTATGTAGTTACTTTTTGTGCAATATGGAGACTCAAATCCAAATAATAGTGTGAAAATATGCTTTTCAACCATTAAAACTTATGACTTTCTCGCTAGTGTAAATGTTATTGTGGAAATAAATTCATTATTTAGTGCACTGGCAAGTAGGCTAACTGTGTTCTCGGATCACATAAGTTGTATACTGACTAATAGATTTTCAGTTATGAGCAATAATACATATTCTCAAGTTGTTTTTACTTTATGTTCCTTTGACAATATAATATACCATATGGGATCAAGTAACGGGTGGATTTTGTTTTTAATTTTTATTATTATTACTTAATTAAATAACAGCTTCAGATAAAATCTCTAAGCATAATACGTACACGAGTGGAAAAGTAAGAAAGCCAATGTCACATGCGTAATACTACTACACATGTTGAGGTGTTCTGGATATTAAAAAACGGTGCAGTTTTGCTTCTTTTTTTCCCCTTTTGAAGCATCATTTACGTACAAAAATGTTGCATGAAGAAGGATTACACGTGAAAAAGCACAAGTCGCTAAGAGTGCAACATTAACAAATCCCACACATAAGATTGTAAAGTTTTATTCTAGGGTTTGTGTGCGACCGGAGAAAATTATTATTGGTACTATTTTCTTCTCCGGAATATATAGAGAGAAAAATTTTAAGATCGTCCCACTACGCAATATTTCAACACGACCGAAATGATCCCATATTAGATAGTAAAAGGGAAGTACAACTAAATTTGATATCCCAGAGCACCATGAAACTTTTGATATTGAGAAGTGTAAGAAATATGGTATAAAGCGTATGATAAAACTGCGTACATCAGATATTCGGTTCCTTCCAGACCTTGCGTAAACGCGAGAGCCTATTGCATCTCGTTTTTTTAAGGAATATGGTGCAATGGAACGTGACACTGATTTTCTGAAATTAAAAAGAAAAAAGAAGTGAGACTACTATAGAAATGGATGAGATGGTTGTTTTAGATATTGCTACAACTTTTGCAATATTTACATAATAAATTATGTTGGCTAAATGAGATTTGGATTGCCAAATCAGAGTTAGCGGTCCTCACATCATAGCCGCTATCTTCAATTTGACATCGAAAGCAAGCAGTTCTAATTACAGAAATCATGTGGCTACGGTTGTCAAAATTGAAAAAGTAATCGAAAGAGTTAAAGCGAGAGAAGTCGAGCGAAGGTGAAAACAAGAAGAATGAACAACATAATGGGGAGAATTTCTTGCTCAAAATTAGCTGCCATACACGAGTGCAGTTGCAACCCGTTTTATACAAATGCTCCAACTAAATTACAATCACAAAATTACAAGATTGCCCTTATTAACAAAGCAATACAAGTTACAGTCTAAGGACAAAAATGTCATTTCTCTCCTGTTTTAAAACTCCCGCGTATTCCTTTCTTCTTCAACCTCCTTCTCTGCCACCTCGCTGATGCAGCACCTTCTGCATCCTTGATCCAGCCTTCTAATCTCGTTAATAATCAATCCCAGCCTTTGATCATAACACCAATAGCACGTACAAGATTCATCCTGAGCTACTTTACGCTGATTGTGTTTGTTTGTTGCCATCTTCACTTATATCTGCACCATTGTTATGCTGATGTAGACTTCCTTCAACCCTCCCCCCCCCCCACCAATCCTGACTGAGCAAACATATTACAGACCCTCAAAGCCTCAGTTAGGATGGTTAACCTACGCGAATCCACTGCCTTTGTAAAGATATCAGCAAGCGCAGCTGAGTATTAATGGTCACAGGCCTGATAATGCCTTCCTGGTATTTATCTCTCACAATTTGGCAATCAATCTGTATATGTGTAGTTCTCTCATGAAACACTGGATTCTCCACAATGTAAATGGCACTTCTGTTATCATGGAATAAATCAACTGGCTCACCATGATCAACCTTCAAATCCTTTAGCAGATAGAGTATCCATTGCACCTCACAAGTTTTTGAGGCAAGAACTCTATATTCAGCCTCTGATGAAGATTTAGAGACTATAGTCTGCTTCTTAGCCTTCGAAGATATCAATGAATTTCCAAGTAACACGCAATATCTTCTCACTGACTTTCTGCTTTCTGAACAGCCTCCCCAGTCTGAGTCTAAAGAACCTGTGAGCTTGAAGGCACCTGCACTGGGATAGAAAAGTCCTTGCCCTGGTGTGCTTTTCAGGTATCTTAACACTCTCTGTGCTTCCTTGAGGTGTAAACTAGTAGGAACATCAAGAAATTGACTGCCCTGCAGCACTGCATATGTAATATCAGGTCTGGTGATGGTCAGGTACAGTAACTTCCCAATCATCCTTCTGTAACCAAATACGTCCTCTATCACCTCTGAATCATTGTGTGTCAATTTTAAGTTCTGCTCCATGGGGCTCTTGGCAGGCTTAGAAGCCAGGGTTCCAGTTTCTTGCAGTAACTCCAAGGCGTACTTTCTTTGGCACAAGACAATCCCCCCTGAGACCTGGCCACTTCTAATCCTAGGAAGTATTTGAGAGGCCCTAGGTCTTTTATTTGAAATACCTGATGCAACGTGTTCTTTAACCCTTGAATTTCAGAGAGAGAGAGAGAGCCACTAGCTATAAGTATGTCATCTACATAGACTAGGAGAACAAGGAAGATGCTTGAAGTTTCTCTGATGAACATAGTATAATCATGGTTAGACTGCCTATAACCGTTGGACAATAGAAATTGAGTAAGCTTCTCATTCCATTGTCTGCTGGCTTGTTTTAAGCCATATAATGACTTGGTGAGCTTACAAACTGTACCAGGGGCAGGAGAAGGCACACCCTCAGGCAAGGTCATATAGATTTCCTTATGTAAATCTCCATGGAGACAAGCATTGTTGACATCAAATTGATAGAGATGCCAATTTTTGAGAGAGACCAATGCAAGTAGGAGTCTGACAGTGGTCATCTTAGCTACATGAGAGAATGTATCACCATAACCGATACCAGCTTGCTGAGTGTTCCCTTTTAGCAACCAACCTAGCCTTATAACACTCTATGCTCCCATCAGCCTGCTTCTTGATCTTATATACCCATATGCAGCCAATTGGTTTCTTACCTACAGGTAACTGGACTAAGCTCCAAGTGTTATTGGCCGCTGCTAGCTCAAGTTGCATGGCCTGCTGCCAGTGAACTGACTGTGCTGCCAGGTGATAAGATGTAGGTTCTGTAGGATCTGCAAGGTACCACTAGAAGGGGAGGTTGAATAGTGGGTGCGGAAAATGTGGTTTTTAAAATTGTTTAAAACCAAAAACACAACTTCTGAAAACATTTTCTGTTTTCAGGACCAGTTTTAAAACGTTTTTAAAACTAGGTTGCAGGTCTTCAAAAATTCTGAAATTTTGAGAGAACTTAGCCTCAGATGTTATGAGTGTCTCCTAAAAATTTCAGATTTAAATTCAACCTCTAACCCTTTCAAAAATCGGTGGTGGTCAGATTGTGCGAATCTGCCAGAAACGGTAGACTGATTTCAAAAATTAATTCCTATTTGTACGTAACTCCAAATGCTCTGAAATTTTAACCACTAACCCCTTATATGTTATATTTAATTGGGTGGAAACTGTTTTAAAAATTTATTTCGGGAAGTTAGTCAAATACACTCAAAGTCTCAACCTTTGCAAGCCTGAAAATCAGACTGCCCTAGTCTCAGAACTTTGGATGTTTGATTGACTTATACTTATCCAAAAGGGTTGAAACTTGTACCAAATTAACCCTAAGACGTGTGACTATATTTATGGAAAGTTTCGTAATTTTTGAAAAGCGTTTACTATTTTTACGAACGTAATCAAAAAGAATAAACAGTGCTGAAACAGAATATAAGTGCTGAAAGTAAATGACACCGAGAATTTTATACTGGTTCGGTTATAAACAACCTACTCCAGTCTTCGAGGAACACCTTCCTCGGTTCACACTAGTCACACAACACAAATACACCTTACCACAGGGTTGATGGAGTTACACACCAACTCCAACCCTTTACAAACCTTGTATGATGAATACAATTACGCACAAACACCACCACCTTGCAAGAATGAAGATTGATCACACCTTGATCAATCTTTTACAAAGATAGAGAATGTGTGGTGGTCTAAGATAAGCCTATTCAAGAATATGAATGTAAGTACAATAGGCTTTTTGGAAAGAAGAAAGAAAGAAGTGTAGAAAGAAGAGGATGTAGGCGTTTTTTTGATCCTTTGAACTTGTAAGCTTCTTCTTGTCTTTTGTTTGTTCTCTTCCTTCCTTTTTAACATGTTGTAGCCGCCCCTCTTAGGTCCTTCTCCTCTTGAAAATTATCTTCTAAGTCCTTTGGGAGAATGTGTGGCATCATTGTGACATGATCTTGCTTACTTGGCACCTCCTCATTGGATGATCATTTAACTTTTGCTTACTTGGCACTCATTGATTGGTTGAATGTTGTCATTTTAGTTTCTTCTTTTCTTTAGACAACCTTTTACAGTGAGCATGCATTCTTAAAAACTCTTCATACATTTCATCAAATGTTATGTCACTATCAGAATCATCATCAGAAGAAGAACTTACCTCGTTGGATACGAAGCAGACTTGAGCTTCCTCAGTGTCGGATTCAGAGTCAGATGAGTCGCTCCATGTGCTCACCTTCATTGCGTGTTTGCCTTTCTTTGACTTGAACTCCTTTACCTTAGTCGTTTGTGCCTCCTTGTCCTTGGCTTGTTTATTATAATTGTTATTATTATTATTTTTCTTTGTTGGGCAATCATACGAGATATGTCCTTTTTGACCGCATTCAAAGCACTTTAACTCTTTATTATACCATTTTTGTTGTTAGAGTTATTTTTCTTAGGTTGAGATAAAGAAGAAGAAGAACGTTGTCTATTCCTATTAGGATGTTTGAAAAACTTTCTAAGTTTTCTAGCTATCAATATCAAGTCATCGTCTAATTCAGTATCACTATTACTATCATCATTATTTTTATGTGATTCAGTTGATTTGAAAGCTATTGACTTACCAGATGATTTAGATGACTCGGACTTCCGTTGATTTAGTTTTACCTCATATACTCTTAGTGAGCCTATTAATTCGTCCATTTTTGTTATCGATTTCGTTTCTTCAATCGCCGTGACCTTTGGATCCTATTCAGCAGGAATGCTTCGCAACACCTTTTGCACCTTTTCGTTGTTAGTGAATGATTTTCCTAAAGCTTCAAGGGTATTGAAAATATTAGTAATTCTCAAATCCATAGATGTTATGGATTCGTTCAACAACATTTTGAAAGATTCTAATTCAGTCATAAACATATTTATTTTTTATTCTTTAACACCGCTTGTACCTTCATGCTTTAATATAAGTGATTTCCACATATCGTGTGCACTTGTGCAATTTGACACATATCTTGCTTCAGAAGTTGTAAGTCCATTCAAAAGCAATTGCATAGCTTTAGCATTCATGGACATTTTCTTTTTATCTTCCGATGACCATTCACTTATATATTTTTCAACCTCTTGTGCGACTCCACTAACTTGTACAATTTTCATTGGAATGTACGGCCCATCTTCAACTATAGACCATAAATCGAAGTCTATAGCCATTAAGAATAGTCTCATTCTTAGTTTCCAATGAACAAAATTATTACCATCAAAAAGAGGAGGACGTTATGTGGACATACCCTCCAACTCACCTTTGTGAGAAACTATTGCCATTGTAAGTACCTTTGTTTTGAGACAATTGTCAAGCCATATAAAAATCGGCCATATGCTCTTTTGCACATGCTGAAATTTCAGCATGTGTAACATTCACCTTTGATTCAAAATATTGCCTATTTTGCATTGATATAATCCAAGAAATCAAAGAATAATTCAATCAACATTTAGTATACAATATTTTCATTATGTATGGAATAAAATTTAGACACCAATGTGGACTAAATTTCAGCCACTATACATTACACACATGCTAAAATTTTTAGCATGTGTGATATTAAAAATATCACCATTTTAATTTCATAATTAATTCAAAACATTACCATAACATCATCAATTAATCCTCATGATTCAAGATAGTAAAATATGGCATTTCTTAGTGAAAAAATCGGCCACTCTTAAGCTACACATGCTGAAACAAATGTGATAAAGTTTGAAATGTTACCTTGTGTAACTCCCTTCTTTATGCCTCTAACATTTCATGCTTCATTATTGGCTAATCAATATGCCAACAAGGCTCCACATATGCTCCATCTTAGCTGTTTTAGGCGTTGGAATAGAGTTGGGCATGTGCTGAATTTTATTTTTGCAAACTTTGTAAAATAGTGCACATTTAAAAATACACACATGTTATATTCCAATCTGCCCTTAATTTAATTTTCTAGAACACTTTAAGATGTATGACATATGTAAAAATTATCTAGATACGTGTCGTATGATGTGCCAAAAATGTTCCATGTGTTGTGTACGTAGAAAACCGAATTTTCGATGTTTATCGATTACCCGATTTTTCTCTAATTAAATTATAACTTTTTGCACATGTTATATACATTATGTTACACATAATATATAATATAAACTTTAATTCTCAGCACTTGGTTGGTCTAAAGTGGCGCCATTAACATGTGACAAAATTAAAATTTGAATCTCCACAATTTGGCCTTAATGTGGGATGATTTGTGTGTGCCAACATGGAATGATTTTATGGCTGAAAATATCATCATATGCACGAAAATTACAGATATTTTTGAAGTGTATGGGCTGGCCATCTAATTATGGTAAGTACGTGACACGTTGGCGAAGTTTCGGTATTTGCCCGATATGACAATTTTTGGTTTAGAACCTTTTAACGTGTCGTATTTAATTTGTCATCACCATGACTTATATCATATGATATAAGACCTGAATATACTCATAAATATGAGTTAAGTATGGTGGTGTGACGTTAACGTACGTACGTAAAATATATAACGTGTCGGTAGTACGTTGGAATACATGTGTATGTGCCTTTTTCAAAAAATCTGTAAATATATATTTATATATGTATGTAGGCGTGTATATTGATGAATAGAGGAGGAGGAGACTTTCCTTTCTTAGCCTTGTTGCCTTTGTGCCTTTTTCAAATGTAGCTTCCTTTAATGAACTACTTAGTTTAATTAACTAAGTACTTCAATTAATGAACTAGTTAAGTTCATTAATGGTGGCACCTGAAAATAGTATAAACACAACAAACGTTTGCCATTTGATGTAAGCTTTAAAGCTTCATGGCTCGTTAGTACGGCAACATATATGAACTATATAAGGCAAGTAATATGCAATATATCATGCACATTTTTCTTAAGCTCGATTTTATGCACATTTAAATCATATATTTTGAAATCACTCAAACCCCTTTTTCTCTACAGGTTCTTGCTGCAAACTAACGTTAAGCACATAATTTTTGTAATTTGGTGTCAACTGATGCAATGAGTAATGAGATTGAAGAGGATCTTTAAGAGTAGCATCAAGTAAAGAAGCAGATGAAGTAAGCTGATTGCAGTGATAATCATGAAGATAGGCAGGTGGCTGTCATTGTCTGATTAGCCTTGATGAGGGTCCATGTTTTGAGATATGAGGAATGTTGGGGTCAGAAATAAGTTGATGATCCTCTGGGTTGATAATAAGAGGGATGTCTAAAGTGAGGCCAAGGAGTGCTGATGTGGTTGTGTTGGCAGGTGATGGTGGTAATGTGGAAGGTGATGGCTGAGGAGAAGAAATAGATGCAGAAGGACTGGGTGAAGAATATGTAGGAGAATGACTGGTTGGTACAGAAGGTGGAAAAGATGGGGAATCAGACAGGAGGGTGGTGGGCTCAAGTCTATCTGAGAAGGTGATTGAGTGGGTGTGGAGTTTGAAATGGAATCAAAAGGAAAATGATGTTCATCAAAATGAACATCTCTGGATATAAAAATGTATGTAGTTTCAAGTTTTTGCAAGACGTAGCCTTTTGTAGCAGAAGGAATGCCTAGGAACAGACATCTAATGGCCATGGGAGTGAATTTATGTTTGCCAGGCAATTGATTGAAGGCATATGCCAGACAGCCAAATGCCCTAAGGTGCTGATAGACATGCTTAGTTTGATACAAAAGCTCAAAATGTGTTTTATGATGAAGAACAGGAGTTGGTATGAGATTAATAAGGTATACAGCATGTAAAATGGCAAAGCCCAATAAGACATAGGCAGATGTGCCTGAAATTTCAAGGACCGGGCAACTGTAAGTATGTAGTTGATGCTTCCTTTCCACCAGAACGTCTTGTTTGGGTGTATATACACAGCTAGTCTGGTGGATCATGTCATGCCTCAAATAAAATTCAGGCATATTAAACTCCTGGTCATTATCTGTTCTAAGGACTTTAATTGTTTTCTCAAATTGAGTGGCAACATGCTGATAAAAGTTTTGCAATAAAGTTCTGACTTCAGATTTTGATTTCAACAAGTAGACCCAAGTACATCTACTGTAATCATCCACAATAGTAAGGAATCTTTGGGCATACAATGTGAGGTGCCTACTTGGCCCCCAAATATCAACATGTACAAAATCAAAAGGATTTTGAGACATTGATATGAAACTGGAAAGGGAGGCTTTCTAAGTTTAGCTAAGGGACAAATAGAACAAGGGGTAGCAAGCTCTTGTGCTGACACTGAAGCATCATATTTCTGTATTTCTTTTATTCTGGGTGCTGAGGCATGCCCCAACCTGCAATGCCATAGTATACTGGATGTGTCAGAAGCCTTTGTAGCAAGACAGACTGGCAGGGAATTCAAAACTGCAGTCCCATGTAGATAGTATAAGCCATGGGATAGCTTAGCTAAACCAATCATCCTCTTGGACAATTGATCCTGAATCAAGCAAGTATCATAATGGAACTGAATGAGTAAGCTGAGATTAGAAGTAAGCTTACTAAGGGACAAAAGATTGAAGGCAAAAACTGGAACATACAAAACATCTTTGAGAATTAAAGAGAAATTAACAACCATTGTGCCAATGTGTGTTACTGCCACTGTCATTTTGGCAGGTAGTCTGATAGAAATGTGGCTAACAGGTTTGTAAGAAGAAAATAAGGACAAATGAGACACAATGTGAGCAGTTGCACTAGAATCCAAAATCCATGTGTTTAAAGCATTAGTAGGAATGTTATCTGCCATCTTAGCAGCCTGAGCAGACATGACAGCACCCTAGGCAACAGATCATGTACCTCCTTCTGAACTATCCTCGTGCTTGCTCAACTACTTCAGTAGTTTCTGATTCTGTTGAGGAGTCAGCACCAGGGACTGAACACTCTTTTCAACTTGAGTCATCTCAGGTTCAACATCAACAACTTCTACCATATTCTCTAGGCTTGGAACTAGTAAAGCCAGGAGGATACCCATGTTTCTTATAACACCCCTCAATGGTATGTCCCACCATACCACAGTGAGTGCATTGAAAGCGTCTATTATCTCCAGGAGAGAACCTACCACTACCACTCTTGTATCCACCAGCCTGTTTCCTTTTTGCATATGTATTAGCAACCAAAACTTCTGAATTTTCCACATCACTCAGCAAGGCACCATTACCATCAAAACCATAGAAGAGTCAAACATAACTTTTCTTTCAAACTTCAAAACCATAGAAAAAGCAGCGTTAATATCAGGTAAAAGTGTCATCACAAACACTTGGGATTTAAATGGATCAAAGTTGTCATTAAGGCCTTTAATAAACTTGATAACATAGTCACTCTCAACAAACTTCTTCATCCCTGCAGTCACATTGCATCTACGACCCCTTCAGTTACAGGCAGGTATAGGTCTTAAAGCCATAAGCTCTTCCCAAACAACCTTCATCTTAGTAAAGCAATCAGTTACGAACAAGACTTCTTGCTTAATGCAGTAAAAATTCTCTAACAATTCAGAGAGTCTAAATGGATCTATACTACCGTATCTCAAATTTAAATCACTCCACATATCAACAGCACTATCATATCATATAATACTTTGTGCAATGGATTGAGAAATAGAATTCATTATCCAAGATTGTTCCATAGAATTAACTTGTCTCCAGACATGATACTAAGGATTAATCTCCAATGGCTTAGGAATTGTACCATCAATGAAGCCTATTTTGTTATTCACAAAAATGCCATCCTGAAAGTACATCTCCAGGTGTGAAAATTATGAGTATTCAATGGAGGTTGAGCTAGCACAGTCACAAGACTGTCACCAGGATGCAGACAGTAAGGATTCTGCAATGGATTCTCAGGAATTTGATTCTGACTTCCCCTTGTTCCAAACATCACATTCTACGAGTGACTATCCACTGGTGCACTTCAGTTATTACTCAGTGAAGCCATTACAGACAAAATTCAAAATCAACAAGATTCGAAAATTCAATCGATATACTCCCACAAACAGATTAATCACAATCACCAACCAAGCTCTGATACCATTTCAAAATTGAAACAAGTAATCGAAAGAGGAAAGGGAGAGAAGTCGAACGAAGGTGAAAACAAGAATAATGAACAACACAATGGGGAGAATTTCTTGCTCAAAATTAACTGCCACACACGGGTGCAGTTGCAACCCGTTTTATAAAAATGCTCCAACTGAATTACAGGTACAAAATTACAAGATTGTCCTTATTAACAAAACAGTACAAGTTACAGTCCAAGGACAAAAATGTCACTTCACTCATGTTTTAAAACTCTCGCGTGTCTTTTTCTTCTTCAACCTCATTATCTGCCACCTTGCTGATGCAGCACCTTCTGCATCCTTGATCCAGCCTTATAATCTCGTTAATAATCAATCCCAGCCTTTAATCATAACATCAATTACACGTACAAGATTCATCCTGAGACACTTTCTGCGGATTGTGTTTGTTTACTGCCATCTTCACTTCTGTCTGCAACATTGTTATGCTGATGAAGACTTCCGTCAACAACAGGGGAGAAATTTGAGCTAATCGAGTTTGCTGAATGGAATAAGTGCGAACATATGGTGCGACCTGGTTGCTCCGGTAGACTCGACTCTGCAAAATGCAGTGGAAGCTGCAAGACACTATAGAGGCGTTCGGCAAAGGTCATGGAGGAAGTGCGGAAGAGATTCGTGATCCAAAAAGCCGATGCTCACGCATTTGGCTCTGGACTTATGACACCGTCGTTGATGCTGATGTAATCATTAATCTTTTAGGATTTAGACATTTATATCTTCATATAAACAATCATTTCACAATAATTATAAGATCATGTTTAGTAGTACCTTTCTCCATGGCTCGATACACAGAGACGTCTTTGATGAACGAAAGCTTCAACTTTGATGTAGACAACCCTTATTCTTGAATGGAGGTTTTTGTCCAGTAACCCTTTCTTTAATGTCTACTTTGATGGATAAGTAAAGGCGATGCAAGGGTGAAGAGAGGACCTTCATCCATATTTATAGGTAACCAAAAAGTATGTCCATCATAAACTTTGGAATAGCATTTCTTGATAAATGGATATGTCCCTTTAATGAAGAATTCTGTCTCTTAGACTTAAAAGACATAACCCTTCAAGATACCTCTTCATAAATAATCAATTAGGATTTGATTATAATCATATAACCATTTTTCACAAGAGACACAATCTTACATTCTCTTACTTGTTCCTTATGACATCTTATATGATTTATAAAACCATTCTCAAGTCAGCCTCACAAGAAAAAGATAGGAAGCCACTGTTGAGTTCGCAGCTACAGGCGTAACAAGCCAATGAAATGTGCACTTTAGTGTGTAATAAATCCGTTAACCATAATATTGGTCTTTTATAATGTTGCGAATAAGTAAAGTCTAATACGAATCATAGCGGTTGAAAATCATCCATTTGATAAACTCCCTTCCATGCACTATATTAATAAACTTGTCATTATCACAAACTCTAATAAAGAGTAAGATACAACTTTAATAAACATTCATTCCTGCAACATAATTCTGATATGCTTGTGTATACACCATAATTAGAAACAGGAAATATCAGAAACAAATAACTTTTAGTGAGCTCAGAGTGTCAATACATTAACACATAGCATTCATGATGTCCAACAATACTCATACGTTCAACATTCTCATGAAATGTGTTTGGTGGCAATCCTTTCATTAATGGATTTGCTACCATAAGACTTGTGCTAATATTCTCAATTGACACTCATTGTTTCTAGACTTTTTCTTTAACAGCCAAGTACTTTATTTCCATATGCTTAGCACCTTTAGGGTACTTGTCGTTTTAGAAAAGAAGACTGATGCAGCATTGTCACAATAAATTTTCAGCAGCCTAGGTATACTATGGACAATTATAAGCCCCTGAAATAAAGTTTTGCGGCCATAAACATTGAATGGTGGCTTCTAAACATGTCACAAACTCAACCTCCATGGTTGAATCGATAACGACAGACTGTTTCGCACTTTTCCACGAGATGGCCCCTTCGGCTGATTGGAAAAAATAGCCAAATGTTGATTTTCTTGAATCAACGCATCCAGCATAATCTGAATCTGAATATCCAGTTATTTCTAATTGATCCATTCTCATATAAGTGAGCATGTAGTCTTTAGTTCCTTACAGGTATTTGAGAACTTCCTTTGCAGCTTTCCAATGATCCATTCCAGGATTGCTTTGATATCTGCTTGACAATCCAGCAGCAAAGCTAATGTCTGGTCTGATACAAGTCTGAGCATACATTAAGCTCCAAACGATTGATGCATAAGGAATACGTTTCACTTGTTCTCTTTTCAATTCACTTTGTAGACATTGTTTTAAACTAAAATTGTCCCCTTTTTGAATTGGAACTATTCCTGCTGAACATTTCTCCATATTAAATCTCTCAAGAACTTTATCGATATAGGCGTTTTGAGTTAATCTTAATACTTTTTGTGATCTATCACGGAAAATTTCAATCCTGATCACATAATTTGCTTCTCTCATATCTTTCATTTCAAGGTTTTTGGAGACAAATCTCTTAGTCTCGTATAATAGACCAAGATCATTAGCGGCAAGCGAAACATCGTCAACATATAAGATTATGAAAATAAACTTGCTCCTACTAACCTTCATATATATACACCGATCAATGGTGTTCTCTTTAAATCCAAACGAGGACACAGTGTTATTAAATTTAAGGTACCATTGTCAGAAAGCTTGTTTAAGTCCATGTATTGACTTCTTTAATTTACACACCATATGTTTCTTTCCTTTAATGGAAAATCTTCCGGTGGATCAATATAAACTTCTTCATCTAAATTCCTATTAAGAGACAGTTTTGATATCCATTTGATGTAATTCTAAGTCGTAATGAGCTACCAATGACATAATAATTGTAAGTAAATCTTTCTTAGACACCGGTGAAAAAGTCTTTTTACAATCAATGTCTTCTTTCTGAGTAAAGCCTTTGGCAATAAGTCTAGCTTTATATCTCTCGATATTACCATTACAATCTCGTTTTATCTTAAAGACGCATTTGCAGCCAACTCTCTTGCAACTTAAGAAAATGAAAAAGTGTATTATATTCAGAAGCATAAAAATCTTACAATAATAAAGGGCTCAATAAAGAGAGATGGCATTTTATGCTGCTGGTGCAATAAGATACTCACTGCAGAAGGATTTACTTCTCATTGTGGCAGGACATCATAAGCCATATGAAAGCATAGTCATGGCGAAATCAAAGTTTTCGATGTTATCTGACATGATAGAATCTTGGAATAACATGGAGGAATGTGCTCGGTGAAGATTCAATCACATATAGTCACAAGGCAAGGCTAGTGACTCTCATGATGATGCTTGTATGATATGTCCAGACAGCGGAAACTTAATGTGTTGCGAATATTGTTGTTCCACATATCATCAATCTTGCATGGATACAGAGGTGAACCTTGTTTGTGTTAATCTTTTAGCCTCTTACTAATGATCCCCAAAAATATGTCATGTTTATTGATTTCATATTTCTGTCTCAGGTGCTTCTTAGAGGTGCTTGGTTTTGTCCATATTGTGTTTGCAAATTTTATGGCAATCCTGTTCTTGGAAAAGATTATCTAATTGAATGTCCTCAATGTGAAATGCCCTATGCATCTTTTTTGTCATCATCATTTTCCAAAAGTTAAGTTGTCTTTTTACAAATTTTACTTTCCACAATCAAAATGTTCTTGATCTGTTGCGCTGAATTGTTTATAGATCACTGGGGTTGTTATCTAGGGAGAAATCTATAAACAATGGACTTAAACAGCAAACTATGCGCGCCATTTCGTGAGATGGGCTGCGAAAAGGTAACTTCAACTGATTGTTGAAGGAATTTCAAGGATGAATCAAGAAAAATCAAGAAACGATGAGTTAGCAAATTAGCTTGACAGGCAGTTGGAGGAGCAGTTAAGAAAGCACCATGAAGATTGATGCGTCACGCTGTGGTCCCGAATTATTCTGAGAGGAGATGCAGGTGAGGCTTGTGTTGCAACGGTGATCAAAGTCTGTTGGAAAAGTATGTTAAAGTACTTTAAAATGTGCTCCAAACTTATATAAATACTTATATGAAGTTGTTTGGGAGTTTGAAAGATGGTTTGAACACTTTAAACTTGAAAAGGGTCACTTGGATCGATCCATGTATAGGCTGGATCGAACCAAGTGAAAGCTGGAATAAAGTTGGTGTTCTGTTGGACATAGATCGATCACATCGATCGATCGATGTGGTGTGGTGCAATGCTGGAAACTTTCTGTCCAACATAGATCGATCACATCGATCGATCGATGTGACATTGATTGATACATAGATCGATCGATGCAGGCAGGATGCAAAGCTGAAAGTTTCTGTCCGACATCGATCTATGTATCGATCGATGACATCGATCGATCGAAGTGACATCGATCGATCGATGTCCTAACAGTCAGAACTTTTCAGTTTTGAATTGCATCTTTTGATCCAAGGTTCATCTCCCTTCATCTATGAACGGCATGCAACTGTCTTGGAGGAGTTTTAAACTGTTGAAACAAGTTTTATTAAGAGGTTTTAACACAACCCAAGGCCTATATATAGTAGGTCTTGGTATCTTGAAATACATACAAAAGCTTTGCAAAATCTGAGAACTTTTTTCAGCAACTAATCTCCTTCAACTTTTCTTCTATCATTCTCTTCTACTAAGCAAGTTCAATCTTTTCTCTCCTAGAGCAAAGGAAAGGAAGATAACCGTTATATCCTGGGAAGCATTTGCTTGAATACTACCTTGCTCTATGGTAAGAGCAAAATTGCTTTAAGGTCAGTGACAATCCGTCACGTCTCGGCTGTGATTTCTGTTGGTTTCCATATTCCTACTCCATATTTTCTAACAATCTTAAAGCAATTTTGTGAGTATGGCAACCAGACAAGCACCTGTTCCCGATATGTCCAAAATGGAGCCACTTGAAGGCAAATTCTTCAAACGTTCGACGGCCAAGGTGCTGTTTTTCTTGGAGATGATTTCTGTTTCATACGTATTAACACGAGAAAAACCAACAGATGAAGCAGAAAGAATCAAATACGAGACTGACAACACAACTTGTAGAGGACACATTCTTCACTTCCTCTTCAATTCTTTATTTGACATCTATGTCAAATTTACGTCAGCAAAGGATATTTGGACTGCTCTTCAAAACAAATATGAGTCTGAAGATGTTGGCACAAGAAAGTATGTGGTCAGCGAGTTTCTAAAGTTTCAAATGGTGGACCACATACCAATCAATGATCAAATTCACCAATACCAACAATTGGTGGACAATATGTAGCAAGAAGGCATCAAGGTTGACGAGACCTTTCAAGCAGCCTCCTTGCTGGAAAAGCTTCCTTCTTCTTAGAGTAAATACAAGAAGAGAGGTAAGCATGATGATGCCAAGTTGACCTTGGATGGAGTCATCAAGCACATCCGGATTGAGGAGAATAATCGGCTTGATGACAATGGACGTGATGAAAGTCAATCTCGAGCCCATGTGGTGGAGCACAAGCCTAAAAGGCAAAAAGTTCAACACAATGGAAAAGGTAAGGCATTCATGCAGGGACAAGGACAGAAGATGATGAAAGGAGCGTGCTGGGTGTGCGGAAAGCTTGGACACAGAGCAGCCAAATGCAACCAACAGAAAGGTCAGCCAAGCAATCAAGCACATCTGGTAGAATCTTCAAAGGCGGATGAGGAGGGTCATCGCTGTAGTCGTCTTGTCTGAGGTTAACCTTATCAGTGGTGCTTCGGAATGGGTGGTAGACACAGGGGCTACCAAGCACATTGCTACCAGTAAAGATCTATTTTTTGAATATCAAGAAATAGGTGATGGCGAGCAAGTCTTCTTGGGAGATGCACATGGTATCAAAGTTCTTGGTAAAGGAAAGGTGCTTCTCAAGTTGACTTCTGGCAAGAGACTGGAGTTAAACAATGTGCTACACGTTCCTGCAACGCGTAGGAACTTAATTTCAGGAGTACTACTGAACAAGGCTAATATTAAGCTTGTTCTTGAGTCAGATAAGCTTATTCTTTCTAGGAATGGGGAATTTGTCGGGAAAGGATATTGCTCGGGGGTTTAATTGTATTGGATGCTATTTGTACTATGAATAATAAGAGTGCATCTAGTTCTGCTTATGTTGTTGATTCCCTTGATATTTGGCATGCAAGATTAGGACATGTTAATAAGGATGCTTTAAAGAGATTAAAGTTTTCTAACTTAATTTCCTATGCATGTGAAGATGACTTTGGGAAGTGTGTGTTTTGTGTAGAAGCAAAAGATCACAAGAAGTCATTTAAGTCTGTTAAAAGAACAACCGATAAGTTAGAACTCATACATAGTGATCTTGGTGACTTTAGAGGCTATACAAGTAAAGGTGGTAAAAAGTACTACGTTACTTTTATTGACGATTTTTCAAGATTCACTAGTGTTTACTTGTTAGCTCATAAAGATGAATCTGAGAGCATGTTCATCAGGTATAAGAATGAAGTTGAAAATCAACTAGATAGAAAGATTAAAAGGTTGAGGATAGATAGAGGAGGTGAGTATAATGTGTTATCTTTACAAAGGTTTTGTGAAGATAATGGAATTATACATGAGTTCACACCACCTTACACTCCTCAATCTAACGGAGTCGCTGAAGGAAAAATAGATCACTTAAGGATGTGATGAATGCCATGCTTATAAGTTCAGGTTTGCCTAACAATATGTGGGGAGAGGCAATCCTTTCGGCATGTTATATCTTGAATAGAATCCCGCATAAGAAGACCAATAAAACTCCTTATGAACTTTGGAAAGGTTATGGACCCAACTTGAATTATTTCAATGTGTGGGGGTGTTTAGCCAAGGTTGGTATTCCGGAGTTCAAAAAGAGTAAAATCGGTCCTAAGACTAATGATTGTGTTTTTCATAGGGTATGCTCAAAATAGTGCTGCATATAGATTCATGTTAGTGGATAATGGTTCTGTCATTGAATCTAAGAATGCTGAGTTTTTTGAGCATATTTTTCCTATGAAGAAAGAGTCATTAGTTAGTTCGGATTATGAAAGAGGTGAGTCTAGTAAAAGGTCTAATAATGATACTTCACCTAGAAGAAGTAAGAGGAAAAGAGTAGAAAAGTCTTTTGGAGATAAATTTGTCACTGCGTTCATTTTAGAAAATGATCCTACTACGTATCAAGAAGCATTATGTCCATAGACTCTAAGTTTTGGAAAGAAGCTATTAATAGCGAACTTGAGTCTATACTTAGTAATAATACTTGGAAACTCGTAGACTTGCCTAGAGGTTGTAAACCTATCAGTTGTAAGTGGGTCTTTAGAAAGAACTAAAGGCGGAGGGTACAATTGATAAGTTTAAAGCTAGGCTAGTAGCTAAGGGATTTACCCAACAGGAAGGAATAGATTTCTTTGATACATATTCACCAGTTGCTAGGATAACATCTATTAGGGTGTTAATAGCGTTAGCTTCCATTTATAAATTAGTTGTACATCAAATGGATGTTAAAACAGCGTTTTTAAATGGAGATTTAAAAGAAGAAATTTACATGAAACAACCCGAATGGATGATAGCTAAAGGCCAAGAGCATAAGTTTTGTAGGTTGAAGAAATCCTTATATGGTTTGAAACAAGCGCCTAAGCAATGGCATGAGAAATTTGATAATGCCATTTTAACTAATGGATATGTTGTAAATGAAAATGATAGATGTATTTATAGTGCACACTTGATGAATATCACCTATATAAGTGTGGAAGTAGGGCCGCTTCCTATGAGAGCTTGGAAATCTCTCTAGAGCGCTTATGAATTCTAGGATTGGGTGCAGGGCCTTTAATGCATCACACCGCGAACTTGTAAGAAGTTAGATAATGGCATGTCATTTGTGTGTTCATATAAACAGTAGTGAAATATGTGGTTCAAGACGGTTGTCACCTTATTTCCGTTTATATAACTACAAATTGTACTACCGGACAGTTAAAGACGATTGTCACTGCTCCGTTATGTGTTATTATCTCCGTTTGATAGTGGAGAGTTCAGTTTATTGTCGTTCTGAAATGTTTGTATATAAGTTTGGATCATGTGGGGGATTGTTGGAAAAGTACGTTCAAGTACTTTAAAATGTGCTCCAAACTTATATAAAAACTTGTATAAGTTGTTGGGAGTTTGAAAGATGGTTTGAACACTTTAAACTTGAAAAAGATCACTTGGATCGATCCATATATAGGCTGGATCGAACCAAGTAAAAGCTGGAATAAAGTTGGTGTTTTGTTGGACATAGATCGATCACATTGATCGATCGATGTGGTGTGGTGCAATGCTGGAAACTTTTCTGTCCAACATAGATCGATCACATCGATCGATCGATATATAGATCGATTGATTTAGGCAGGATGCAAAGCTGAAAGTTTTTGTCCGACATCGATCGATCGATGTCCTAACAGTCAGAACTTTTCAGTTTTGAATTGCATCTTTTGGTCCAAGGTTCATCTCCCTTCACCTATGAACGGCATGCAACTGTCTTGGAGGAGTTTTAAACTGCTGAAACAAGTTTTATTAAGAGGTTTTAACAAAACCCAGACCTATATATAGTAGGTCTTGGTATCTTGAAGTACATACAAAAACTTTGCAAATCTGAGAACTTTTTCAGCATCTAATCTCCTTCAACTCTTCTTCTATCATTCTCTTCTACTAAACAAGTTCAATCTTTCTCTCCTAGAGCAAAGGAAAGGAAGATAGTCGTTATATCCTAGGAAGCATTTGCTTGAAGACTACCTTGCTCTACGGTAGGAGCAAAATTGCTTTAAGGACAGTGACAATCCGTCACGTCTCGGCTGTGATTTCTGTTGGTTTCCATATTCCTACTCCATATTTTCTAATGAAGTCGACGACGAAGGAAGAATGCAGTTGAGCATCATCATCATCATCTGTACCCAGTATACCCCAACGACATCAAAAGTTATCACTAGGGTCTGGGGAGGGTAAGTGGTAGGCAAACAATACTTCTGTCCCCAAGGATAGAGAGTATGCTTCCAGTGAGACCTCTGCCTCTATATGTATCTGCATAAATGACATAATAATAGAGATAATGTGCTAGTGTGAAATTCAGGAAATACGAAGAAGAGGCTTTCGATATTAAAATACACATAACGGGTATATGTACATGTAGTGCAAAACAATGGTAAAATATAAACAAACAAGTGTAAAATCAACCTAAAGCGTAGATAGTTTCTGCGCCTATCTATGTCCATAAATATACTCTAAGGTGTCCCTATATATGACTTATACCTCGTTAACCTTAATCTTATGTCTCCATGAATTCCTATCCTGGACCATGTCCTCAGAGACGTGCAAATCTAGTAGGTCGTGCCTAATCTGCTCATCCCAAGTCAGTTTGGGTCTGCCTTTACTCCTGTTCCCCTCGACAATGAGGCTTTCAATTGCTCTGACCGACGCCATTGTCTGTCTCCGCTTGACATGCCCAAACCATCTCATTCTTCCCTCCCTTATCTTATTCGCTTGAGCATCTGGAGGTTAGTTCAAATAAGGAGTCAAAAGACTATTATGCCCTTACTAAAATGAGTGCTTAGTTTAATAAGATGTGGGCATATTTGCAAATTCAGGAAGTCTTTTTTTCTTCTTCCTTCAGTTATTTCGCAGTTGTATATATGCAGTGTAGGTAGGTAGATTGAGGTAGCGAATTCATTGTATGAGTAACTGAATTTTCTCCTCTCAATTCAAGTAATTGTTCTCTATCTATTCCTTTCAATTCTACAATTCTTAATTTTTTGGTTTTGATTTGAAATTGTTGCATTATTCACGTTGTTTATGAGTGTTCGATGAAATTTCTTTGAAGTTTCAATCTCCAGGAATTCTGTTACTGATCAAAATCACATCATGATTATTGGAGCCCAGCTAAAGGCTTTTTATGTTACTCAATGTGAATGGCCTTGGAGCAACTGGTAAGGTTACTGCTTTGTGACCTTGAGGCCACGGGTTTGAGCCGCGGAAACATCCTTTTGTACAAAGTATAAGGTAAGGTTGCGTACATCAGATCGCGAAGCTATCCGGCCTCTCCCCAGACTCTGCATAAACGCAGGAGCCTAGTACACCGAAAACGTCTTTAATGTGAATGGCCTTAAAATGTCTACTTGTGAGCAAAATTTTGACGCAGGTTGACGAGAAGTTGGAAAGAAACCTGATTGGAGTGAGACACGAGCTTGATGAAGAATTTTCTTGGGCTCTACTTCACCAGATGGATGGTGAATATGGAGTTTATATAGAAGAGACTTATCGAAGAACAGTGTGCCACTCAAAGCTCGCAGTGGCATGCAGACTGATGGAGGACTCTTTCTAGCAAACTTCTGATAGGCACTCAAATATCAATACTATTTCAAGGAGAACCAAGAACAACATTATCTCATTGCTTTAGAGACTTCTGTCTATGGCGGGGTAGTGGAATATATGCAACCATACTTATATGTTAGAAACACACAGATGTTAGTTTCCCGATGACCCATTATGAAAATTGTGACAAGCTGTGTCGATCAACTGATACTTCACAATATAAGAAGCGCAGCCAATTTAGTGAATCATTTTGTTTTATTCTATCATATTCCAAAGTCAAGAAAAACATGTGTTTTTAACCTCCATTGGAAATGGAAACAAATATTATTCCAAGCATTGTTTTATAATTGCCGGTAAGTTTTATATGTACTTTGTGATTAAAAGAACCGACGAAAATTGCCAATCTAGCTGCTGGTGCGTTTTACATGGCTTAATGAATTAATTTGTAGATCAAACTTCAAGAGTGAATTTTACACTGCTGTTTTGGAGAAAGATGATGAAATGTTGAGAATATTGTCCCACATTAGTCAGTTTGAGAAAAATATATAGGTTATATGAGGATAAAGTATCACCACCTATTGGCTTAAGGTTTTGAGTGGATATGTGTCTCACCTCATTCAAGTTTCAACATGGTATCAGAGCGGGTTTAAAATGTAGACTTACACCTTGACTGGCCCACGGTTGACTATTTATTGTTTCCCCTTACCCAATTCCAGATGTTCATGCTTGGCTTGTGGTTTGCAATTGAGGACGGGTTCTAAGGTGTGTGTATGTCAAGCCACGTTGTCACTTGAGGGTAGGAGTTAGAGAATATTGTCCCACATTGGTCAATTTAAGAAAAAAATATATGGTTTATATGAGGATGATGTATCACCACCCGTTATATAAGGTTTTGAGTGGATATAGGTCTCACCTCATGTAAGCCCAAGTTTCAACATGAAATCATATCTACGGCATGCTTGAGGTAACTATTGATTACATTAACTTTTTTTATTACATTAACTTTATAATTGCTTGCTTATTGTAATCACAGATTATGTTTTTCATTTGATTTATAGTATTCATGGGACAAAGCTTGCTGAGATGCCATTTATTGCAACCAGTACTAAGGATATGCACAAAGGAATCTACAAAAGGCTTATGGTTGCCATTCAATCAGCTAAGCATCTCAAATTACTGATAAACCAGAATTAATCGTCTGTTAGTCACAACAGTCAACAGTACAATCCTTGCAGTTCAGCACCCAAGATGCTGTTCAGCCTTGGCTGCACTTCGGCTGTGCCCCATGACATCCCTTTTACTATCGAAGAATAGGCCAAGGACTGCACCTCGGCAAAGCCTGGTTTTGTACTTCGGCGAAGGAGTCAAGCACAGCATTACATCGTAGAACCATCAGGCAGAAGTGCAGTTCAAAGGAAGAGTACAAAACGTCTAGCTATTCAGCATGTACACGCCAAGGACACATCAAGCCGACCTACTGGTCACATCAGCCGACCTACCGGTCATATCAGCAGACCTACGGCGTCATAGGTTTTATGCCCCAAGCAAACGTCTCATCCTCTATCAGAGGCCAAGGGCGAGAAAAACCAATAAAAGCAAGCTAACGCAGACCGGAAAAGGGGATCGAAACATTTTCCTATCTCCTGGAGCTAATAGATTGAACTTTCTCTTCAGCCAATACCTGTGAGAATTTTCTAACTCCATATCTAAACTACATTCTCAGCGAGAAATGGATTAAACTGACTTGAGCGTCGGAGGGTTTTACCCGGGGTCATCCCCATGAGACCTCTGATTTCTGCTTCCTTGTGCAGGACTTCCAGGAGCTATTCCAGCTGCAATCTTCAAATCAGTTAGCGACTCTTCAAGTTAACTGACGACGCTTATTTGAGGTCATCTTAGACCCTTGGTGAAGATCTGGCTTCAATCATTTGGCGCTAGAAGGAGGGCCCTACAAATCTTCGATTCCTTAGAACATTTTCTCAAGGCTTTCATAATTCTGATCTTACCCAGCTATTGAGAGAAAGATGGATAAAAAGGATGGAAAAGGGTCAAAGCAACCTATGACATCTAAGAGAAGTCAGAGATCTTCTCAACAACAACAGAACAGTGTTCTTCGGAGCCGGAAGAATCCTCAACTCCTACCATTGCCTTCATATATGAAGAGCATATGCGAGCCATACGCTATGTGGCTCAAGACCCAGGTGTGTTTCCAAGCTGTAGTGAGGGAAATGAAGGGGAAAGCTTCCACAGCAAGATCCTGTGGGTCCCACTCCAGTAACTCTCACCCACAGGAACACCTGGAGTATTCTCCAACTCGGCCTGACTATCACCCCAGGCGTCAGGCCGAGTTTATGGCTAATGCTGAGCGTTCAGGACAAGGGCTTAGCCACCAGAGTTTAAAACGCACTCAAAAAGCATCTTTGCCATTCAAACATGGCAGAGAAGTTGACAATAAAGGCAAAGCCCTGCTGCAGGAAAATTGCTCTGTCAAGATTCGGTTAGGAGGCCGAGGGAAAGAAAGGAACTCTCTGCTGGCTTCAAAAGGCCATATTCTTTCCTACATGAGGAAGAAGACCCTAGCAAGAGAACCTCAGCCCCTGCTGGACCGATCCACAAAAGAGATCACCGACTGTATTATCTTTATCATCATGATATTGGGCATGATACAGAAGACTGTAGGCAGCTTGGATAGAAAAATTGGGCGTCTGATCAAACTTGGTCACCTACAGCGGTTTTTACAATCCGAGGTCAAGGTTGCACAACAGGCTGGACTTGGTAGACCCCCTCCGGATGAAAATTGCAGACCTGGACATCAGCACAGGTCGCCAAAGGATGTGGATTCGGATTCTGATCAAAAGGGGCTGCGGGTTCCTGGGCGAACAAGGCTGACTTGACAGCAAGAGTTCGTGATTCAAATGAATTAGGGATTTATTCCTCTTGCGTACATCGGAAATTTTTCAGCTCGGCCTTGCATTATTAAAGGATCAATCTTTGTTAGACTCCCGCACGGCTCTGTTCGACTTCACCATATGGTGAATGAAGAAACTCCTCTAGACAAGAGGAATAGTTTATGCTTACCTGGCATCCACTTTATAACCCGTAGGGGAAGTGGGGGCATAACTCAGCATGTCTAAGTAAAGTTGAGCAGGTCTCAACATTTGGGATAGGTTTCCTATATTTCACTTCAACAGGACTGAGTGGGTTGAGCAGGTCTCAACATATTGGAACAGGTTTACCTATATTCCACTTCAGCAGGACTGAGTGGGTTGAACAGGTCTCAACATATTGGGACAGGTTTCCTGTATTTCACCTCAGCAGGTCTGAGTAGGTTGATCAGGTCTCAACATATTGGGACAGGTTTCCCTATATTCCACCTCAAGCAGGTCTGAGTAGGTTGAGCAGGTTCTCAACATATTGGGACAGGATTCCATATATTTCACCTCAGCAGGTCTGAGTACGTTGAGCAGGTCTCAACATATTGGGACAGGGTTTCCTATATTCACCTCAGCAGGTCTGAGTAGGTTGAGCAGGTCCTCAACATTTGGGACAGGTTTCTCTATATTTCACCTCAGCAGGTCTGAGTAGGTTGAGCAGGTCTCAACATTTGGCACAGGTTTTTCTATAGTTTCACCTCAAGCAGGTCTGAGTGAGTTGAGCAGGACTCACATTCGGGACAGGTTTCTTATAATTCCACCTCAGCAGGACTGAGTGGGTTGAGCATGACTCAACATATTGGAACAGGTTTCCAACAAATCCTTACCTCAGCAGGACTGAGTGAGTTGAGCGGGACTCAACATTCAGACAGGTTTCCCTATATTCCCCTCAGCAGGGGTCTGATTAGTTTGAGCAGGTCTCACCATATTGGGACAAGGTTTCCCTATATTCCACCTCAGCACTGAGTGGGTTTGAGCAGGACTCAACATATTGGAACAAGTTTCAACAAAATCCTTACCACAGCAGGACTGAGTGAGTTAGTGGGACTCAACATTCGGGACAGGTTTCCCTATATTCCACCTCAGCAGGACTGACGTGGATTGAGCAGGACTCAAACTATTGGAACAGGTTTCCAACAAAATCCTTACCTCAGCAGGACTGAGTGAGTTGAGCGGGACTCAACATATTGGGACAGGTTTCCCTATATTCCATCTCAGCAGGTCTGAGTGGGTTGAGCATGACTCAACATATTGGAACAGGTTTCCAAAAAATCCTTACCTCAGCAGGACTGAGTGAGTTGAGCGGGACTCAACATTCGGGACAGGTTTCTCTATATTCCACCTCAGCAGGACTGAGTGGGTTAAGCAGGACTCAACATATTAGAACAGGTTTCCAACAAAATCCTTACCTCAGCAGGACTGACTAGGTTGAGCAGGTCTCAACATATTGGGACACGTTTCCCTATATTTCACCTCAGCAGATCTGAGTAGGTTGAGCAGGTCTCAACATATTGGGACAGGTTTCCCTATATTCCACCTCGGCAGGTCTGAGTAGGTTGAGCAGGTCTCAACATATTGGGATAGGTTTTCCTATATTTCACCTCAGCAGGTCTGAGTCGGTTGAGCAGCTCTCAACATTTGGGACAGGTTTCCTTATATTTCACCTCAGCAGGTCTGAGTAGGTTGGGCAGATCTAAACATATTGGGATAGGTTTCCCTATATTCCACCTCAGCAGGACTGAGTGTGTTGAGCAGGACTCAACATATTGGAACAGGTTTCCAACAAAATCCTTAGCTCAGCCGGACTGAGTGAGTTGAGCGGGACCCAGCATTCGGGACAGGTTTCCCTATATTTTACCTCAGCAGGTCTGAGTGAGTTGAGCAGGACTCAACATTAGGGACAGGTTTCCCCATATCCTACCTCCGCAGAACTGAGATGGCTGAGCAGCACTCGATTCAACAATGTTCGTGACATAGCCAACATGTGACTCATTCATCAAGTAACTGGTTTACTTATCTAAAATTTATTAAAGCACGACAGAGCTGCAGTTCAGTCAAGCAGCGTAACATTTTGGCAAAGCCAAAGGTTGAGGCTGAAGCTCAATACTTGTGGAAAAATCCAACATAAAAGCGACTAAAAAGCTCTTTGGCAGAGCCGAAGACAAAAAGTAGATGCGGAGGATAATTTCAGGGACTTTGGCAGAGCAGAAGACAAATACTTGCATAAACTATAAAAATAGAGCAAGTAACCAAAAGACAAAGTCAAGAAAATGGTAGCAAGCTGAAGAGCAAAAGTTGAAGAAAGTGAAATTCTCATTGAAGAGTGTATTTATTACAACTACAAAAATTACAAAAAGAAAGGAAGATCATATTCTACTCTTCATCATTCATCACCCCTGAGATCGGCTCCATTCTTAAAAAGCTCTAGCTGGTTCTCAAGTAAGCTTCCAGCCTCAGGGTTGTAGAGTTCAGCAATTTGAGGATGATTTTTATCCAGGTTTGGGTAGACTTCAGAGCAAGTGTCGATTGCCCAAGTCTGTCCAACAGCTATCGCTGAACCTTGTATCTTCAAGAAGTTACCAGTGAAGAACTCAGACTGCCTGAACTCAGCAACGGCAGTTTTCTTAATCTCCTCAGCCTGAAGTTCAAATTGAAGGAGGAGATCAGCTTTGCTTTTCCTTTCTGCTTCCAATTGCTGGTTCAGTTCAGCTTTGCTATTGGATAGCTCTTGCTCGCAAGTATTGAGTTCTCTCTGGTAAAACTCCAGCTCAGCCTGGGTTCTGGATGACACCAATTCAGCACTGGCTACCATCTCCTTCAGCTCAATCACTTGGGAATTTGCAGTGGCCAGCTTAATGTCTGAATCTTGTTTCCCTACTTGAAGTCTGGAATTTTCTTCAGTAAGAACGGCCACCTCAGACTTCAGACTGTTCACTTGAGCTTCCAGCTGATTCAATCTCAAATTGCTTGGTCTTGCCACCTCTGCCAACCCGTCATAGGCATTTATGAGGTTGGCATTGATCTCAGAGAGTTGGGCAAATTTGGCACGCAACTCTTCAGCCCGTTTGAGTATGTTATACTCTTGAACCCGGTACTGCAGAAATCAGGTTGGTTAGAGAAAACATAAGTGATCAAGCTAAAAAAGATGGAGAATATCAGGAAATCTTACCATGGACATATTGCTTGCAAATGAATTCATGGCAGTATCCCAGTCTAGACTGCCATAAAGTTGCCAATCGTTGGGTAACACTGACATCTCAGTTACTTTCCTAGCTACACTAGGATTTGGAGCAGTGTCAGCAAAAGAGAACTCCAACGTCCTCGTGCCTCGGCTGTTTCGTAGGGAAGACTCTTCCTCTGACGCATTTACCCCGGAAGTTTCTCCTAAGAGCTCAGCAGAGGGAACAGCCTCATAAGAAACCCGCATTGGTGGAGGCACAACTTCCTCTTCGGCAACTGGAGAGGAAGGAATCAAGATGGGGGCATCAATTCCCACCAATTCCATCGTCTGTCTGAGCTGAAGCTGGGGCAAGGACTTGAGCTTCAGCCCGGATGGGATTATCAAGAGTTCCAGTTGAAGAGAAAAAGGTCAAGTGATTAAAGGGAAACAAGGTATGTTCAAAACCAGCGTAAGGCAAAAGTTCTACCTGGAACTTCGGTCTCGGCCGAGGCCAAATCAACAAGAGTCATCTGCACCTCAGATGGAGCTCTGGCAGAGGCCTGCCTCGAAGAGGAAGGTTGTCCTTCAGTCCTTTCCTCTTTTTAGGGACCAAATTCTTTAGCCTTGCAAGGGTCTCGGACACCATGACTCCTGCAGAATTCCATGAATAAATCAGTCAAAATATAGACGCAACATCAGAGCCAGTCGAAGATGTTCAAAAGATTGCTCGTACCCCGAACTATTTTTAAAGCAGTGGGGACGAGGGGCCGAAATCTATGTTCTGGCCACAAGTGTTCCAGGTCGGCAACCTTCAAACCGACCTGTCCACTTTTTTCCAATCCACGGCCACGGGCAAGTGTAACAATTGGGAAGCTTTATTGCAAGATTTCTCGCTTGGCTTCCTGTTATTTGCGCTGCCGGATTTTCAAAGGGTTCCTTCGGGTAATCCTATAGTCTTTACAAAGAAGAAACGCCTCATCCAATTTTTGGTAAAAGAGGGAATGTTATGACATGGAGAGTGTTCACTATTGGGATGCCTGCCGGCAAAATAGTACCAACGATCTTTTTGTTTACACACAAACATTCCTCTAAAAACAGCAAGTGAAAAGGCTTTCTCAGCCACTCTTCAGGTAGAGCAAATAACTGAGGATAACCTTAAGGTCATTAGGCATCATTTGAGGAAGTCTAAGTTTGTAAACATACAAGATTTGGAACAAAGGAGGCTGGAATTCGAAGATTAAAACCATATTTAAAATACTATTCGTAGACTGCCTCATATCCTGCTGGAGGATCATTAAGCAGTCTGATGTGGCAAAGGAAGGATGGGGGCGAAGGTGCTCCTATCGACATTTGTAATATTGACATAATTCGGATAATTCAGTGGCCTTCAAGATGCACACTGAGCTCTGCACCATTGGAGATAGTGCACCTCTGTCTATTGACGTTAGAAGCACTATGGATTCAGGGCAATCGAAGAGGGTTTCACCAGCAAGGGCGCAACCTCCTCAGGGGGGCGGTTGTCCTCACTGGAGTCTAACCTCTCGTGGAAAGATTGAACTTCTTGATCACCCTCTAGATCAACTGGAAGGGATTGAGCCTGATCTATGTTGGGAATTAGAAGAGGAAGAAGAAGATGAAAATAACAGAAGCATGGAAGAAAAGGGAAGAAGAAAAGCTACAGAGAGATTGAAGGGCTGACCTGGAGGAAAGCACCGTAATAGAATGAAGGCTTCGAAGACAAAGAAGAAGAACAAGACCAGCTGAGTAGCGTTTGCAGAACAAAGGAAAAGAAAGAAAAAAGAATTAGGGCAGTGTCCATTTATAAGAGGGAAAAGCAAAAGTTGCAACTTTTCGTTCGAAATTTGAAAAGGCGACGTTTCGAGTACTTTCCCCCTTCTCGGGTACGGAAACCAGCCGAAAAAATAATGAAGAGGCGGAATTGACGTCTACATTAAAGGCGGGAATACGGCGCAGCTAAGAGGATAACTGACTCAATTAATTGGGACACGTCACAGACTCATTAGAATAGATTTGTCCGCCCTCACAAGTCAGCTCGGCCGCACAAAATCTGGGGGCAAATGAGAAACCAGAATTAATCGTCTGGTAGTCAACAACAGTCAATAGTATAGATACGTGCAGTTCAGCACCCAAGATTGCTGTTCGCCTTGGCTGCACTGTCGGCGTGCCCCAGGAACATCACCCTTTTTACTATCGAAGATAGGCCAAAGACTGCACCTCGGCAAAGCCTGTGTTTGCACTTCGGCGAAGGAGTCAAGCACAGCATTACATCGTAGAACCATCAGGCAGAAGTGCAGTTCAATAGGAGAGTACACGTCTAGCTATTCAGCCTGTACACGCCAAGGACACATCAGCCGACCTACTGGTCACATCAGCCGACCTACGGTCATATCAAGCAGACCTACGGCGTCATGGGTTTTCCTGCCCCAAGCAGACGTCCTCAATCCGCTATCAGAGGCCAAGGGCGGGAAAAACCAATAAAAGCAGCTAACGCAGACCGGAAAGGGGATCGAAAACATTTTCCTATCTCCTGGAGCTAATAGATTGAACTTTCTCTTCAGCCAATACCTGTGAGAAGTTCTAACTCCATATACTAAACTACATTCTCAGCGAGAAATGGCCCAAACTGACTTGAGTGTCGAGGGTTTTACCGGGGTCATCCCCCCGAGACCTCTGATTTCTGCTTCCTTGTGCAGGACTTCCAGGAAGCTATTCCAGCTGCAATCTTCAAATCAGTTAGCGACTCTTCAAGTTAACTGACGACGTTTATTTGAGGTCATCTTAGACCCTTGGTGAGATCCGGCTTCATCAATTACTAAGCCTATGTTCTACCTGTAATATTAGGACCTCCCGTAGAACAAATAAATCTGCCACATTTGTTAATATATTTGTCTTTGACGATTGCAATCCTGGTTGACAATAAAATTCCACCACAAATCCTGGTAGTTTTACTATGATCCTGGTTGTTACTTGTTGAAAACCGCCGTAACCCGATATAGACCATTCAGAACCATTAATTTGTAACAATTGGTCTACACAACTTTGAGATATTAACTCTTCATCCATTTCAAAATCTTCAACATTTAAAACACTCTTTAATAAAATTAGTAAAGAAGTCCATTATTCATTACAAACATGTTCATAACACTATCTCCAGTTCAACACTTTTTTCAATTCAAACCAAAAAAGGAAGAATGACAAAGCAACCGGTTACATTATATACAACTAACATTTTCTAATTAGTGTTTATAGTTTAGATTTATTTAAACAACTAGCTTTGAACTGAACAAATATAGATTTATATATAAAACATTTGAACCAAATATGTCAGGTGAACCACTACTAGGTTACGGTTCAACGGGTAAAGCATAAAGTTAACCAGCTATGGGTGTTAAGCGAACTGAACAGTTCACGAATTGTTCGGTTTGGGTTCGTATTTAGTTCGAGTTCGTTTGTAATTTTACTTAAACGAGTCTACTGTTCGGTTCGATTCGTATTTAGTTCGAGTTTGTTCTTAATTTTACTCAAAATTCAACACATATTGAGGTTCGTTTAGTTAATTGAGCTGAACTATTCGCCAACTGTTCGACTCGTTTAACTAGTTATAGTGTTATCGAGCCAAACTCGAACCAATTTTAATAGCTCGTTTAGCTAAACGAACCGAGTCAACAGTTCATTTAGCTGAACAAATCCGAATTCAAAAACCTAGTATTCGGCGCAGCTCGGCTCGATTCATTAACACCCCTAACCAAATCTTACTTGTTCTCTAGTAGTTTAAAATTTGGCATTGAACCAATTGCAAAACCTACCTGTTCTACTGGATTAATGATATGATCATCTGATCAGTCCTAGATTACGGTACATTTTCAACCAATCAAGAGCCGTTATGATTGATGAAATGATTTGAGTCAGGTTTAGGAGTTGTAATACTACTGCCTCTAATAATTTTACAAAATTAGTTTTGTCTTCTCTGCATATACTATAGGGGTTTCATGTTTTCTTTAATTATGAATGAAGATTTGGTCTCTAACTTATTCACGTCTCATCTTCTAATCTATTTATTAAAATCGTGTCATATACATAAATATAGGAAGAATGAAATACGAATGACATCTTTTCACTTAGTCTCATTTGCATAGATTAGAAAATAAGACATGCAATATGTTAGAAGATATTTACAGCAACAACAACACTAACATTACCTATTGTCTTAGAGGCTTCCTGTAGCGCCCCGCTCCCGAGCCCTAGCCTCGGTAGCAGTGCACCCGCCGTATCTCACTAAGGAGAATACAACGAACCTCAAGAAAATAAAGACATTATTACTAGACTGACCAGGTCATGCAAGTCACGGTCAAATGTCTGAATTTAAAAGTCTGAAAATGTTTCAAAGTAGTACTGAAAAAAATAGAAATGTCCGTGTCACCCCCAAGAATATCATAACCAGCCCGTCTCCACACTCGCTGCAATCGTAGCTACGAGTCACTCAGCCCATTCCACGGCATTGGTCTCATCCTCAACGAAGATATAGTCATACCCCGTGTCGGCTTCACCTGGAATAGTAGGAGGTGAGTGATGGTAATCACCCAGTAGGTGCCTCTCAAATAATACAAAGCGTACATACCCAAAAGATATCAACACATATCACATAAACAGATAGCATGGCTTATACGGAAAAGTAAAAACACTCCACATAAAAATGCTCAAGTACGTGATGCATGCTCAATCAACGTGTCACATGCAACGAGAATCATGTCATGCAATATGCCCCTAGACCTATATGCAATGCATGCTCCCGGGTCCTAAATCCAGCGTCGTGGTCTCTAGCCACCAATTGCCGTTTGGACAACCCACGCCCTATAGACGCAGTATGTCTCATGACACCCTTGCCCTATAGCACAGTATATCATCCTGGCACCACACGCCCTATAGACGCAGTATACCTCATACAAGAGAACTCCGGCGTCCGTGGTTTCTAGCCACCACTTACCGTTTGGACACCCACGCCCTATAGACGCAGTAATGTCTCATGACACCCATGCCCTATAGACACAGTATATCATCCCGGCACCCACGCCCTATAGACGCAGTATACCTCATGCAATGCACGTGCCATGGATGCAAGAGAAAGGGAAAAAAAAACCAAGTTGGACGTCATCCTCTGACGTCGATCGATCGACGTCTAACTGAGACACGTCGAACTCTGACTCAGCTGACGTCGATCGATCGATGTCCATCTGGGATACATCGATCTCTCACCCGCTGTACATCGATCGATCGATGTACATCATCCTCTGACATCGATCGATCGATGTCACAGTTTCTAGGATTTCCATTCTGCGATTTCTGCAGTCCATTCAGCAACAACAATCTACAATTCTCGCTCACCCATATTTCCATACACATATATAGACATCATATCACCACGAGAGGAATACATCAACAAGATCATAGAGAAATCAAGAGTCAAAGAACAGAGGATAAACACGTTAGAACACATTAATAAGATCATGATTGAATCAAGAATAAAAGAACAATAACACATAAAATACCATTTTGCCTATGCAATCTTCATGCCGTTTGAGGAAATAAATAGTATGCACCTACCTCGGTCCTAGCAAGAATTGATATATACGAGAGATGTTGGTGATCTTGTTAGGGTTGTGATTTCCTCCTATTGAAGCCTTGAATTCAAAGATCTCTCCTTTTTCCCTTCTTATGGCCGAAACTTTGATAGGGGAAGGGGGGAGAGGGAGGCCGCCGATTTTGAGAGAGAGGGGGGGAGGGGATTAGGGTTAATTATGATTTTAGGGAGAGATTGGGGGAAGATAAGGGTGATGAGTGAGAAAATTTAGTAGAAGGTTGACTAATTAATTAGGATAGGATTTAGTTATTTTAATATTTTATTTTTTTCCTTGTTTCCACGGGTATAACACTTCCGTCTATAACGGACAAAGAGGTCAGATATACGCAACCATACTTATGTGTTAGAAGATGTTTGTCCGTTTAATTACCATGTAGAAAACTTTCTTAGTCTGCTCATAGCCCAATTAGGTCATGTGGGCTACTTATGTAGTTTTCTTTGAATAAAAAAGATAAAAAAAATGGACAAAGATCATCCTGAATTTTCTGCGCAAATTAAGCCATAAACTTCTGGTTGCAACTTCTATGTTCTAGTTTTGAATTAATATACCGCTGCTCAATAAGGCTGCTATAAAAATATAAGATGTACAAATAATATATATTTAATATGTCTTAGAAATATCCATGTGACATGCTGATGTAAATATTCTACGTGGAATACTTGTTTGACCTTGCATATATCATCTAGAGTTTTTCTATGGCCTCTCGTGACATTTATGTAAAATCCACCAGAAAATAAACAAGTCAGCAAAGGGTAAGCACTGTTTAAGAAAAAATTTATTGAGCATATAGAAAAAACTCAATCCATATCAAGGGAAAGAACTTTCACAAAGAGGAAGAAGGAAACTAGATAAGAAATTTGAAGTTGGAGTTTGTTGAAAATAGGAATAACATTATGTCTAATAAAGATTTCTATTTTCAATGGAGTCAATGAAACAATCTTTCTTGACTTTGGAATATGATGTAATAAAGCAAAATGACTCACTAAATTGGTTATGCTTTTTATATTGTGAAGTAGCAGTTAATCGACACAGTTTGACGCAATTTTTGTTATAGGTCATCGGAAAACAATCTCAGTGTTTCTAATACATGCATATGGTTGTTTACATCCGAACCACTATACCCATCATAAAAAAAAACCTCTAATATAATGGAGTAATGTTGTATTCCGTCCAATAAAGCAATATGAAAAGTGAACTTACCTTAAAGGAGGGGGAATCAAAGGAGCATCCAAGCATGTCTGCTTACAAGAATTTTTCATTTTTGTACTTTCCAAATTCTATATTTTGGAGGTAAAAGTTTATACTTTGATCTAAAAAGTTACATCTTTAAAAATCATAATATAAATCAGATCATTCAGTAATATATTAAATGAAAGGTTTAGATCTAGATGTTCACAAGATGTGTGAATCCAATCCTCCAAGAATTCAATGTCTGATTCGATGCATGGGTTGGCAGCTTTCAAAAGATAAAGTTTACTTGTCCCTTTTTTTATTTTATTTTCGTTTTCTTTGACTTATACGCCAAGTAACGATAAAGTGGATTTTCCAGGGCTTTGAATATATATTTTGAAGTAGAAATTATTTGTTTGAATTGTTTACAAACTAAACCCATGCAACTTTTGTCACTTGAATCTTCTCATTTGTATTATTATACACCAAAAAACATATCAATCGATAATAATAGTTATTAAACTGTGTGACCCTCTTTAATTTTGAAAATTTATTGACCTTTAACTCAAATTTTTTGTTTTCATTTTTTAGTTTTTATTTTTTTAGTATATTGTACTCATTATTCCATATTTTTCTATTTTCAAATGTTTTGATGAGATACAAGAACAATGAACAGAACATATAAGAAAAACCAAAACACGTATACACAAATATAAAAATATATACGTACAATATAAAAACCTGAACTAGAACGAATAAGGGTTCTCCTTAAATGCACCGGAATAAAGTACTCCTGAAAGCAGGGTTAAGATTCTCTCACCCCAAATCCCTCACCCCATGCGTCACCGCGCGACACGTGGCAGCAGGGGTGGATGGTGAGACTAGATACGGGTCACTCTCATCTAACCTCACCATCTACCCCTGCTGCCACGTGTCGCGCAGTGACACGTAAGGTGAAAGAAAAGTGGGTGAGGTGATCTCATCCCTGAAATCAGCTCTGTAGGACATGGAGTCATAATATTATCCCACACGTACACACCGACTGATGACAAAGTCATACTTTTACTCATTAGAACTCAGAGGCTTGTTATTATATAGTACTTGATGGAAAAAGGATAGCGTGGATACAATACAACTATATGAGTTAATATTGGTTTAAGTTATAGTCTCCAGTTTAATTGAATTAATAGATTATTGGCCTAGTTTACTGTGGACAGTTTGTATGAGTTGTCTGATAAGACCTTATCAATCTATGATACTGTTGGACTTCTGATTTACATCTTCCATAAAACTTTTTAAAGATAAAACAGTAGAGACCTTCAGAATTAGGACGTGACCTTTTTTTTGCAATTAAAGGGAAAGGGGACGGATGTGGGGTGCAAAAGAATAAAATTCATTCCTTGTTCTATTTTCTTAGAACAAAAGATCATATCTTGCCCCGAGGGTTCCCACCGCTTCAGCCCCGAAGAGCATTGTAGAGGATGCAAATCAGGAGTCCAGTAGTCTCCTTGTGTGAGGACTTACGCAATGACACATACAAGATGTCCCCCTGCAAACTAGGCATTCGGCATAGCAGGAGTAGGACACCCAAGGTCTCTTGTTCTATTTTCTAGATACAAAAGGTCTCTCAAGTTCCACTATTTCACTTTCAAAAAGTATAGTAGGAAATGCAAGTCAGTTAACTCAATCTTATCATGTGGCTGCCAATGTTAGAACATACATCTCTTGATATATCTATTGCCGAATACCAATTGAGCTTCGTTTTAGAGTCGTTTTTTTCTTCCGCATCCTATAGTAGCTGACATTGACATTGTTAGATTAGTCCTCATTCGCCAACACTAAAACTAAAGTAAGAGAAAGAGCTAGATATTGTGGGGTTCCAAACAAGAAAAAAAATACATAAAGAAAACATAACTCCCAGTAAATTCTAAATATTGAACTGCAATTTGCCAACAGCATCAAATAAAGTGTTACAGGTGGCTAAACAATTCTTGTGGTACACGTCGAATATGTGTACTCTTTTTGATTGTCCAAACACAATAGCGGAGCTCTTTTTGGACTCTTGAACTTTCCCTTATGTTGCATATTGGACTAACAAGATTTCGTGCCTTTCCTAGTAAATTCCCTAAAAGCTACACGTAGTGATCATGGGTTGAGGGGATCGGGGGGGGGGGGGGGGCAAATGTTGAAATACCTACTAATCAAATCACAAAGTCAAAGTGTTGAAATTAAATTATCTTTTAAGATAGTTATTAGTCAACTTCTCATACAATGAAGTGGATCTTTTTAAGATAGTTGGGAGTTGAAATGCTTTACTTGAATTAGGTTGGAAGTTGGACAATCGAGAGCTCTAGCTTGGGTTAGGCCTGTCAAAACTTACCAGATATCCGACATCCGAATTCGAATTCGGCTGTCCGAATCGAATATGGTAAGAGCTGTACATTCGTTTCACCGTATTCGAATTCGTATCCGAATAGTATTAGAAAAACAAATACGAATATGGTATAGTCATTACCGTATCCGAATATCCGTATCCGAATAGATATTTTTAAAATTAAATAAAAATATATAATAAAATATATAATAATATATAAAAAAATATGTAAAAATATTTATTTTTAAAATTTTAAAAAATATATATGAAAATATGTATACGACCGCTATACGCTTAGGCCTTAGACTTAGAGGAAACTGGAAGCACTGTTGTAAATTTGCTGATTTCGAATTCGGATATTCGAACAAATTTGAAATAGATATAATACGGATTCGGATATCCGGCACCGAATTCGAATCCGAACAAATTCGAATTCGGATGACTTCCTAAATATCCGTCCGGATTCGGATACGAATTCGGATATAGTTAGACAAAAACGAATTCGAATACGGATACTGTGTTACCGTATTCGTTTTATCCGTTTGACATCCCTACTTTGGGTTAAGGAGAAATAACGAGATGTTTGATCAGGGTTAAGGTATTAGTGATTGTGCGCATAAGATCTCTTATGATGTGTATCTGTTCAAACTTGGGTTTATATGAGTTGATGTCCATATCCAGTCAAAATCTTAAGGTAATGGATGATGTTGTCTCATCCTCATATAACTCATATTTTTTTCAAAGCGGCCGATACGAGACAATATTCTCAACAACCGCTCTCACGTGGCAACGTGGCCTGACATATATACACGCCTTAGAGCCCGTCCTCAATCACAAACCACAAGCCATGCATGAACATCTGAAATTGGGTGAGAGAAGACAATAAATGGCCAATCATAAGGCATGCAAGGAGTGAGTCCAGATTTTAACTGGCTTTGATACAATGTTGAAACTTATGCTTACATAAGGTGAGACACATATCCAATCAAAACCTTAAGGTAATGGATGGTGGTGCATCATCCTCATATAACACATATATAACCCATATATTTTTCTTAAAGTGACCAATGTGAGACAATATTCTCAACAATATCGGCTTCTAATCTATTTTTATAAATTAGTTTTAAAAGATGAATGATATGATGTAATTAGGTAAGTTAGAAAATGATACATTACATGAAACACTCGAGCAAATGATGACATTAATTATGTAGGTGAAAATCTGGTTTTGTAGCTACCATATCGAGTATTACATTAATTCCTAGAAGAATCAAGGCCAATATGTTATCTTTTATGCTTTAACTTATATTTTCTAACTGAATTCATGCCGTTAGCTATAATTTTCAGCTTTACTACCTTAATTATCAGACGCAAGTAATGGAAATTTGACTCTCGCGAAGCTCATATATGTTGAAATTGGTTCCATCAAGTTGACTATATGCATAGGTCCAAGAGTTGAATAAAGTACTAAACAAAAATAAAATTAGTCAAAGCATTGAAGCAGCGTACTTAAGGTACAGAAATTAATTGTTACCACAGGTTGGTGTTACTATAAAATTTTCATCATAAATTACCTGTTACATTAGCTTAATGGTAATATGAGTATTAATGGAAAAAAAATGTAATATCAAGATGGACATTACTGGTGCACTAGGCACCAGCGTTTGCGCAAGGTCTGGAGAGGGGCCGGATCGCTTTGTGATCTACTGTACGCAGCCTCACCATAGACTTTGTGCAAGAGGCTGTTTCCGCGGTTCGAACCCGTGACTTCAAGGTTACGAAGCAGCAACCTTATCAATTGCTCTAAGTCTGCCCTCTAATGTCAAGATGTTACGTGTTTAAAAAAATAACCCCCTCTTTTCTTTATCTTTTTCATTAGGGGTGGTAATCTCAGACACGACACGAAAACACAACCTGAACATGACACGCTCTTCGCGGATATGGGTAATGGCCTTGGCGGATTTTGTGTGCAAATCGAGTAAGACCTGAAAGTTACCCGCTAAGAACAGGTCGTGTCCGGTTATATCTGTGGGTTACCCATTTATACCCACCATATCCGATTTTTTAAAAATATATTTTAAATAAAAATTTTAAATTAATAAAGTAAAAAAACTTTCACCTAAAAAAACTAACCCGCCTCCCCCATTCCCCATTCCTATTTCCACTTCCCTCCATTCTGCCACACCGCCTCCCTTCCTCCGTTCTTCTTCTTCCATTCCCTATCCCGGTCGCTGACCTCCGCTGCTGCTACCCTCCGTTTATCCATCATCTTGTTGGCTTGCTATTATTACCAGGTGAGTACTCTTGTATGTAATTATAACTGCAATCTGTTTGAATTTTTTGCGGGAGAAAATGCACTTTAAAGAGAGGATTTTATTGTTTTCTTTATCTATTGATTGATGTTGTAGCATAAGAAAGTAGCAAAAGTTCTACGCAATAGAATTCAAGTTTGGCTAAGCTAACCCATAAGAGGGCCTACGAAGTGCGAAGCTCAATGAGAACTGTAGAAGCTTTCATTCAAATTTCAGTGTACCTAGAAAGAAAAGGTTCATTTTATGGACTTTCTATTTTTATCATTTATGAACCACACTTTTTAAGAACCAAGTAATTTATTGACTGCTTGAGTTTAGAAGACCCAACCTTGACTCGGATGGAATTGTAGAAGGCCTAGCCCGTACACGACGTGAAATATTTGTATTTGTCAAGTTCGTAGATATACCCGATACACGACACGAAACCTGACATGTGCAGGTTTGGGTATCTACGTCCATATACACGAAGGAAACGAGTAAGGTATGGGTCTGATATTCTGATACACGAAACCCGAAAAATATGAAACACGACCTATTTAACACCCCTATTTTTCATGCTAATATTGTATTTTCAATGAATGGATAATAATTCAAAATCCACATAAAACAATTTTTCTGAGGTTATTGGCTTCATCAAGCATTCTCAAACTCATAGTCTTCCAAAACATGCTATAAAGTCGAAGGCGGAAAGCACCACCAACTAATCTACTATCAAGAAAGAAGTTACAAGATATTTGCTTTAGTCTTTTGAAGGGTATGCATGTCGCTATTCGTAGAAAGGGTAAATCTTTGATCCCGATGACATTTATTATTCTATCTCTATAACTTTATAGAATATGTAAATCAAATGATTTATTGTAATAAACAACGTTTAGACCTGTCTTACCTAACAAATATATAATGAATTCAAATTTTAGCAATAGTTAGGCCGAAACCACCAACAAAAGTGCAGAAGAAATCAGGGAAATTTCTTTTTTTGATGTTAGCTTAAGACAGCGTTATTTTAGTAAACAATTTGTATAGTATAAGTCGAGCCCTTTTTAAATTTAAAATGTTCTTTATGTCCTTGAAGCAAAAGGCGAAATCATTCGCCCTGATAGCTCTCACTGTCTCAGTCTCAAAGATCATTGTGCATGATGCAAATCAGGAGTCCAACGGTCTTCTATGTTGGGTGAAGACTTACGCAGTGACCCGCTGAAGGTGCTCCCTGCTGCAAACCATGTGCTAGACTTAGCAGCAGTGGAACACTCATATTGCGCATATCCATGGAATTGAACTCTTGACCTTTTGGAGCAAATATCAACACGAATAACAACTAAACTATGCCCTGGAGACATGTTCTTTATGTCCTTTGTGGGGGGGGGGGGAGTGAATTATGATCTGTAAAGATGTTTTAACTCTAGCGATCTCAAAGCCAAAACTTTGCAAAGATCTTAATAAACAGAGTTGGAAGATCATTGTCCTTTTTTTCTCCTTTTTAAAAAATAATCTAAATAAATTAGGTTCCATGCAGCTGCCGCGCTGCATGCTTCTGTTGCTTTTATTTTTTTTATCAACTGGAGCCCATACATTCCCAGTGCTACTGTGCCAAAGATATGGAAAAAAAAATATTTACACGATCATATTTTATAAATATATACACAGTATGTATGTACATATAGATAAAAGAGCATGTTCGACTTGCAACAAATTATTTAACTCCACGCATAATGCGAGGAGATCAACATCTCTTTTCATTCACACCCGATTATCAGAATCTGGGTTTTTGCTGTCCAATTTGCTCATCTGACTTTTCCAGACATTTTTCTCTAATGATCTGCCATCCAATTTAAGGAAAAAAAATACACGCAAGAAAATAGAATTCATGTTGGAGAGTTTAAGGTTTGGGTTTTGGCTCATCGTTGGAGATTGGAAGATTTGGGCTTTGTCCCGTTAACGATGTTGCAAAACTTGGTTGAGCAACGTACTTTGAGCTTAATGAGTTTCCGATAATGAAATCGGAAACTAATGAATCCTTAATTATCTACGTGACGAGTAGTTAATGTTAGGATGTGGACTCACTCAATTATGGTATTGTGTGAATGTGAAATTAATGCTCAAAGTGGATGGAAAATGTTGTGGATGGGTGACGTGTCACCCTTATGGAGGAATATCACGTTGGATGTGTCCAAGTGGTGGAAATAGCTTCTGACGGACTTCGATCGATGAAATAGCTTCTGACGGACATCGATCGATGACTTCGATCGATCTATGTCACTTCGATCGATCGATGTCATCGATCGAAGTCGGACAGAGAGCTTCAGTCGATTCTGTCTTACATCGAACGATCACGTCGATCGATCGATGTTACTTCGATCGATCGATGTATCGATCGAAGTAGGACAAAAGGGGTTCGAAGTGATTCTGAGTACATCGATCGATCACATCGATCGATCGATGTGACATCGATCGATCGAAGTGATCGATCGATGTCGAACAGCATGCAGAATCTCTTCAGTTTGAGTGGTTATGTTTCAAATCTGAAACTAACACTATCCTCCTGTTTAAAATAAGATCAACCTGTTTTGATCTAACGGTAGTGGGGAGGCAGCTTTGATCTAACGGCCGGGATTTAAACTGTCTTAACCACTTAACCGAATATTGTTTCCATCTAACGCTTCAGGTTTAAACCTGCGAATCAATCTTTAATCCAAAGGCTGAGATTAAACCTTCCTAATCTAGATAGGAGGTTTTAATCTAACGGCCTAAATCAAACTTCGGTTTTGATCCAACGGTCACGGTACCTTGTTCTCCAACCGACTCCCCTATATAAAGAGGGCAAAGGGTGCATTCATTTTACACTTGCTCTAGCATTCGTAGCATACTATACTCGTAGCACTCGAGTCTTGCATACCGTCCAAGAGAAGTCAGGACACTCTAGCGTTCGAAGGAGTTCAAGTTCAGCAGTGCCGCTCAACTGAACAGGTACCCGTTGTATCCTGGGAGACGATTGCTCACACCGGTTGGGCACAGTATACCGGAGTAATACGTCTTAAGGACAGAGTCCTCGACTCGCCCCGGGTTTGATTTATTTTATCATTCCATATGCACACACTAAACGACTGCGTCTTAGTGCAGGAGTGATTGTCTCCAACAATCTTAAGACGTATTGTGATTTTGTTCAATTACTTCCTGTACTGTTTTTTTTTATTTATTTACGCAAAAGCAGTTTCGTACTGATTTGCAGTCTTCTTCTACTCATTCTTGAACCTGAGTCTGTTCTGATCTTTATGTTTTGATCGAACTGAACAGGAATGGAGAACGAAAGCTCGAACTCTGTTCAAGGCTTTAATGGTGCTCACTCCGTGTCCGCACCAGAAGGGGCAAACAATGTTGCTGCCGGACCGCAGTTCAATACGGTTCCGTTGGCACCAACTGGAGGGCCTCAGATGAACCCGGCTGCCACTGCTGCTCATGTGGAGAAGCCGAAAAAGTTCGCCGGCAGTTTTTTCAAGAGGTGGCAACAGAAGATGCTGTTCTACCTCACGGCGCTGGGATTAGCCAGAATGCTGAGCGAGGATCCACCCTTGGTTGAAAATGTGGAGGATCAACAACAAAATATGCAGAACGCCTTGGGTGCTGAAGCTTGGGCGTACACAAATTTTTGTTGTGTAAATTTGATTCTGAGTTGCCTAGATAATACTATCTACGGCGTGTTTTGTACATATAAAACTGCAAAAGCTTTGTGGTCGGCTTTAGATAAAAAGTATCGCACAGAAGATGCGGGTACGAAAAAATTGATAGTTGGGAAGTTTCTCGACTATAAGATGTTAGATTCCAAAACTGTAATTTCGCAGGTGGAAGAAATACAGATGTTGGTTTCTGAAATAGAAGAGGAGGGCATGACGCTCAGTGAGTCTTTCCAGGTTGCGGCTGTGATTGAGAAGCTGCCTCCTTCGTGGAGGGAATTTAAGAGCTATCTCAAGCACAAGCGAAAGGAAATGAAAATGGAGGACTTGATTGTCCGTCTTCGCATTGAGGAGGACAATCGACGTGCCGAAAGAAAGCCGTCCACATCTTCTGGTCAAGCCAAGGCTCATGTTGCTGAGGCGAAGAACAAGAAGAAAAATAACACTTTGAGTGTGAACGTCAAGGGCAAGGAAATTGCAAAGAAGTTCACATGTAAGTGTTATAATTGTGGTAAACCAGGGCATCGAAGCAGTGAATGTAGAAACCCAAAAAGAACCAGAATTAAAATAAAGCGAAAGCAAATCTGGTCGACGCAATGGATGACTTGAACCTTTGCGCAGTGGTAACCGAGTACAACGCAGTGGGAAACCCTCGGGAATGGTGGGTGGAAACAGGGGTCACTCGACATGTTTGTGCGAACAGGGCCATGTTCAGAGAGTACGTGCCCACGACAAACAATGAGCAGTTGTTCATGGGAAACTCCAACAGCTCGAAGATCGAAGGATCGGGCAAGGTAATCCTGAAACTGACCTCAGGAAGGGAGTTGACTCTGCAGAATGTGCTGCATGTTCCTGACATAAGGAAGAATCTGGCTTCTGGCGTGCTGCTAGTCACTCATGGGTTCAAGCTTGTTTTTGAGGCAAACAAATTTACACTTTCTAAGAATGGGGTGTATTTGGGGAAAGGGTATCTTTCTGATAACATGTTCAAATTGAATGTTATGACAATTGTACCCAAAAATGTTACGCCCACCGAGGCTAATAAAATTGTTTCCTCTTCTGCTTACATGCTTGAGTCTTCCTGTTTATGGCATTTTTATTTGGGACATGTAAATTATAAGTCAATACAACGAATGATTAATCTTGACTTGTTGCCCAAAATGGACTTTAGTAATAAAGAAAAATGCCAAATATGTGTTGAAGCGAAATTAACAAAATCGCTATTTCCTTCAACAGGACGAAACACTGAATCGTTGGATTTAATTCACACAGATTTGTGTGATTTAAAATTTGTGCAAACAAGAGGTGGTAAAAAGTATTTTGTAACTTTTATCGACGATTGCACACGATACTGTTATGTATATTTGCTAAGTAGCAAAGATGAGGCCCTTGATGCTTTCAAGGATTATAAAAATGAAGTTGAGAATCAACTTAGCAAACGAATTAAAGTAATTCGAAGTGATAGAGGTGGATAGTATGATGCATTGTTTAATGAATTCTGTTCAGAACATGTCATTATTCATCAAACAACTGCGTCATATTCACCTCAATCGAATGGTATTGTTGAACGCAAAAACCGTACTCTAAAGAAGATGATGAATGCTATGTTGATAAGTTCGGGTTTACCTCAGAACTTGTGGGGGGAAGCAATTCTCTCAGCCAACGTCATTTTAAATAGGATTCCGTCCAAGAAGACGGATAAGACCCCTTATGAACTGTGGAAAGGCTATAAGCCTAGTTACAAATACTTGAAAGTGTGGGGGTGTCTGGCGAAGGTTGCAATACCTAAACAAATACAAGTGAAAATTGGGCCTAAAACAATTGATTGCATACTCATTGGTTATGCAACGAACAGTAGTGCATATCGTTTCTTAGTGCACAAATCAGACATTCCTGAGATACATGAAAATGTTGTCATGGAATCAAGGAATGCAGTGTTCTTTGAAAATATCTTTCCAAAGAAAGACAAAGACAGTGAAGAAACTAGCACAAGTAAGCGAGTGCGTGAGACGACTCCTCAAAATACTGAGGAACCTCGTCAAAGCAAACAAGCCAAAATACCGACGTCTTTTGGACCAGATTTTCTAACCTATATGGTAGAAAATGAGCCAAAGAATTTTTCTGAGGCTATGTCAACTCCAGAAGCTCCGTTCTGGAAAGAGGCAATTAACAGTGAAATAGACTCGATTCTTCAAAATCACACTTGGGAGTTGGTTGACATTCCACCTGGAAGTAAACCGCTTGGTTGCAAGTGGATTTTCAAGAAGAAACTTAAAGAGGATGGGTCTATTGGGAAGTATAAAGCCAGGTTAGTAGCCAAGGGCTATAGACAGAAAGAAGGCTTTGACTTCTTTGACACCTACTCACCAGTGACTATGATCACTTCCATAAGGATGCTAGTAGCCATTGCTGCAGTCTATGATTTGGAAATCCATCAAATGGATGTAAAGACTGCCTTTCTTAATGGTGAGTTAGAGGAAGAAATTTACATGGAACAACCCGAGGGGTTTGTCGTTCCAGGACAAGAAAGGAAAGTGTGTAGGCTTGTTAAGTCTTTGTACGGACTTAAACAAGCACCCAAGCAATGGCATTTAAAGTTTGATCAGGTAATGATGTCAAATAACTTCAGGATCAATGAATGCGACAAGTGTGTGTACATTAAGAGCACACAGAATGCATTTGTGATAGTATGTCTTTATGTAGACGACATGCTTATCATGGGCAGTACTCGTGACATCATCTTGAGTACAAAGAAGATGTTAACACGAAACTTTGATATGAAGGACATGAGAGCTGCCAATGTTATTCTAGGAATTAAGATTTCTAGGGTGACTGAGGGACTCATACTGTCACAAACTCACTATATTGAATCAGTTCTGAAACGGTTCAATATGGATGATGTGAAACTGGTAAAGACCCTGCTCGACTTAAGTGTGCACTTAAGGAAAAATCGAGGCGAACCTGTTGCCCAGTTCAAATATTCTCAGGTGATCGGGAGTCTGATGTACATAACGAATTGTACAAGACCAGACTTAGCTTGTTCGGTAAACAAGTTGAGCAGGTTTACCAGTAATCCAAGTGATGATCATTGGAAAGCTCTTAACAGAGTGATGAGGTATCTAAAATACACAATGAATTTCGGCTTACATTATACGAGATATCCGGCAGTATTGGAAGGATACTGCGATGCAAATTGGATATCAGATAGTAAGGACTCGAAGTCCACCAGTGGATACTTGTTCACTGTTGGTAGTGCTGCTGTGTCGTGGAAATCCACGAAACAAACATGTATAGCTAGATCCACTACGGAAGCTGAGTTCATAACGTTGGACAAAGCTGGGGAAGAGGCTGAGTGGCTTCGGAATTTCCTGGAAGATATTCCGTGCTGGCCTAAGCCAATCGCTCCTATTAGCACACATTGTGATAGTCAGTCAGCTATAGGACGTGCTCAAAGCAGCATCTATAATGGTAAGTCACGACACATACGTCGAAGACATAACACCATTAAACAGTTGATCTCTAATGGCGTGATTTCCCTTGATTATATAAAATCAATGGAGAATCTTGCGGATCCGCTTACAAAAGGTTTGCCTAGAGATCAGATGTCAAGATTGACAAACGGAATGGGACTGAAGCCCATAATGCATGAATCTTTGTAATGGTAACCCAACCTTGCTGACTGGAGATCCCAGAATCTTGGTTCAATGGGACAACTAAGTTATGAAGGTTCAGTTAGCACTTACTCATTCCGTCTGATAAAAGTGCTGTCTGCAGAGAATTATAGGGTAAGCTAAGGCTTTTAATGATGTCCTATATCTTGATGCGTCAAGTGGAGTATGGCAGAATACTCTTGATAGGAATCACCTATGTAAGTGTGAAGTGGGGCCGCTTCTATGAGAAAGTCTGGGAGGCAAGATTTCTCTAAAACACTTTCTGAAAACAGGTTGTTCATGGCCAAAATGAACACAACCATGAGAACCAAAAGGGTGTTAAAGGAAATATTGTGTGAGTATCGTTGTCTTGGTTCACAACAAAGGCTGACTAGTTCAAGACATCAAGTCACTATTTAGCCGAGTGAATCCGATGGTACATCACTAAGAAATGTTCAAAGCCAGAAGCTACCTCTTCTGATGCAATATTTTCTTGTCTGACTTCTCCTCAGAGTCTGCATATGCATTTGCATTAATTTCCATTCATGTGGGGGATTGTTGGAGAGTTTAAGGTTTGGACTTTGGCCCATCGTTGGAGATTGGAAGATTTGGGCTTTGGCCCGTCAACGATGTTGCAAAACTTGGTTGAGCAACGTACTTTGAGCTTAATGAGTTTCCGATAATGAAATCGGAAACTAATGAATCCTTAATTATCTACGTGACGAGTAGTTAATGTTAGGATGTGGACTCACTCAATTATGGTATTGTGTGAATGTGAAATTAATGCTCAAAGTGGATGGAAAATGTTGTGGATGGGTGACGTGTCACCCTTATGGAGGAATATCACGTTGGATGCATCCAAGTGGTGGAAATAGCTTCTGACGGACTTCGATCGATGAAATAGCTTCTGACGGACATCGATCGATGACTTCGATCGATCTATGTCACTTCGATCGATCGATGTCATCGATCGAAGTCGGACAGAGAGCTTCAGTCGATTCTGTCTTACATCGAACGATCACGTCGATCGATCGATGTTACTTCGATCGATCGATGTATCGATCGAAGTAGGACAAAAGGGGTTCGAAGTGATTCTGAGTACATCGATCGATCACATCGATCGATCGATGTGACATCGATCGATCGAAGTGATCGATCGATGTCGAACAGCGTGCAGAATCTCTTCAGTTTGAGTGGTTATGTTTCAAATCTGAAACTAACACTATCCTCCTGTTTAAAATAAGATCAACCTGTTTTGATCTAACGGTAGTGGGGAGGCAGCTTTGATCTAACGGCCGGGATTTAAACTGTCTTAACCACTTAACCGAATATGGTTTCCATCTAACGCTCCAGGTTTAAACCTGCGAATCAATCTTTAATCCAAAGGCTGAGATTAAACCTTCCTAATCTAGATAGGAGGTTTTAATCTAACGACCTAAATCAAACTTCGGTTTTGATCCAACGGTCACGGTACCTTGTTCTCCAACCGACTCCCCTATATAAAGAGGGCAAAGGGTGCATTCATTTTACACTTGCTCTAGCATTCGTAGCATACTATACTCGTAGCACTCGAGTCTTGCATACCATCCAAGAGAAGTCAGGACACTCTAGCGTTCGAAGGAGTTCAAGTTCAGTAGTGCCGTTCAACTGAACAGGTACCCGTTGTATCCTGGGAGACGATTGCTCACACCGGTTGGGCACAGTATACCGGAGTAATACGTCTTAAGGACAGAGTCCTCGACTCGCCCCGGGTTCGATTTATTTTATCATTCCATACGCACACACTAAACGACTGCGTCTTAGTGCAGGAGTGATTGTCTCCAACCATTCAAACCTTCATTCTCATCTGGAGGTTCAATTCCAATTACATGGTTTTAGATAAATATGATTTATGAAATAAAATATCACAGTTGATGATTTTTAAATGTAAAGACAAAAGCCCCTAGAAATAGAAATGGTGGATTCCGATGGTCGTATATATATATTGTGTAAAAGTGATACGGTTTTGATGTGAATTTTAATACAATACTAATTACCTAAAATTAAAGGAAAATCTTTTCTGGGGGTTTTAAAGACATTGTGCAATAGTAAGACGGATTTATGTGCGAGGAGAAAAGTGACAAAATCACTCACATAAAAAAATTCTTTTTCACGCGTAGCTGTACATGGGCAGGAAAATCTTCTCCGTTAGAGTTCTTATCACGTGGCTCTAACGAAGAAGACAATAGAGATAGTACACATGATGATAAAGAGAAAAGTAAATTCAAAAGACAAAGTGGATAAGTGAAAAGAAAGAATAAGACATGAAATGTGATTGAGGTTATTATAGATGTCTCATCAAGACACGAAGTAGTAAGTGTTATTAAGAAAAGAGATAAAATTATAGTATTTAAGTTGGTGCTTGACAAATAAACATTCAATATTATTAGCTATATGCTCCTTAAGTGCGTTTAGAGGAGATTGTAAAGGTTCAACGTTGAGGAGATTTAGAAGACGTAGTGTGTGAAATTTCAATAAGTGAAAAGATCTTTATATGAGAGATTTAAATAGACATGTAGGTAAAGAGGATAAGGATTAAAATGAGTTATACGTTGGATTTGGTTTTGGAAACAATAATGATGAAGGAATATCGATTTTTGGATTTTTCAATACGTGTGTTTCTAACACATGGTATGGTTGCGTACATCCAACCCATTCATACCCTGCCGTAGGAGAGAGCCTCGTATTGTGCTCAATTACTATGGATGTCACACACACTAAATGATTATAATGTAAAATTTTCAAAAATACCTATTTTGTGTGACAATACTTCGGCTATAAATATTGCACAAAATCTGGTTCATCACAGTCGAACCAAACATATTGAAGTGAGACATCATTTCATTAGAGATTGTGTGCAAAAAAAGATTGGTATGTGTTGAACTTGTGCCTACTATTGATCAACTAGCGGACATATTCATAAAACCATTGCCAAGCGAAGTTTTTAAGTCTATTAGAAGTAGACTGGGATTACTCAACATTAATCAAATTTAAATTACATGAAAATATAAAACATTAGAAGTTTTGAGCGCTCTGACTTATATTGAACTTGTGTTCAATGTCGGATTAAGCGCTCAACTTACATTAAACGATTAAGTGCTATTAAACAGCTAAATGTGTTGGAAAATGGCTAGACCCAGAAACTTGATATGGATTTCGCACGTATGATGAAGCGCTCCATTCCAAAATGAATTATTCATTTTTTAAATAATAAAAGCGCTTCATATAACTGTATTAAAATTCCACTTCCCACCATTTTTTCAAACTAACCGCTCTGTCACCCTCAAAAACTTCCCTCCTTCTCTCCTCACATTTACTTTCTGAAAACCGCCAAAAACTTCCCTCCTTCCCTCTTCACATTTTGTAGTCAATTCCATAATCGAAGGGTTCCTTTGTTAGAAAGGATATCAACATATTTAAACACTCCCTAATAGGTTTTGACTAATATAATTGTTTGGAGGAAATGGTTTTGACTAATACTTTTTTTTTTGGAGGAAATCATTACACATGATTTAACATATAAAGTAAGGCATACGAACATTTTTTTTAACTGTTTCTTCTTAAGAATTACAATAATTATCACTCAATTTCCAATCCTTTTTAATAATGAAATATGGAAATTGAAAAAATGATATGCCATCATAGTCAAAGAAGCAGCCAAAGGCATATATGCTGGAAATAGCTTTCCCTTTGAATTTGGAGAATTAGAGAGCCATTTTGCAACTTATTGTTATACGCAAAGATGACAAATTCTGTAAGTCGTTTGAAACTGTTGTAGGTATATTCATTTCCTTTTTGTAATGTTTGTTCGATTTGAACTTTTTGTTATCTTTTTTTGAGGTACGGAAAAATCACTTTGATCAAGTAAATTTTGCAAATTAAGTAAATGAATGCAACTTAAAAAGGAAAAAAATATGTTTGTGTCTCTCTTTGTGTGTATATGTTTGTGCGTGTCCGCGCATATATGTGTGCGTGTGCGTGTATGTTGAAGTGGTTGATCAGCTAGGAGATAAGGAGTGCGTAGCTGGTGAAGGGTGATCACGCATGTGGACAGTGTGTGGGTGCATTCTGTGCATTGCAATCGAAGATTAAATGGTTTAGGTGTTGCGTAGTGGGACCCAGAAGCAACAATAACCGTCTTGGCACGGTGGAAGAGCTGAGCTGCTCAAGAGGTGTCGTGCAGAATTGGGAATGGCTCGGTGAGGAAGAAGAAGTTTGGCGGCAAAGTGTTTGAACCAGGGAATTTACTGTTTTGCCCTTACTAATAGATGCTCTAAGGAATTGTTTCTGAGGGCACTTTGGTCTTTTTGTGTATTCTGTTATTTTGTTTAAATACCCGACGGTTATCTTCTTCTTCGTTGAGTTGAATAACAACTTCTTCATTTTTTCGCTCCAATTCAATTTTCTTTCGTGCTCTCTCTCTGCAGCTCCTTCCCTCGTTTTTGAGTCTGGTTGTTGAATCAACATCTCTTTCTTCGGTTTGTTGTTTGTTTTGTATTGTTTGGTTAATTGTGCAGCATTGCTGATTTCTTCACATGGTATCAGAGCTTCGTAAATGAACTTTGGATCGTTCATGGCGTCTACCAGCAATGCTTCTCCCTCTGGAGGCAATTCGCACTCCACTGTTTCTGATCCTTCTGAGGATCCTTATTTTATACATCCGAGTGACAATCCTTCAATGATTCTCGTTCAGCCGTTGTTGGACGGAAACAATTACCATGGGTGGTGTAGGTCTGTAAGGAGAGCGCTTGAATCGAAGAATAAGATTGGCTTCGTGGATGGTTCGATTGAGAAGCCTGCTGATGGAGCAAGGAGGTTTAATGCCTGGATCAAGGCAAACAACATGGTTGCTGCCTGGTTAGTCAATTCCTTAATTCCTAGTATTGCGCAGAGTGTTATTTGGTTGGATAATGCATCTGATATTTGGAGTGATTTGAAGTTTAGATATGGTAATGTTGATTCATTTCGTTTGTCTGACTTGCAAGAAGAATTTTATAGTATTAAGCAAAACAATATGACAGTTACGGAGTATTACACCAAGTTGAAAGGAATTTGGGAAGAACTATCAATCTTGAAATCAGTACCAGTGTGCACTTGTAGGAGGTGCACATGTAATGTAACTGGTTCAATCAGCAAGTTTATACAAGATGATTGTGTTATAAAATTTTTGAAAGGGTTAAATGATGATTTTGAAGCCGTTAAGTCACAAGTGTTGCTGACTAGTCCCTTACCTGATTTGAAGAATGCTTTTGCCATGGCTATCAAACTTGAAAGGAAATTGTTGTATTCTGGTGTTAATTCTCAGACACAGTTTGTTAATAATCCAACTGCTGTTATGAATGTGAGTTATGGTTTCAAGGGAAGCTCAAACAGTTATAGACCTTCAGGCAATGAGGGACCAAGTGCCAATGCGTCAGGGGGTGCGGGAAGAGGTTTTAGGAGAGAAAACCCGAAGTATGGGAAGAGTAATTCCAAGGTTCCCTTCTGTACGTTTTGTAGTATGACTGGACACACAGTAGATAGGTGTTACAAAAAACACGGATATCCACCAGGGTTCAAGCCAAGGGGGCAAGTGAACATGGTGAATGCTGAAGGAGCAGATCAGCAATTTTTAGACATGTCTGGACAAGAAGAGCAGAGTTCTCAAGAAGCTTACAGTTCCTATGATCAAGAGTCGGGGTCTGGTGTGTCCCAGTCTGTGTTCACCCCTGAGCAGTACGCGCAGATCATGGCAATGTTGCAAAAGCATGGCAGCAAAGGTGGCAGAAACTTGAATGATGTAGCCATCGTGTCTAGCAACTCTCCTCATACTGTCATGTCAGCTCAGATGGCTGCTGACTCTGGTAAGTTTTCAGGTAATACTGTTGTGCAAAACTTAAACATTTGGATTTTGGACTCTGGAGCTAGTGATCATATATGTTCTTGTATTCGTTTGTTTGATTCCTACTCTCCAGTCCTTAATGTCTCTGTCAAATTGCCTGATAAGTCAATTGCCTCAGTCACTCACATTGGTTCTGTAAAAGTAAATGATGATCTTATCCTCCATGATGTCCTATATGTTCCAACATTCAAATTCAATCTCATGTCCTTAAGCAAACTGACTCAATCTCATAGCATCAGTATCTCTTTCTACTCAAATAAATGTATAATTCAGGATGTAAAGACCATGAAGATGATTGGTTCAGCTGAAGTTTCTCAAGGGCTGTACCATTTTGAGGGGGCACTGAAACATCCAGCCAATACCTTCTGTACCGTGTTTTCCACATATCTCCAAACTCAGTCTATCAAGCCTTCTGATTTCGAATTATGGCACGCAAGACTTGGCCATATGTCAACACCCAGAATCAAAGAAATACACAAAATACATCCTGATGTGATGGTTCCAGATCAAGGCTATGAGTGTGCCATATGCCCTTTAGCTAAACAAAAGAGGTCCCCCTTCCCTACTTCCCAATCTGTATCTCACTCACCTTTTCAACTTGTACACATTGATATTTGGGGACCTTACAGATTTCATACCATGTATAAACAACAGTTTTTTCTTACAATTGTTGATGATTACAGCAGATATTGTTGGATTTATCTTATGAAGTCAAAATCCGAAGCTAGAACTATTGTTCAGAGCTTTTGTCACTATGCCTCTGTCCAGTTTAACACCAATGTCAAAACCATAAGGACAGATAATGGGCAAGAGTTTAATATGCCCTCTTTTTATTCATCTCTTGGCATTCTGCATCAAACTAGTTGCCCCCACACTCCTCAGCAGAATGGTATAGTAGAGAGAAAGCATCAGCACATACTTTCAGTAGCAAGAGCTTTACGTTTTCAATCTGGATTGTCCTCACCTTATTGGGGCTTTTGCGTCCAGCACTCAGTTTATCTTATAAACATCACTCCCTCACCCATTCTTCATCAGAAAACACCTCATGAACTTCTATACAAAACACCTCCCAACTATTCTAATCTTAAAGTCTTTGGATGTTTAGCCTTTGGCACGGACAACCTACCTCACAAAGACAAATTTGCACCCCGTGCCAAGAGGAGTGTTTTTCTGGGACTTTCCCATACCACAAAAGGCTATGTGCTCCAGGACCTCCAAACCAAGTCAGTTTATATTTCCAGGGATGTTGCCTTCTTTGAGACTGTATTTCCTCTTTCTTCCTCTCAAGATCACACAAAACCTGATGCATCTCTCACCTCACCTTCTCTTGCATCTGCACCCTTCAATATCCACAATGATACACTTTTATCTCCCATTGCTTCCCATGATACTAACTCTATGTTTCATCATTTCCCCAATGACCAGCCATCAGTTCACACAAGCCCACAGCATGCTACCCCCTGATGTTCCTGCTTGCACCTCACCTCTTCCAGATCCTTCACCTGCACAGGTTCCTACTCAACCCCATGTTCCAGCTGACTCTATTGATTCCTCATCTATTCCCAATATGTCTCAAACTCTTCCTGGTAACATTGTCATTGACTTACCCATTTCTCTTCAAGACATGAACCAGTACACAGAATTTCCCCGTCCATCATCTACCAGACCACAGAGAGTCAGACAGCCACCTATCTATCTTCAAGACTACGATTGTAATCAAGCCTCTTCTTCTGCAATCACTCCTGCCCTGCAATCTTCCCATCCGCATGCTTTGCATAATTATGTTTCATATGACTTACTAGCTCCAAAGTACAAAGCATTTGCGTTAAGCATTGGACAACATGTAGAGCCTAATTCTTATGCAGAAGCAGTCAGTTCACCTGAATGGCAAGCAGCCATGAGCAGAGAGCTGGGAGCATTAGAGCGTAATCATACTTGGGATCTCATGCCAATTCCCAAAGGCAAAAAACCCATTGGATGCAGGTGGGTGTATAAAATTAAGCACAAGCAGGATGGCAGCATTGACAAATACAAGGCCAGGCTTGTTGCAAAAGGTTACACTCAACAGTATGGAATTGACTACCAGGACACTTTCTCTCCCGTTGCTAAGATGACCACAGTCCGGGCAGTGCTGGCTCTTGCAGCTAGAAAACGTTGGTATATTCATCAGATGGACGTTAATAACGCCTTCCTCCATGGAGACCTTCATGAGGAAATCTATATGTCTCCACCTCCTGGTCTGGATCTCCCTCAAGCTGATATGGTATGCAAGCTAAGGAAGTCCCTCTATGGGCTGAAGCAGGCCAGCAGGGAATGGAACGTTAGACTGACGTCTTTTTGGTTGGTCAGGGATTTCTTCAGTCTAAGTGTGACTACACGTTGTTTACCAAGACTGTTGGACATTCTCTTCTTGTTTTACTTGTTTATGTTGATGACATAATTGTTTCTTGTGATAATGTGGCTTCCATTGAGCAGATTAAATTTGCACTGCATCACGAGTTCCAAATCAAAGATCTTGGGGAGCTGAAATTTTTTCTTGGCATTGAGGTTGCCAAGGCTGAAGGGGGCATATATGTTAATCAGAGAAAGTACACTATTGAGCTTCTGGATCAGGCAGGATTTATTAATTCTAAACCTGCCAAGAGTCCCATGGGTGCACGTGCAGCCTTGGCACATAATGATTCAGACTTGTTACCTGAGGTTACTGCGTATAGAAGACTGATTGGGAAGTTGATATATCTGACCATAACAAGACCAGACATTGCATTTGTGGTTCAACAATTGAGTCAGTTCTTGGATTGTCCAACGACTAACCACCTTAAGGCAGCATACAGAGTCCTCAGATATTTGAAGGGCACTGTTGGACAAGGGATACTTTTTCCAAGAACGGGAGACTTGAGGCTCAAAGGATTTGTAGATGCAGACTGGGGTGGTTGTAGTGAAACTCGTAGATCAGTCACTGGATATTGCGTTTTTCTAGGTGATGCCTTGATTTCCTGGAAGGCAAAGAAACAATCTACGGTGTCAAGGTCCTCAGCTGAGACTGAGTACAGGGCAATGGCTTTGGTGACTTGTGAGCTGCAGTGGCTGCTGTATTTGTTGAGGGACTTGAGAGTTGAGGATCAAAGGCCAGTGGAGTTGTTCTGTGATTGCAAAAGCGCAATATACATTGCAGAGAATCCTGTGTTCCACGAAAGGACGAAGCACATTGAGATTGATTGTCACGTGGTAAGAGACAAAGTGCAAGAAGGGATGCTGAAGTTGATGCCCATCAGAACCAATTTGCAGCTGGCGGATGTTTTCACCAAGGCATTGGATAGCAGGAGATTAGGAGAGATTCTGAAGCTTTTGGGGATTCAAAATCTGTATGCCAAGCGTAGCTTGAGGGGGGGTGTTGAAGTGGTTGATCAGCTAGGAGATAAGGAGTGCGTAGCTGGTGAAGGGTGATCACGCATGTGGACAGTGTGTGGGTGCATTCTGTGCATTGCAATCGAAGATTAAATGGTTTAGGTGTTGCGTAGTGGGACCCAGAAGCAACAATAACCGTCTTGGCACGGTGGAAGAGCTGAGCTGCTCAAGAGGTGTCGTGCAGAATTGGGAATGGCTCGGTGAGGAAGAAGAAGTTTGGCGGCAAAGTGTTTGAACCAGGGAATTTACTGTTTTGCCCTTACTAATAGATGCTCTAAGGAATTGTTTCTGAGGGCACTTTGGTCTTTTTGTGTATTCTGTTATTTTGTTTAAATACCCGACGGTTATCTTCTTCTTCGTTGAGTTGAATAACAACTTCTTCATTTTTTCGCTCCAATTCAATTTTCTTTCGTGCTCTCTCTCTGCAGCTCCTTCCCTCGTTTTTGAGTCTGGTTGTTGAATCAACATCTCTTTCTTCGGTTTGTTGTTTGTTTTGTATTGTTTGGTTAATTGTGCAGCATTGCTGATTTCTTCACAGTGTATGTGAGGTGTATATGCATGTATATATATGTGTGTGTGTGTGTTTTTGTGTGTTTATATATGTACGTGTAGGAACTTATAAGTTTTTATTCGAATAAGAAAAAGAAATGACACATGAAGTGAACAAAATTAAGTATCAACAACACTGGATGTGTTTTATTTTCTTTTATCTTGAAAAATATGATTTAATATAAATACATAGTTGAGAAAATGGTATTTATTCTTAAAGATTAAAAACCATTGTTAAAGAATCGGATCATACCTTTTTTTTTGCGTGTAATATGTCACTTTGTAAAAAGAACAAATAGATGCAAAAACAATAGCTACAGAAAATGAAAGTATTTATATACCTATTATTTGAGGTAACTACAATTGTTCTTACAAAACTATTTGTAACGCCCTAAAATTTTCAATAGGCAAATAGTAGAGAAACTATATATTAAATGTGAAGCAATTTTATTAATCGATTCGATTTGTAAAAGTTAGAAAAGCTATTTTCTAACAGAGACGTATATCTACTTTTACAAGTATATACATATACACATATATCTTTACACCTACATACATATATATATGTGCGAGTGTACGTTTGTATATATATATATATATGTATGTATGTATGTATATGTGTGTGTGTATATATATATATATACACACATACATACATATATATATATATATATATATATATGCTTGTGTGTGTACCCTTCCGTTTATTAAAAAAAAAAATATGCTTGTGTGTTTGCATTATCATTATGTATACATATGGACTGTTCAAATTAATCCTAGATACACATATATATATATATAATATCTGTGTGTGTACGCGTGTTTGTGTGTGTTATCGTTATGTATACATATGGACCATACGGTTCAAATTAATCCTAGTCCTAAATACTTTGCTTGGAGTGATGAGCAAGAAAAGATTAACTAATGGACCAAGAAAAATTACACGTCTGAAGGCCTTAGAAGAATTCCCGTTCCATTACCACCTGTCAAAACGTGTAACCCAAAATTGCCTCAGCCATTTCTTCTATATATTATTTCTGCAGTCAAAGATGCCACCACTCTCAATTAAGAGATAAAAACAACCACACGCAATCATACCTATGTGTTAGGAACACATAGAGATTGTTTTCCAATTACTCATAATAAAAATTGCGTCGAAATGTATCGATTATGTAGCGCCCCGCCCGAAACCAGAGTTCCGGCTCAGTGCACCCGCCATACTCTACTTCATAGAGTACAAGGCGTCGATACCATACATGTGCATGTCAACATGAATTGTAATCGATATAGCGGAAGCATCTTAAAATGAGCTCACGACATGCATAATATTATTACAAACCACTCAAATCCACACAACCACAAATACAGCGTCTCACGATAATTTTTATTACATCACAATAAAATAAAGCTCACACAAAAGGTACATAGCTTCAGCCTACATCTTCTGTAGCGCCCCGCCCGAAACCAGGGTTCCAGCTCAGTGCACCCGCCATACTCTACTCCATAGAGTACAAGGCGTCGATACTATACATGTGCATGTCAACATGAATTGTAATCGATATAGCGGAAGCAAATTAAAAATAAGCTCACGACATGCATAATAATAATACAAACCGTTCAAATCCACACAAATCACCAATACAGCCTCTCACGATAGTCTTATTACATCACAATGAAATAAAGCTCACACAACAGGTACATAGCTTCAGCCTACATCTCTGCTCACGGATACTCTATCTGGGGTTCCTCCTTAATGAACACGGCATCAGGGTCCCTTTTCTCTGAAATGTTAAGAGGCAAGTATGAGCGATAGCCACCGACTTTTTATCGCTCAGCAAGTAGTCTTACCAGATACGACATGTGGATCATACATGGGGAGACGGGGTGACAAATCATAATAACCATAAATTTTGAATATAATAAGCACGTCTCCTTTCTAACAAGTAAAGTATCATATCATATCTGTAAACTGCTGTAAACTGAAAGCAGATAAATTAGGAAGATTTCAAAGCATACATAGCATAACAGCATCTCATTCTGCTTAATCCAAAGCATCATACTATATCCATACTTAACTTCTAATCCATAACTTATACCATCTTTGCATATCTTACATGTACTACATTATCATGCTTAACACTACATTGTCCACTGTAGTGCTATCATATACTTAAAGAATTCTTAATCATAACCCTAAGGTGACATGGTCATGACGTGATGCATAAAACATGACTTTTCATAAAATGACTTTTCGTAAACATGACTTTTCATAATCATGACATGATTTTCATAACTTGCATAACATGACATATTCATAACTTGCATAACATGACTTTTTCATAACATGAAGACATAACATTTACATCATTGGCTATAGCACTTTTCATAAGAATAATAACGCACGACATACCGAATGATTCCCCGTATAGTACATGTGCGAAATAACATCATGAATCATATGCACATGTGCTAACGGTGACGCATTATGACTGAGATCCCGTGTCCCAGATCCGGTGTTACACTCAGCCATAACGTAAACATGGGCCCCTGACATCTACCACTCCGGTCCCGATGTCAGGACAGCGCTTCAACATAACATAACATAATCATGATTATGAACATAACATAACATATCGTGTCTCATCGGAATCATTCATCTCGTGTTTATTATTCCTATGCATATGAACTTTTAAAAACATGAGATGTGACAACATAACTTTGCAAATCTTGTTTTCATGCAACGTGAGACTCGGTCAAATACGGGTATCTTGTCATACCACCACTAGTAACATCACTCACTTAATTTCCTTCTACATATCACAACTTAAACAAAATATCATTTTCACCTACAAATAAGTACCATTCGGCCATCATACTAAAACAGCCCCCTTTTTCTATTATTAACACACAATAATTTGGTAGCATCTATTCCATACATGCATATCATAATTCATAATTTAAATGCCTACATCATGAAATTTCTAATTACCTTAACATTTCGTCTTAGATTTCATAACTTACATCTTATCATAACCTATTATGTTAGTATACATAACATGTAACATATCATATACATACACTATAAAAGTTAGTAATCTTATACTTACGCACACATAAATATGAACTATTTATGTTTCCTACTTTTCATAACATAATACATAAATTACATACTTCGCCTACTTTCATAACTTAATATATTCATCATATATACATATATACTTATAAAAAATATGATGAAATCATCTTTGTCACTAAGGCCTGAAGGCCGAACCTATATGTACATAGGATATACATATATAAGTCATTTTGTGATATATTATGTAATATCCAAAACTTATTCATTTTCATATCTTAACATATTCATCATATATGCATATATACTTATAAAAAATATGATGAAATCATCTTTGTCACTAAGGCCTAAAGGCCGAACATATATGTACATAATATATACATATATAAGTCATTTTGTGATATATTATGTAATATGCAAAACTTATTTATTTTCATATCTTATCATATATATTATACATATATGTATACATAAAATATGTAACAACATATTTTAACTTTAAAATGGCCTTATGGCCAAAATATATATTATATATATATATATATATATATATATATATATATATATATATATATATATATATATATTTACAAACTTCCCAAAATAAATATATGTTTATACATGTATAAAATCATTTTATGATATATTATACAATAGTCATATGTATATACAATAATACATACTCCAAACCGTATATACATATATGCAATCTAAACATCTATAAACATATATATATAGAACCATATATATATATTTATCTATACATCTACACATACTTATATATAAAATCTATGTGTATATATATGCATCTACAAACCGTATATATATACACACATTAATACATTCAAAACCGTATATACACATATGTATTGATACAAAACCGTATATATATATATATGTATACCTCTACACGTTTATACATATATATATAAACATATATGTGTAGATCCGTGGATATATATATACAGATCTATACACTTATACATATATATATATATATATCAACATATATATTTCATACTATGCATACTTTAACATAACCATGTTTGAAAATATCAAATATACATCATTGTATATTTCTTCTAAACTTAGATCTATACTTGCTTGAGAAGAAATATTGAACATACTACATGATGATCCAACTTTAATATGAACATAAATACTTAGTATTTGTAAAACCATGTAGGATCTAGGAAGAATACTTGCCTTGGTTCACTTTTCTTACACTTAGATGATGGTTCCTTCACTTGGTTTGGAAGAGAGTTCTTCTTCCTTCCTTCCTAGTATACACGGTTCTTGGGGTTAAAAAGGAGGGTTAGTGAGCAACTTATGAAACTAATTATATGGAAGAATCAAACTTAAACTTTATAATGTTCTTACCTTGATTTCCTTTGCTTCTAGATGTTACCACCTTCTTGAATCTTCCTTAGTTGATGGAGTGTTTATGGTACTTGATTTGAGTGATGTTGGTATGAAGAAAGGAGAAGAAAATCTTCTCCTTGTTGAAGGCACAACTTTCGGCCAAGAGGGGGAAGAAGGGGTGTTGGAGTGTTCTTGAGTGTTTCTTGGATTTAGGATGAAATTAGTTGATTTGAAGATGTATTATTTAAGGAGTTGAAGAAGAAATAAAAATTTCTTCTCTACTAATGGTGGGGGGGCGGCCAAGCATGGGAGGGATGGGGTGAAAGACAACCTTTAGACAAGTATGGGTGTGAGGAATGGGTTTTATGACAAGATTCTTAAGCATGCTAATTTTTTTATGCTAAATGTTTAAAGTGTAAGATAAGTTGTCTTCACCTTCCTTTTCATTTTCCTTTTTCTTTTTCTTTCATGTCTATATTTTATTTTCTTTTATTTAAAGTAGTATAAAATTGTTGTGTCATGTATTTATTTTTGATTTAATTTATACTAATAGTTTAAGTTGTTACTAACTAATTAAATTTGAATTTCTATTGTGTAGATTCAAATGTTTATGATATAATTGCTAATGGATTGTACACCTACGAGATTACGTATATGGTATTGTAGGTTGTTACGACATGACGAATTTTCTGGGCTGTAACATTCTCCCCCCCCCCCCCTTATAGAAAGTTTCGTCCTCGAAACTTACGTACCTCATACGAAAAGTTGTGGATATTGCTTCTGCATTTGCTGTTCCGGCTCCCAAGTCGCTTCTCGTTCAGTATGATCTCCACTGTACTTTCACAAATGAAATTGTCCGTCTCCTTAACACTTGCTCCTTACGGTCCATAATCCGTATGGGAACTTCTTCATACGTAACGTCATCTTTAATAGTCACGGGTTGCTGCTCCAGTATATGATCCGGATCGTGTACATTTCGTCGTAACTGGGATACGTGAAACACATTATGTACCTGAGATAATGTAGGAGGTAAGGCCAACCGGTATGCAACAGTTCCAACTTTCTCTAGTATCTCATAAGGGCCAATAAATCTAGGGCTCAGTTTCCCTTTAATCCCAAATCTACTCACGCCTTTGGTCGTTGAAACTCGCAAATATACTTTCTCGCCTACTTCAAACTCAACCGGTCGTCTCTTTGTATCCGTCCAGCTTTTGCTTCGATCTTGAGTAGCCTTCAATCTTTCACGTATCATTTTAATCTTCCCCAATGTCTGTTCTACCAGTTCTGGGCCCATAATGGCTCTCTCGCCAACCTCATCCCAATACAACGGAGATCGACACTTTCTTCCATATAATGCTTCAAATGGTGC